>CM075438.1:3745338-4280338 GCA_037832385.1 Rhizophora apiculata | reverse complement strand
GAATGAAAGGTCAGCTGGGTGAGTCAACACATGGGTCTGAAAACTTCATCAACTTGTATTTTTGAACTTCCTATAAAATATTGCATGAGGCTTTTCTGAATGATATCTTATGGGATACAGTTTACGGATGCAGGTGTTATAACAAATTGGTGGAAAAGGTATGCCAACTTCAACAAGATGCATCCTTTTTCGGTAGAAGATGCCTTGTCATTGCCTGGGATTTGGCGGAAGACCTTGCATGGTTGGTTTCCATTTTATATGGTGTACTTTATGACATTTGTTTATTTCTTGTCGGAAGAAAAAAATAAATTAAGGAACTCTGAAAAGTGGGGATGGTATTTGTATGGTAAATAATACAGAGAAAGATCACTGAGCCTTTTTTTTATTTTGGGAATAAAAGTACACAGGAATTATGCAAGAAGCTTGAAGCTATTCATATAAGCTTAAATGTTGCTCTCGTATCGTGGATCTACAAAACATAAATCAGACGCATAACAATCGTTTGGGACAAAAGCATTGCCTCTTAAACTGATCCAAGCAAGAGATTATAGCAAGACATTCAGAGGCATTGACCGAAGTGGCCATATACAGGTAGTTGCAATCACCTTCTGCATTACAACTTCAATTGGCTTGGCACCATCCCTGAGTTGAGAGAATTGGGGGTGACTTATAGTGCTGTCATCGTCAGGTACTTTACTTAGAGCAGCATTTAGGCATTGAAGAAGAGCTGGTCCACAGTATAACTTCAGAATCCTGATCACTAGCTCGATGATGATGAGCGATCTATTTACCGTACTTTTAGGCCGGGGTATATATTGAGAGTATAGCTCATTGATAATGTGTTTCTTTTTGTAACACAGGATAGTATAGTATAATAGCTGGTTCTAACGTCGATCACTTCTCGCTCTCCACGGATGTCGTCTCCAAAACGTAATCCCTCATTAACATCGTGTTACATTCCTCCATCATCTGCACAAATATTAAGCACCCCATACAACTACGAGGATTGAGATAGATAGCCTTTAATATTGTCAGTCAGGAATTTTTTCTTGAGAAAGAAAAAAGAGAGAGAGAGAGAGGAAAAAGAGAATCAGACCTTGGATGCCAATCGTTTCAAGTTGTCCCATTCGAAATCACGTTTGCAATATGCAGATCGAACCTATATGTTAAGATGCCATAAATCTAACATCATGGATATCTTGGTCATGTGCGGTAAAATGAGCATTCAATGGTTCAAGTTCAAAAGTAACATACTGATCACTGACCTCCAATATGCGCAGAGCTGTAACGTGTTGATGCCAATGCCAAATATTTCCGATGGGTTTGGCCACACGCAAAGCACAATTGAGTTAGAGAAATAAGACTCATTATTATGAAAAATCATAATCATAAGGCACTGATTTCATGGATTTGGCCACCAAGCATCACTCTTTCATTCAATATGACTTTTACGGAGAGACTCAGAATTATCGCAGAAGACTGCTTCTAGGCAGTAACAAGAGAGGTTAAATTGCTGCTTCTAAAAGGAGGAAAGAACTACAAAACAAGGAGGTGCGCAGCGCACCAGGATTTTAGCAAATTAAAAAAATTACCCAAACCCTTATGCCTGGCAGATTGGCGCATCAGCTCGGCACAAAACTTGTCCCCGTCATTCAAAGAATGGCCACCCAAAAATTCCATCAGCTCATGATATGCTTCAGGGTTATAACTCTGCTCCGGGAAATACAAGTCCACACTTAGCAGATGAAATTGTTCTACAGCTAGCAGCACCCAGCAATATAAGCTTTTTTTTTTTTTTTGACTATTTATTAAAAAAAAAAAAAGGGAAATTGCAAAGGAAAGTAGATTAGATTAAGGCGCTAGCTAGCTAAGGGACCTCGAGCTGGGCAATAACAATTTTAACAGCAATGTAAGTGAAGAAATTGTGAAGGTTCTTTGCTGCCTTGGCCTCTGGCGATGCTTCCCCGAATCCTACATATCCAAAGCATACAGCAAGCAAACCCACTAAACATTTACCCGCTGTAATGTAAACTCTCTATATATATACAATTAACAAAGGAAGGTATGATTCATATTGGCACTGGTCCTGGTACTCACCAGGGACATACATCTTTTGGCAGTGTAAACGAGCTGGCAGCAATGGCTTCTTAATGGATGGTCGGCAAAATGGATAAGCTTTGTTGTGTCCGATGGGCTTGGGAGGGAAAACGGAGAGCTGAGAGACCGAGAGATGGAGGGACGAGGATTCCATGTGTACCCAGATAGAAAGCACGCCTGCCGGATTGCCCCAGTACCGGGACAGAGAGCCCCAAAAGCAATGCAAAAATATCCACAGGACTTGGATGACGCAGGATGCAAAAAATATCTGTATTTCTCAGCAGTTTCACTCTGCTGTCCATACAGGGTTGGGACCTGGCCCCACCTGATGTTGTCTTTGCTGCAAAAAGATGCAGTTAATGAAAATGTTTTTGCGGTTGAAGACAAAGACTTTTCTTTTTCCTTTTCCCTTTTTTTTTTTGTTTTTTGGTTGGCTCTCTTTTTCCATTTTTTCCATTCTCATGAAGATTTTTTCTTCATTTTGAATCAACATTGTCACGAAGATTGCTCTCTGTCGAAATTGGAAATTTAACGAATGTGGTCCACTTTAGTTGGAAATGGACGGGATCAATGACTTGGAATTGGGGTTCATTTCAATCTGTTGGGAAAATATTCCGGTATAATTCCCGCAAGCACCAAATCTAATCCCATTCTCGCAACTGGCACGAAATAAAGCGTGACCGATGGAAAGATCCACGGAAAGAAAGAGGCAAGAGTCGGGGAAACGGTAGAGGACAACTTAATTTGAATTTCCAAAACATTTTATGTTATTTTATTTTATTTTTTCGTGTTTGGTGGGTGGGAGGAGGGAAACATACCCAAGTTATGTGACTAATAATAGAATGGAGCAAGGAGGCCCCGTATGCATTCGGTTTAATTTGGAATTAACAAAACATTTTGTTAACGGGTTATTGTGCCCAACACGGTGAAAATTTGGACTTTCTGAACCTATGTAGCCCGCCCACCATTGTATTTGCAATATGCTTTGATTTGGGCTTCCCAGTCCATCCAGTCAGTCTTGATACGGTGGCACTGGAGTGGCTCCAAGATTAACCCACCACACATCTCCCAAAGACAGAGATCAACGGGCCAAGGCCTTGTTCGGGTCCTTCCCAAAATCCCCTGCAAAGCCCAATGTATCCTTCTAGTGGCGACAATGACGTAACGCAAAGCATATGGACTTCGGGACTCTCCAATGCCCAATCCCACCTTTACTTATCATTGTGTGTGGGAGATGATATGCAAGAAATAATAATAATAATACAATTTCGCTCTCCGTGCTCCAACAAGACCACGGACAATTTTCTCATTTTTATAAAGAATCAATATAGACATTAATTTCTTTACTGAGAAATAAAGCAAATTTAAAGAAACACAAAATTGGCTGAACAAAATAAATAAATAAATAAATAAAAGACCATGAGCAAGGGTCTCATTATACCATCACTACTATACTCTCATGCGGTTCGATCCCATGCAAGCCTAACCCTAAAAATCTGACAATGCCAGAAAATTTGAAGACATTCATTTGAACATGTTGTATTGAACTACATTTCTCTGTTTTTTTTTGGTTATGTTTAGTTTGATGTATTACAAATCATGGGTGAATGACTAAAAAAACAAGAAACAAGAACAGAAAAGAATAAAATGAAGTAATTATTGTATAAACGAGGGATTGCACTCTGAAGTAATTAATGATTAACAAACAAGACAGCTAAAAAGGATTAGAATTTTGCAGCAATGATTTCCACGACTCCCCTTGGAACACGGGGGACCGCATCTTGAGAAGTGAAAGTGAAGGCGCTTTACCAACCAAGCATAATATGGATTCCCATGCCTAAAAATTTAACGCATTAATGTATCCACTGTCATTTTGTGTGTGCCTGTAATCTGCTTCTGCAGTTACCTGTACGTTGATAGGAATAACATTACCATCTTGTGTGGTATTTGCTATATTTATTTATTTGGTTGGTAAGAGTGTATTCCGCGTATAGTTTTAAATTTCATAAAACTGGGATCATAATTAATTTCTTTTCTCTCTCTCTCTCTCTCTCTCTCTCACACATCTCATCCGGTATTCAATTAACTCGACTCACTTAAAAGGGTAACGGTCGAATCAGAGAATCCATCCATATTGTTTGCAGCAGAGACTGGAAACCAGTGTGTATCCGAGGGAGCCAGGGCAGAACCATCGAAAGAGCCTCGAGAGTTAACGGCCGCAAAGCATCCAAATTGAAATTCGCCTGTTGTTTTCGGCATAAGACGCAGGCTGGGGAAGGAATCTTTTGATCAATTTGTACCGTAGAAAAACATAGCTTAAAGTTCAAGCCAGTCCTCGCACAAAGTGCACGCACATTCCTGTTTCTGGTTAGGGAAAGTTGCTCATGCAGGATTCTCTGGAGTGGCCAGCGAGCCAAAATCACGAGGTGTTTCCACCCGCACAACAATGCTTGACCATGCTATGGACATCAAATACACGGAAGTAGGCGCGATGATAATAACAAACTACAGAGTCCATTGACTTTTGACATTCTTGAAAGTCAATGCCCAGTAAGCCCAAATTTGCAGGGCTTTCTGTCAATATAAATAATACATATCCGGGCAAGTCGAGTGCTCGGATGGAAAGTAATCTTCTGGTAATTTAATATAATTTATTTATTTATTTGGGAATGTTCCCATACATGGCTAGATTTTTTCATACCATCCCTTCTTTCTTTAACGGAAAAATAAATAAATAAATAAATAAAGGATTGTAATAGAGATGTTAATTACCATCCTTCCCTGCTCAAATTAAAGATTACTATTTATCACTTGAATATTAATAATTCTAAATAATTTTTTTTATATTTATTCATAGAATATCAAATATTGATTTTATGTCATGCTTTTTATTAAAAAAAAAAAAAATTATACGATGTTACTCATTATTATCGTGAATTTAAAGTTGAAGTGGAAGTCATTTAATATTATTTTAATTTAAATGGTATAATAAAAGAATTCATCACTCTTTACACTCATTCACGCAAAATGTTAAATTGGAAACTTAATAATATTTTTGATGTCTTAATTTTTCTTTAGATTTGAATTCAAATGGGATGCACAAAAATTATGTCAAATTACTGCCTATATCGATTGAGGTGATTTTACCATATTATGCTAGGCAAATATTACGCATATTGTACCTAAAAAAAAAAAAAACCTAAAGGTCGATTTGCAACCGAAGGCTTTTGCTATTTCCGCGCAGCACAATAATACCGATGCAAGAGCCTTTTTTTTCTTTTTTTTTTTTTTAATTCTTTTTTCTCGGTATAAGTATAAGAATCTAATATCCTCTGAAAGTCGCTGTAGACGCAAAAACAAAAGAGAGCCACTCCCCGCAGTGTCTAATGGTTCTTCGGTTGTTTAAGCATCTTTTAAATTCCCCGTTCCAGCAGAGTCGTTTCGGATAATAGCAATGTTTTCCCCTTCAATCTCAATGGTCAAAGCTCTTTTCTTTCTTTTTCTTCTTCTTCTTCTTTTTTCTTTTTTTTTGAAAAGAAAAAAATTATTTAAACTTTTGTTGAGCAGGCCCTTCTCGATTGATCATGTTTTCAATCCGCTTTTGTTTTCTTTTTCTTTTATTTTTTTCTAAAAAAAAATTCTGAGCCTTATAACGGGAGATTTAAATTTCAATTCGATTGGTTTGCTGTGAATTGGCATTGCTTTCATGGCGGAATTCGCATTGCTCTGTTTTTGTTTTTTGTTTTTTGTTTTTTTTCCTTTTAATTGGAGGGCATTTGGTTATTTATAGAATTTGATTGTGATTGGGAATATTTTCATCCCAGTTTGACTGGGGTCAATGCATCTGTTTTTCTGGAAAGTGTGTGGTTGTATCCGTTTCATCCATCAATTTTGGGATTCCAAATCTTGATAGGAATGAATGCAATTTGAATTCTACAATTAGTTACTCTTAGTCGCCTGTATGAGGCTTTTGTGTGTACCATTGTCAGTTTTTTGAATTGAGAAAGGCTTGTTCTGTATCAATATGTTATGGATATGCTTGCAGGGAGAATGGCTGCTGTGATTGCTGGGTGTGGCCAACCCCTCAACGACCGGGATGCCGGAGATGTAATGGGGAGAATGAGATGAACCTCCAAGGTTTCCTGGCTGGCAACAGGGAAAAGAGTTCCAAGGGCACGGCCAGAAAGATTTTTCCGTAAACAAAATTTTAAGGAGGAAAGAGAAGAATCAGATGATAAGAGGTTGCCCGCAAAAAGTGCAAAAACTTTGTCAAAGAAGATGAAAATAACCCCTGAAGGCAATGGAGCTCTGAAAAACAGACCAAATGGCTTGCATGGCAATGAAGTTGAGCCTTCAGATGACGTGTGGTCACTCACACCGAGAGCAAAAACATTGTCTAAGACAATGAAGCTAGCCCCAAAGGGTAATGGAACCCGAAAGAACAGACTGAATGGATTGCATAAGGAACATACACGTTTAAATACATATTCAGAGGATGAATCAGAAGATGATCTAATAGAATTTTGTCTTATGAAAATGAAAGAGCGCAAAAGATTAAGAAATTTAGGTGGTGATGGTAAGGCAGATGAAACAAGTCCAAAGGTTGGAGGAAAGAGAGATATGGATTCTCTGAGTGGAGATTCAGTTAGTCACATAAACCTACGTTCAAAGTCAGCAAAAGAGGAAGATATGGAATCTCTAAGTGGAATCTTAGATTGTGAGGTAGACCAAAGAAGGCTGAAGAGATCAAGAGAGAAAAATATGGATTCAGCTTGTGCTTCATCATCCTCATCTTCCTCCGGCACATCAAATTTAGCCTTGAAAAGGGGTGAAAACAGCAGTGGCAGATGTGGAATGCAAAATCTGAAGGCAAATTTCTTTCTCCTTGTCATAATCTGCTGAACTCACAATATCATATTCCTTCCATTGAAGTAAAAATCCTTTTCTTTTCTCTGCCTATGTGTTAACTTTGTAAGTGAAGGATGTTAGTTTTCCTTGACTAATGCAGGCCAGGGGTGAACCACTGCCAAAGTGTCATCAGTGCATGAAAAACGAAAGGAGAGTTGTCGTTCCTTGCCAGAACTGTAAAAGCAAGATGTACTGCATCCAATGTATCAAGAAATGGTAACTTCCGCTGAATATCCTCTATCTGCAACTCTTTGCTGCTTATTATAAACTTGGGGGATTCTCCTTTTGTCTGTGTATATAGGTATCCTGGGATGACAGAAACAGAAATTGCAGAACTATGTCCATTTTGTCATAATAATTGCAATTGCAATATCTGTTTGCATTTATGTGGATTAATTAAGGTTTGTATTTATCTCTTTTCCTCCTTTGATTATGATGATTTTTATGAAGAAATAAAGGATGCATTAAGGTAGTAACTCCACTCTTAGTTCTGGTATTCATGTAAAAAAGGAAAAAAAAAAAAAAAACCATGGTTTTGCATTCAAATCTGGAAAGAATTTCCCCTTCCTGATACGTTCCTTGTTTCAAAAGACCTTTTCTGATTCCTTCACAGATCTCTGACCTTTGTCTTTCAGCCCTCCTTCCTTGTGCTGACCATCTAAACTTGACTTTAGCTTCCACATTTGAAGATTTCCAATCTTCAACTAGATCACAAGCAGCCCAGAACAGCTGGGTGGTCTGCATAATTGGGACAAGGTCACAGAATCAATTAGCACCACTGTTGGTCTGTTTTGAGTTCTTGTTTCCAGCTTCTGATTTTAAATGATAATTTTCCACCAAAAAAAATTAGAGGCTCTATACTAGAATAGCTTGAAATTTTGTCTCCTAATTATGGTATTCCTGACATTCAGACATCAAATAAGGATATCACAAACAGTGAAAAGATTCATCATCTGCACTATTTGATTAAGTCACTGCTTCCCGTTTTGCAACAAATCTGTGAAGAACAAACTCAAGAGATGCTGATTGAGGCTAACATTCAAGGTATTGTTTGTTACAATGTTTCCTTTTGCTAGTTCAAAGACAAGTTCTTTTAAGTTGGTTCCCACTTGACATGATCATCATGCATTTGGAAACCAGAATCCCAATATGAGGTACCGGAGAATTTTTGTAATAACGATGAGCGTGTCTACTGGTAAGTATCTGAGTAAATATGGAAAAAGTTGAAAGTAGATGTTGAACATAAAGCTTAGTTACTGCCTTTTTGTGGATGGTGTGCAGCAACTATTGTGCCACTTCAATAGTGGACTTCCATCGCAGCTGCCCAAGATGCCATTATGAACTTTGCCTCTGGTGTTGTCAAGAAATACGCAAAGGGAGCCTTTCTAGTCGTGCTAAAGTGAAGTTCCAGTATGAAAACAGAGGCTTTGATTATATGCATGGTGGAAAACCACTACCCTCTGATGCTGGGAATACTGAGTATCATGATGAAACGTTGGTTGTGCAGTGGAATGCCAATCATGATGGGAGCATTTCTTGTGCTCCAAAAGAGTTGGGTGGCTGTGGTAATTGCATATTGGAGCTCAAGCGTATTCTTCCAACGGGACAGATTTTGGAGCTGATACACAGGGCAGAAAATTTTTTGTGCACTCATGAACTTGATCAAAAAGGTTTGGTGTGCAAATGTACTGCAACAGGCAGAGTACAGAGGGCGTCTTTTAGAGAAGGATCTCAGGACAATTACCTGTATTGTCCTGCTTTAAAGGATACCCTAGATGATGATGAACTTTTTCACTTTCAAAAGCACTGGATTAATGGTGAGCCCATTATAGTTCGGGATGTTCTTGAATCAACAACTCATTTGAGCTGGGAGCCAATGGTGATGTGGCGTGCGTTGTGCGAAAAGGTGGATTCAGAACTTGGTTCCAAGATGTCTGAAGTAATGGCCATCGATTGCCTGGCTTCTTGTGAGGTTGCAACACTTACATTTTATGTATTTGCCAGCCAAAAATACCCAGTCGAAACAAACTTTCCATGAAATGAGCACAATCATTTATTTTCTTTTAAAAGTTACGGAAAAAAAATTTGCTCTAAACTTAGTACTTTCTGAATAGTGTTGTGATAACCTTGTTTATGATATCATTTAAAATAATACTGGCTTAATGGAATGTTCAGGTGAAAATTAATACCCGCCAGTTTTTTGAAGGTTATTCCAAAGGGAGAACATATGGGAACTTTTGGCCTGAAATGCTGAAGCTGAAAGACTGGCCCCCATCTGATAGGTTTGAAGATCTTTTACCCCGCCACTGTGATGAGTTTATAAGTGCATTGCCATTTCAAGAATACAGTGATCCAAAGGCAGGGATTCTTAACGTTGCTGTGATGTTTCCACCAAGCCTCGTGAAACCAGACTTGGGTCCAAAAACTTACATTGCTTATGGCACAAGAGAGGAGCTTGGTAGAGGGGACTCTGTCACAAAGCTTCACTGTGACATGGCTGATGCAGTAAACGTTTTGACGCATACTGCAGATGTAGCCTTGAGTGAAGAACAATGCTCTGCCATTCGACAGTTGCAAAGGAAACATAGGGCACAGGATGAGAAAGAAAGTCTGCTGCGAGAAAGGGTACATAACCATCATACCGAACCAGCTGAAATAATTCTAGAATCATATATTGCTGCAGATGAAATACTAGGTGAAGAAAGAAAGGAGAGCATGGGAGGTGCTTTGTGGGATATTTATAGGAGGGAGGATGTTCCCAAGTTAGAGGCATATCTCAGAAAGCACTCTATAGAGTTCAGGCACACTTACTGTTCTCCAGTAGAACAGGTATTCTACCAATTTTTTATTTTCCTTTCTCCTTGAGCCTTGTCATTCTTGATCTAATGGCTAATCCTGGTTATGAATAGGTCATCCACCCAATCCATGACCAATGCTTTTACATAACCATGGAGCACAAAAAGAAGTTGAAGGAAGAATTTGGTTAGTACATCATAGTGCCGGTGTCTTTCCTTGTTCATTTATTATGATGATTGTGATCATTATCTGTCTCTTAATTAAATTCTTGGATTGGGTTTTACATTGCTAGGAGTTGAACCTTGGACATTTGAACAAAGAGTTGGAGATGCTGTCTTCATCCCTGCTGGATGCCCACACCAAGTCAGAAATCTGAAGGTAACTTTAAACTTTTTTCTGCCTTTATTCATTTCTATCCATATTTTTTTTGTTCTATTTTCAACAAACGAGCAATCACTATGAATTCCTTACATTTTTTATTTTTTCCTGCAGTCGTGTACAAAAGTTGCTGTAGATTTTGTCTCCCCTGAAAATGTAAGTGAATGCCTCAAGTTAACGGAAGAATTCCGGCAACTTCCTCAGGGTCATAAGGCTAGGGAAGACAAACTTGAGGTAGCCTCATTCCTGCCATCGTTTACTTTTCCATCATTGGCATTTGGTTAATTTTTGCCTTTTTGGTTAACAGATAAAGAAAATGGTAATCTATGCTGTTGAGCAAGCAATCAAAGACTTACAAGAGCTGATACCTTCAGATGCTACTGCTACCAGGAACTTCGCAGAGTAGTTTCCCCTGCGTTCTGTTGGCAAGGTTGCTGCCAAAAATGAAATCTTGATAGTGGCATCTGCTTGGGCAGTGATGATGGTTGGATAAAAGCTAACAATTGGTTTATTGCTTCTGTTTTCTGGATAAAGAAGCCGGCATGGCCATTATAGGACAACGTTAGAATAAAACATTTTGCTCCTTTAGCAAAAAGTAAAAAAAAAAAAGAAATCCTAGTTAATGTTCGTAGACAATTTTTTTTTTTAATTTGTTTTCTATTCTATTCAATTTTTTTAAAAACAATACAAAAAAGAAAAACTTTTCTTAAATGCTGTTCAATTATATTATCAATTTTTTATTATTGATTTTTTTGTTGACTGTTATTTTTATTTAGCATAGCTGTTTGCTGTCAATTTTGATATTTTTTATTGTCTTTTTTATAAATCATTAATAACTAGTTTATTAGTTTTTGCAAGAAAAAATATAAATAATGAAAAAAAAATCCTATTAATATGATTAAAATAATATAATACAAAGTTAAATTTTATAATAAGTATAAATTTTAAATAAATTAATGAAATATTAAAATATAACTATTTAATTTTTAATTTTTTAAAGTAAAATATTGAAAATAAAATTTTAAAAAATGAATAAAAATTAATGAAATTAAAGTGAAAAAAATTTTAAAATTAAGTAATAATAATTTTAGAGTTAATAAAAAGAAAAGTATGATTTAAGAATAAAAAATTAAAAAATAAAAATTTAAAAAAAAAAAGAGATGAAGATTGAACTTAATTTAAAAAAAAAAAATGAAAGAGAGTATCAAGTTAAAAAAAAAAAAGAGAAAGAGAGAGAGAAGGAGGTGGCGCATTTTGAAAAAAAGAAAATAATGGATTAATATAAAGAGAGAAGAGGGACAAAGATAAAAAAAAGAGAGACAAAGAAGTAATGCAAGAAGAGAGAGAAATAAATGATAAAAGAAAAAATACATGAATAGCAAATAATAAAAAAAATTTATTTTGTAATGTTTTATACTTATTTTTTAAAAGAGAATATATTTATACTTTTAACAAAAAATACAAATTCACGTAATAATCCAAATTTATTTTATTTTTAACTAAAAAATAAAAAAATAAAAATTAAAAACCTAATTTTAGTTTACAGATTCACAATCAATTTCTTCTCATAACAATTTTCCTATAATAAAATAATTAAACAATTATTTATTTATTAAAACTTTGTCCTAAATCTTTATATTCAATTAATTATAATAAATATGTTATCAAATTATATAAATATTATTAAAATTAAAAAAAAAAATAATAAAATATATAAATATTAAATATTTATAATTTTTTAATATGTTAATAAAATAAAAATTTAAATATATATTTTATTTACTCAATTATAATTTAATATATATTAAAATTTATTTAATTTATATTAATAATTTTTAATACATTTAAAATTTAAATAATACATTTACTTATAATTAAAAAAATAATATTTAAAAAATTATAATTTTTTTTATAAAAAAATTAATTTTTTTATTTAAAAAAAATTATGTAAGTATTTTTTTAATTTAAAAAAATTGTTATTTTTATTTTTATTTTTTAAAAATATTTTTTAATTTAAATTTTATTTTATTTAAATATATATTGAATAAATATAATAAATTTTTACGTATATGTATTAAATATTTCTATAACAAGTATTTGTATGACTTATTTGTTATGAATATTTTCAATAAAAAGAATCATCAAATAAATAAATAAATAACAAAAAAAATTTAATATTAAATTTAATTAGTGTAACAGAGTATGAGCTACTTCCACGATGCCTTATTATATATATGCTTTTAGAGTGAAGTTTACTTTTAAGACTCAACATATATTATCACACTCATATTTATTTTTTTCAGTAAAATTATTTTCATAACTTAAATTTGTAATTTTTACATTAAAATAAATTAATTAAGTTGGCTAATCAAAACGGAGGAGAACGATCAACACAAGACGTCGTCCACAAAAATCATAGACTTGGAAGAAATTAGAAGAAAGGCTAATACGAACCAAAACTAGCAAGCGAGTCCTTGATTAGGTTACAAATTTCCGAGAAATTTCTTGGGGTTCTTCCACTTGAGTTTTCTCAGGATCAACTTGTAATTAAATTCACTAATTTCTTGAGAAAAAAAGGACGCGTTCAACAGAGCTTGTCCATTTAACAAGTTCTTCAAAAAGTCAAAAGGGCACGACTCCATGCTGGGTATTTTCCACTTTTGAACACATGTTTGACAAAATTATATCTTATAACAAAATTTTAAATTAATTCTAAAAAATTTAAAAATATCTGATTAACAAGTATAACTATACAGCGAAATAATGATACATATATTTTTCTACAATTAAATCTTTTTCTCAACTCCAAAAATATGAAATAGAATATAAATCTAGTATAGTTTGCACATGATAATTGAAAATCTTGGACGGAAAAGTTAATGAAAGACTAGAATTTTACCTTTTCAACTTGGCATGGTTCACCATCTCATCAAAGCTTCTTCCTCTTAGAAATCCTCGTAGACGTGGATCTAAGAGTAAATCATTTGAGGACGCAAGAATTCTTTAGCAGCTAAGGGGTCTAGGTCCATGTTTCCTTGGGAGCAAATCGAGAGGTGCGACCCCACGAGTCCAGATGACCCCTTTTTATGGCCCAATGCATTAAGCGATGGGGTTTCAACTTGCACGATGTAAAATGACGAGAATACCCTTTTATGTTACGGTTCCTTTTTTATTCACCACCGCATGTGACGTGATCGATCGAACAAACAAAGATCCCGAGTTGTCGGGGTGAGGACAGCTTTACTACTACGATCTTGTTAGTTCTTCTCTTATCGTATAATTTATGATTTTATTTATTCATTTTTTTTTAATTATGAGAAGAATCAATTAATTCTCTAACTTATTGCTTCTCTTCCTCTTTATTTCACTTTCTCCTCCTCGTCATCCTCCCTCTTTTTTTTTTTCTTTTTTCTCTCTCTCTCTTCATTACTATTGTCTTGCCTATTCTTCTTACCCTTTGTCCCCTTAACTTCTACCAAGAATTAGAATAATGTAATTGACACCCTTTTTAATTTGAGTGTAGTTAAGAGAGGGTCGGAGACTATGGAGATGGACATAAGCTTCATAATTGGACTTTCTTCTTTTTTTTTTTTTTTTTGTTTCCACCAACATTTAATCTGCGGATATCTCGACCAAGATACCGATCTGTTTGACCTTTGTTTTTTCGGGTTGCAGTGTTTCTTCCCAGTGGCACCGAGACTACTAGGAGTTGTTTGATTGAGTTTTGGGTTGGTTTGCCCATTTTGAGCCTATTAACCCCCAAACTCATAGCAGCAAATTCGCGTCACCAAACAACATGTCATGTGCCATCACGTGATCTATTGAATTTTGCTTAAATAGTTTATATATATATATATATATTTATGGATCTTATTAAAATTTTAAGAACAACTGCCCAAAATGTCACGTCATTAATTTTGATGAGGTGCCAAATATTTCTACGAAAAATTAAGAACTTTTGAAAATTAAAAATATTTTAAAATTTAGATAATCAGTCATTGATTATTTCTTAACAAAATCATTACTAAACAATCAATCAATCGGGTAAAAGAACAAGAATCCGTGTGGAGATATGGGTCCAAAAACCAAACCGCAAATCATGGGTGTATTCTTGATTTCTTTTTTTTTCTCTTACTTTGCACTTTTTGCCTTTATATATATATATATATATATATATATATAATCATTTTTTATTCGTTCATTAAAATTAAGTATTTAACTTTGGATATTTCTTGTTTTATTTTTGAAAAATTATTATTAATTATCCTTATTAAAACAATGGGATTTAAACTTTATGCAAAAGCAGTAGCCCATCTTTGGAAAATGGCAATGGTTAGCCCAGCCCAATCAACCAACCAGCCGACCAATCAACCAAAACAGCGGGACAAAATTACTCATTCACTCTAAAATCGTGAATTAAAAATATCTCTTCTCCTCTTTTTTTTTTTTTTTTTTCATTAAGTTTGTTTTGTGATTTTTAGTTAGGTATTTTTAAAATTGAAACATGAATTTTTTAAAAAATTATTTTTAATTAATAAATTTATATTTATAAAATTATTATCAAAAGTGATTATATATATATATATAAAATTTTAACGGTGAATTCCTTTATTATTATTTTTTTAAGTTTTTGAAAATTAAATTTAATAATGAAAACATTCTTCTTAAAAATATTATAAAAGAAATTCACATCAGTGTGAATAACAATTCTTAATTTAAGCCATTGACCAAAACGTTATCAGTTCAATTCACCCACAACAATCCTCAGTCCTCAGTTTTCTTTCTCCCCGCTCTTTCTACTCTATTGAAGACTATCGCATTCCATCCGTCGAAACCTGAAGATGGGCACAGCCATTTTCTTGCAAGCCCATGTATCTTTGTCACTGCCTACATTTCCCAATGGAAGATGTTTCTCTTTTACTCAAAAGCATCAATCTTTGAAGCCAACAACAACAACAAAGTCTATCATCATCAACAGAGAATTATGGTATATCCTCCCCAGAAGAAGGGTGTGGTGCAGTTGTAAGATTAAGGTTCATGGAATTAAAAGCTCAGCAGCAGCTGCTAGTGAACAAGGGAATGAAGAAGATGATGAAGAGCAGAAGCAGAACCAGCAGCAGCAAGTTGTTGTGAGGAGAGCATACCCTTTCCATGAAATTGAGCCCAAGTGGCAGCGTTATTGGGAAGACAATCGTACTTTTCGAACCCCAGATGATATTGACACCTCTAAGCCCAAGTATTATGTCCTTGACATGTTCCCTTATCCCAGGTCTTTCTCCCTCTAACTTCTTTCTTTGTTTTTGTATTGAGTGTTGACAATTAATTGTATACTTGCAAATTGGAGAATTTGGAACGGGAAAGTTTTGAACTTTTAATTCGGACTGGTACGGGTATGCCCGATTCCAAAGATTTAGCAATGGCCAGAATGTGTGAAATTTATTTCAAAGCAAAGCTATTGGTGGATGTACTTTTTCATTTACATGTACTTGTGAAACCTTGCTCTGCATTCTGGTGTCTGATTCTGTTTTATAAGTGATGAGATTTAAGTTTAGAGTTCTTTGTATTGGGATTTGGTAATGTGGATTGTTGTAAAGGGAACTTTCTTGACGGAATTGTTGTTGCAGTGGAGCTGGGTTACATGTTGGACATCCACTGGGATATACTGCTACAGACATTCTTGCTAGGTTTAAACGTATGCAGGGTTACAATGTTTTGCACCCAATGGGATGGGATGCCTTTGGTTTGCCTGCTGAGCAATATGCAATTGAGGTATCCTCAACACTTTACTGTCAATTGCTTTGATAAGCATTCACATATATTGAAGAGTTGTGTCCTGTCCCTATCAGACTGGAACCCATCCCAAGATCACAACTTTGAGGAATATTAACCACTTCCGTTCCCAGGTTAAGTAATGTTGTTCGCTCTTTTATTTCCTATCTTAATTTTTTTCCTCAGCACTTGTGAATTGATGTCAAATTCCCTTTGCAGCTTAAATCATTGGGATTCTCATATGACTGGGACCGCGAAATTTCTACAACGGAACCAGGATACTACAAATGGACCCAGTGGATCTTTCTTCAGCTATTTAAGAGAGGACTAGCATATCAGGCCGAGGTGCCAGTCAATTGGTGTCCTGCTCTTGGCACAGTTTTGGCTAATGAGGAAGTGGTGGATGGAGTGAGCGAGCGAGGGCATCATCCAGTTATAAGGAAGGTAGGACACTGGTTACTTCATGTTTTTAGCCACTCATTCCAATTATCTTTCTTCTCTTCTGTTGCTTTTATTGAATGGTTTGGTAATTCTACAGTGTCATTGTTTATTACCAAGCAGCCAATGAGGCAATGGATGCTCAAAATCACTGCATATGCCGATCGCCTTCTTGAAGATTTAGATGACCTTGATTGGCCAGAAAATGTCAAAGAAATGCAAAGAAACTGGATAGGGAGGTCTGAAGGAGCCAAAATGGAATTCTGTGCTCTTGATAATGATGGAAAAGAAAGAGACATAAAAATTACTGTTTATACTACCAGGCCTGACACCATCTTTGGAGCAACGTAATCTTCTTATTGTTTGTTTCTGGTTGTTTTTTCTTTTTAATGAGTTATCAGCACCTGTACATCTGCAAGATTGTTTTTGATAAAATGGTCCCTTAATTTAATCATTTTCTGATTTAATTGGTTTTGTGCAGATATTTAGTTGTGGCACCAGAGCATTCCCTAATTCAGTCACTGGTTTCCCTTGCCCAGAGCAAGAGTGTATGTTCATTTGCTTCCTTGCAATATTCTTTCTTATTTCTTTCTTACCTATGATGGTTGAGCCTTAGTGTAATGGTAAGTTATTCGCTCATGACTTAGAGGTCACATGTTTGAGTTATAGAAATAGTCTCTTTGTGAAAACAAGAGTAAGGTTATGTACATCTTACCCTTTCATTGACCCTACAGCATGGGAGCCTCATGCACTTGAACACCCTCCTTATATCTTTCTTGGCCTTAGGGAATTGGGAAATGATAAATACTGATCTCAGGTGGAGGAATACAAAGACCTTGCTTCACATAAAAGTGATCTTGAGAGGACTGAGCTTCAGAAGGAAAAAACTGGGGTCTTCAGTGGTTGCTATGCCAGGAATCCAGCTACTGGTGAAGCTATCCCAATATGGGTTGCAGATTATGTTTTGGGGAGGTTTGTTTGGTTTCATCTTGTTGTCACTTACCTATTGGTCAAGACATGGATATTTAGGTTATATTTTCTTGTTTCCATGCAGCTATGGGACTGGAGCAATTATGGCTGTGCCTGCACATGACACTCGTGATTATGAGTTTGCTACTAAATATGACATTCCAATATGTTGGGTTGTGAAGCAGGATGCTGAGGATTGCCATGTATCAACAAAGGCTTATGCAGGTGAAGGCATTATGCAAAATTCCTCAAATATGAAATTGGGCCTTGACATCAGTGGCTTGCCTAGCAAAGTTGCTGCTTCTAAAATTATTGAATGGGCTGAGAAAACTGGAAATGGAAAGAAAAAGGTTTGTATTTGTATCCAAAAATGGGGTTTGCTGTTCTTACCAGATTTACCATTGAATGTACTGTACATGTTCACAATTCAAAGTTGTATTTTTCAGGTGAACTACAAGTTGAGGGACTGGCTTTTTGCTCGACAGCGTTATTGGGGGGAGCCTATCCCAGTTATATTCTTGGAGGACACTGGGGAGAGCATTCCACTTCTTGAATCTGACCTGCCCCTTATGTTACCCGAATTGGATGATTTTACTCCCACAGGAACAGGAGAGCCACCCCTTTCTAAAGCTGATTCATGGGTAAATTGATCCCTCCCTTGCTATCTGTGCTCTTAAGAAATGGCCTGTTGAGTGTTTGCCTCCTTTGCTGGTATAGGTAATATGTGGGGATGGCTACTTGAATTTTTCAAACAGGAAGCTTTTTTTTATATGATTACATGATCTTCTAGCTCATTAACTGTTCATGACAAGACTTGAATATTTGATAGACAATTATCCAGTTGTATGATGCTGACCTTCTTTTATGGCTGTGGTCTTCTCTCTCTATCTCTCTCTCTCTCCCCACCCCACTTTGAGTTTTCCTGTCTGTCATGTGTCTCTTGCCTTTTCCCATCAAGTTACATGTTAGCGCATTTGTGGGTTTTTAATCTTTCTTTCTTTCTTTTTTCTTTTTTCTTTTTTTTTAAGGTTAAGACCACAGACTCATCATCTGGAAAACCCGCTAGGAGAGAAACAAGCACCATGCCACAATGGGCTGGTTCTTGCTGGTAACACATTTTCATTGTCATGTTTTGGCTGCTATTTTCATTGCTATCTTAAACACTAGTTTACCTTTTGACTATATTTCACTGTTTGTGGTTGTGTCCAATTACTAGAGTCAGTAGATGGGGAATTTTTTTCCTCCTCCCTCATTTCTTACCTTTGATTGAGGGACAGATTTAATTTTATTTCTCAAATTTTGCTGTCAGTGCTTTTCACTATTAGAGTTTCATTTTCTTTTTAAATGATTCAGGTACTATTTGAGATTTATGGACCCAAAAAACCCTAGAGAACTGGTTGACAAGGCAAAAGAAATGTACGTGCAGTTTTTTCTTCTATTTTCAAAGTGCCTTGAGTGCTTTAAAACAAAAATTAAAAAATGTAAATTTTTGTTTGCCCCTTTTTGTTGGTATTCTGTTGTAGTTCTTGAGGTATTCTTCGGAATCTTTTTGTTTACAGTTATTGGAGCCCAGTTGATGTCTACATAGGTGGTGCTGAACATGCTGTCCTTCACTTACTTTATGCAAGATTCTGGCACAAGGTTTGCTTGCCATACCAGTGTTGTTCTTAATTTCAGGTTATATATGAGGCCAGTTTTCCTAACCCATAGCTTCAGTTTCTATGCCTTCCTAACCCTTTATTCTCATAAAATGTTTTCTTCAAAATTGAATAATATTGTTTCTCTTGCTAAAGGAAATGCATAGGATGACCATCTACTTTATTGATATGATCCACGGCATAGCTAATAGGTTGACTTTAGGCTCAATTCGCTAGCTAAATACCATGGACTTGTGGTTTAGAAATTCCAAATGGAGCTAGGATTGGTGCAGTCCCAATGTCTGCCAACTTCCTGAGGATTTCAGTGGAACATAGTAGCCCTTAAATTGGCTGTGGGCTGCCTGCCATCAAATAATTTTTTCAATATGTTTTTCTACTTCACGTATGTTGGCGTGCAATTTTTATTGATATCTGGATTACAGGTTCTTTATGACATTGGCATTGTGTCAACCAAGGAGCCCTTCAAGTGTGTCATAAACCAGGGAATCATCCTAGGGGAGGTAAGTATAGTTCATTGTGAATGACTAAGCACTATAACATTACATTCTCAAATGGTGTGGTGCTGCAGGTTCAATATATTGCCTATAAAGACCTGGATGGGAACCATGTATCTGCAGACTCCGCGGTTACATCAGGGGAATTACAGCAGGAAATAATTCCTAGGGAACAGGTACATCTTACATGCTCTTTCATCTGTAGCTTTGTATCTTAAACTCTTCAGGAAAAAACATTGTTTTCATATGCTCCCAATTTTGTGAAAGTTCTTACAATATGTCCTCTCTCTTCGTATAGGTTACAAAATCTGGAGATGCATTTGTACTAAAACATGATCCTAATATTCACTTGATTGCCCGTGCTCATAAAATGAGTAAAAGCAGGGGAAATGTCATCAATCCCGATGATGTTATTTCTGAGTATGGGGCAGATTCTCTTAGGTTATATGAAATGTTCATGGGACCATTTAGGTATGATTGTTATTGTCAATTTTATGAACAAGTGCTTGATGGAGATGTTTCTTACATGATGTTGCTGTTGATTTCACTGTTCTTTAGAGACTCAAAAACATGGAGTACCAGTGGTATAGAAGGTGTATATCGATTTTTGGGCAGAACTTGGAGGCTGATCATTGGCTTGCCCTCATCTAATGATACTTTCCAAGGTAGAACAGTGACAGAAGATGGGGAACCAACTTTTGAACAGCTACAGTCTTTGCATAGATGCATTGCCAAGGTCATATCTCAGTCTATAAATGCATCTTCCATCTCTCTAATACTATTACGTTTTCTTTTCTCTTAACAAGCTTCCTTGTATAACATTTCTCTCCAAGTCAATGTCAGTCTATGTTGTTTAACTTGATTATTTTGCAGCTTATGGTTATAGAATTTCTAATTGGCTATGTTTAATTTACGTGCTAATAGCACACTAAAGCTCTGCATGACAATGAGCTCTCCCTTTTCTCTGAAGCTGTTCATTGTTCAGTCTGTTATGGACCTTATGGTTAATTGATTTTGACTCACAGGTAACAGAGGAAATTGAAGGGACTAGATTCAACACTGGAATATCTGCAATGATGGAGTTCATTAATTCAGCATATAAGGTTTTTCCATAAAACTCTTGCAGCTCAATTTTCCAGTGGTTCACAAGTGTCTCTTGTTTGCATTTATATGATGTCATGATGACAGCTCTTTCCATTGAAGTCTTCTTTGTCTTTTCTTTCATTTCTTCAATTCATTCGCAACTATTATTCTCCCATTAAGAATATAAGCTTCAATTTGCATTTTAATGTCAGTGGAACAAGCTTCCAAGATCAATAGTTGAAGCGTTTGTCTTGTTGCTCTCACCATACGCACCTCACATGGCTGAGGAGCTTTGGTTTCGCCTAGGGCACTCAAGTTCATTGGCATATGAACCCTTTCCGGAGGTAATAGTGTCTCCCGGGTTTAAATATCATATTGTATGCTAACAGATTATGTTACTTGGCTTCCTCTCGCTGTGGGTTTTTTTTTTTTTTTATTTCACAATGATATGGTGAAAAATCTAATTTTTATTCTAATGCCCGATGGTATGATGTAGAAAGAAAGATTGCAAGATTGTTATCCGTTGAATGAGAACCCTTTATCTTTCTAAGTTTTTTAATGTAACTGCAGGCTAATCCTGCTTACCTGAAGGACCCCACTATAGTCCTACCAGTTCAAATAAATGGCAAGACAAGGGGTACCATAGAGGTTGAAGAAGGATGCTCAGAGGATGATGCTTTCAGATTGGCTTCTCAGAATGAAAAACTTAATAAATATTTGGACGGAAAGCCTATCAAAAAGAGAATATTTGTTCCAGGGAAGATTTTAAATGTTATTGTGGCACCCCAAAAGGCTGGTGTCAGATAGTCCATTCACATCATAGTGGAACCAATGTCATCGCTGACCATCCAACTTCAGCTGAAGTTACAATGAGATAAACACCTTTCACCAGCACCACTTTTGGCAGGCGGACATGCAAATATTTGAGTGGAAACATTTGGAGGAAAAGGTGAAGTGTTGCCCCAAGAGATGTGCAACTCAAGAAACTCCCCAGATACGGTCTAGAAAATGCCACAATTTGGACATATAAGAGCTGAAGCAGCAACAGGTTCCATATTAGCTTCCTGCATGGTTGGCAGCTCAAGGCACTGAGTTCTTACTGGAAGCAAAGGAGAGATTAGAATTTGCTGCTCTACTGATTCCTTATGCTTTCTGAACCAAAAATGGTCATGATATGTAGCATCCATTATGAAACTGTTTTAATGTCTTTGTATCAGTTTATCTGTATGATACGAACCTTTTATATCTTTAAATGCTTCATAATCTTTTTAGAAATAGCAAGGGGCTTTGATTTGAATGCTAATATCGTGATTTCATTTTTTCTATCTGGAATTGTTGATGATTCTTGTGAAAAATATCTCCCATGGATTATTTTGCTATTTATGTCATTACCCTAGATGGCAACTGAGTTCATCCCCTGGGCCATGAAGATGCGAATGAGGTCATCGACTGTTATCATTGCCAATGGAAGGTGAATATCTGCCTGTTTGTTACTACTAGTTGTGGAGTCTTTCCTTCCTAAAGGGACCTGTATTTGGGGGCCTCCCGTGAACTTCACTGATTCAGCAACTGCTAGAACAATGATATTTGCACAAGATACCTGTCCAGGACACACAACTTCTGGTGCAGTTTTTATGTGTTGAATCTCTTGTAGCTTTCTGATACCATGGTTTGGGAAGAATCCATTTCAGACTGGTCCAAATCAAGCAAAATAGATGCATCACATCCCCGAGTATAGAAAACAGTTCAGAAACACGAAGTGAACTCCCTCATTTATGCAGAAATACAGGACAAAAGTGGCAACCACCACGTCATATTAGTGAAGGGAGGGGAGGGGTAACTAGTTGCAAGTAAAACTGGAAAAAGGAATGAAAAAATTCAGCATGGACCTGAACTCGGTAATCATGGAACATGAGCCTAAGGAAGCCAGCTGGTGCAGTGACATCCGCTAATAAAAATTGTAGCGTTTCTGCCTATACTATGCTTTCCAAATTTAGACACGAGTATTTGTCGTAATCATATGCAAGTTGGTTGCGAGAAGCTCCCATGTGGCTCCCATTACCAACCCCACAAGCAGAATCAGAAGAGAACTACTTCCCATTATGTCTTTTTGTACTTGTATTTCCCTCATTCTTTCATCAATGTAGGTGTGAGGAGTGCATGAGAGGGTGCAGGGGAATATATAGCATTTGACATTTGAGTGGTATGCCTGTTGTCTGAGCAACTTGGCACCCCTGTGAAAAACTTCTGAGCTTAGATTGGAAAGCAAGAAAAGAAATTGCTAAATATGCTGGGCACTTTCCACTTCCCAGCCCTATCCAACTTTCTTAGCTTTAATGGCAGATCTTCCTCTTCATAAATAACCGATTTGAAAACAAGCACATGCCAAAGCCCCCACTCATGTCTTAAGTCTAGTTCCATTCATGCTTGCATTAAGTGACAGCCACTTTAAACAGTCTGTCCATGTACAAAATTAGTTGTCTTTTCTACCAGGTGAAGCCAAGCCACTATAGGCAGGAATCGTTACCAACACAACTCTTTCGACTCACCTTTCTGCATACAGTGAAAGTACTTATCAAGTGAATGAACGCATCTACTTCCCTGCACACTAAATGCAGGCTCACAAATTAGGTGTAGGGTTTCCGTAATAAAAAATTTTTGCTGGCCTGCTTTCCGGCCCTTTGACAAAATTTATCTTCCAAAATTCCATTATACATTTGAGGATCATGCTAGAAACGTAGCAGATTATAATATATTGCAAAAGTGAAACTTGTATACAGAGCAACAGTGAACTAATGCATCTTTCTGCATGTTGAGATCTTGTTTACAATACATGAAAATGAACAAACAAATGAAATGGAAGAATAAATCAATTGGAAGGCCTTAGCAGACAAAGAGCAAAACAGTTTCAAAACAGAGATTTTAAGTGATTCTTCCAAGTGCCCCTAAACTATAATTTCCTCAAAATTTCCTGCAATATGTTAGGCCTCTATTCTGCACTTTAAGAGGAATATTGGTGGCTAAAAATCAGACAATTGCATAACACCTTCTTTCCAGCCTTGTTGATGAGCCCGAAACTCCCATATCACACTAAGTTTCCTCTGGGCTTCTAATGCACCTTCAGCTTTTTCCCTCGCCTCCTCGCAGGTGTCCATGCCTGCATTGCACTTGTCTGCCTCTTTTTGGAATTGGGATGACATTTTCTTCACCTCCAACAGTGCCACATCTGCAAGCTGCTGGTTCCTCTCGGCCTCTGCTTCACTTTGCTTCACTTCTTTTGCCAACAGATCAGTGAAACTTTTCTCCATCTCATTGCTTACCTCCGTGTCATGCTTCATACAGTCTAAAAGAGTTGGAAGAGAAGAACACAACACAGAGAGTTCAGGTGGGTCGTAGATTTAACCTTGATATGGCAATACGACTCAAAGATATATCAGATTCCGAAATATCAATAGACATATCAGAACTCCTTACCTTTTAGTTTTAAGAGTCTAAAATCAGAACAGGTGTGCCTGCAGCTAATCTAATACGGAAACATGCCTCAAGAGACATTAAAAGCCATAAAAGTTGTTTTGTCATAGAATTTTTCTCTCCACAAGTTGTTTACGTTTAAAACTTTAAGGTGGTAGTCTTAACAAGAGTCTCCACCCACTCAAGCCCCCAGAATCCAAAAAAGACCAATTTTTTTAATAAAAAAAAAGCAGAAAAAAGTCACCAAAAAACCCCGGCAAAGAAAGAGGGCGAAGTGATGTTGAAAATCATTAGTTTCCTGAGGAAGAAAATTAACCTGTAAATGAAATGTTGCTCAATCCTGCAATAAAAAAGAGAAACAGCAAGTCAGATTTGAAGGGAACAGAAGTCTGGCATTTATACCAGTTCAACATTACATCATATCCCACAAACAATTAAGATATCCTCCAAGATTCAAAATGATGATGTTGACTGAAAGCACACAAAACCTTCTATAAATATTTACGGAAGAAAATGTTGAATAACCAATGAAGTTCCTTCCCGGCGTAAACTGGCAAGGACTACAATTATCAGATTGGTGATTTGCCTTTAACAACATATTGCCATCCGTGCTTACATGGCGCGACTTCATTGAACTATACTTGTACCTGCTAGGAGTCCGTAAGGTACTTCAAACGAAGTACTTTATGGGAAAACCTATTGACCAAGAGCCAGAGAAGCCTTACAAGATCCCCATTTATGGCCATTCCTAGATCCTCCAGCCTTTCCGTAATCTCATTCCTATGCACTTCAAAGACCTAATCATTCAGAGTTTACATGCCAAAGAATCTTTATGGGATAAACAAATTCTCGCCGTCTCCCCCAAGGATTAAAAATTCATTTCCTTTCTTTTTAAGCCCAACCCCACAAGGAATTGCCTGTCGTACCAGTAGGCAAACCTGAATTATATACCCATTACGACAGACAAATGAGTGAAAGTTTGAGTCTTGGCCAAGTGAGAAAGCCAAAGACTAAACCCTTCTGCATAATTAACTGACACAATAAACCAACATCAAGAAGCTCATACGACCCACAATTCTTGCATATGAATTTGATGACCTAAACAACAACAACAACAACAACAATGCCTTACAAATAGGATAGAATTACAAAATCCACAGAATGCATGTCATTAATCAAATAGGATCAAGAAACAACCGTAAAAAATAGAGAGAAAAGAGCAATCGCAGAAGCAAGGAGGACAATGAGCAGTGGAAGAGGAGGCCAAGAAGTCAGAGAGATGCCAGTAAAGGGGTAGTCCCACTATATATCCCACTGTACACAACCCCATTATCCCCATTGTCCATATCACAGCATTTTGCTGGCCCCTACCATTCATCTCTCTCTCTCTCTTTCCCTTTCTATAGCTTTTTGTTCTGTTTGTTTCTCCTTTCCTTTGACGGCAAGTGATGCAGAAGAACAGAACTAAACCAAAGGTGTGTCTCTTTCCATCCTTTCCTCGGGACAGAACAGTGAAATGCCAATAGTGAATTTGTTTTTTTTTTCTCTCTCTTTCTCTAGGGCTATCAGGTTTTTACACAGCGATTTTTTAGGTCATCATTCCAATCCATCTTCTCTTTGATGATTCCAATCTAATCAATCAGTCCAGTATGAAGCGTTGACGGCTGAAGATATGACTAGGAAACTTTCCTCCGTCTAAAACGGCACGCACTTGTGGCTCTGATCAGTTGTGGCAGACTTTTTCTGGTTCTCTTTTACCATTTTCATTAACATTTCTGCATTCCCTTTCTCACGGACAAAATTATTAAGGAGACTAGAATAATAACCTTGAGAGTTAACTTGAATATATAAGATGTCCCATTAAAATTGTATTACATATTATCTGGGAAAAGCATAATGATAGAAACTCTTTATAATACAAAG
Source organism: Rhizophora apiculata (assembly GCA_037832385.1). Taxonomy (NCBI): domain Eukaryota; kingdom Viridiplantae; phylum Streptophyta; class Magnoliopsida; order Malpighiales; family Rhizophoraceae; genus Rhizophora; species Rhizophora apiculata. The sequence continues at coordinate 4,254,354 of CM075438.1, read as the reverse complement.
GCAAAAACATAGCTGAAAGATGTTTCTTTTATTCCTTTTTGTGAAATAGTATAAACAACACCAACTTGATCTTAAATTTAATTAGAGTTGACTTACATAATTGGAAGATTAATTCCTTGTAGAGGTATAAACGAACTAATTTGTTAAATTTACTAAGTTCTCTTTATTCTTGATTATCATCAAAGTTACCGCTACATTTTTATTTTTTCCCTAACATTGTCACGCTCATCAGGATCCCATTTCAGCCGGATTGAGAATCTCCCACTTTCCATAGATCAGCACAAGGCCAGCATAATTCTGGAGAACTTGCAGGACCTGTGGGTGCATCTCACAGTGAACATGGCAACTGCCAGGAAATAGTGTTCTTCTTCAAGTATTCATTTCCATTTAAGAGCTTTTACAGGTAAGCGCAGGAGGAAAAAACAAGCAAACCATGACATGGTTTCATTTCTTCTTCGGATATTCCCTTGCCCCAAATATTGTCGACCCAATTCTGACATTCGTACTTCCCATTTCAATCTGCAGAGAAAGTTGGTTTATCAGTAGCATAATCTCTTGATAGAACATGATGCACCAAGCAAACCAACCGCTAAACTCATCTCAAAATTGGAGTGTGTATGGTAGCTATTTCTGATAGTTTCTTACAGCTTGCTCAAAGTCACTGGACATGCCCATTGACAGCTCGCATTGCTCTTCTGTTAAACCGAGGGCATTGCAAACCTCAGTTCTGCAGTTTGCCAACGTCTGACAACACCACATGGTTGGTAGTATCAGAAAATTTAAGCACGAATGATACTGAGAAAGAAGGAATGGAGAAAGTACTCAAAACATACAACTGGGCCAGTTATGGAACTCAGACCTTGAAGTTCTCTGGAGTTGACCTATAGTCAAGCATCCCTATTGTCATTAGACCACAAAAATCAAGGTTTGGGCAGCTGTGCCTAACATGTTTTGCCAGTTCCACACAACCTGAAGGCTCGACACCATATTTTGCTGGACAATATATAACAGGAATCAAACAAAATACTGTCAATGACCGGGACTGTCTGTAAAGACTCTTCAAAGAACCCCAAATTAGTAGAAATAGTAGGATGGTTACATGAGAAGAAATCCATGAAGAAGGTGCATACAAATTACAATCACTCTAATACAAAGTTGAATGGCTTGGTTCCTATAACTAGCACAATGACAGAGATTGTTCACCAGGAATAGGCTTTTAAGCTAGGCAAAACACCAAAAGTGACAGCTAGAAAAATCATTTGCAAGCGTTGCAATATGAGATTACAAACCGTGAGAATATATGTTAGAATGCCTCACTGTGCAGGAAAATAGACTCTTAAAATATAAATTCATGAATGTTTTGATAAGAAGTGACATCAAAACTTGGAAAAAGAGGAACAACTAGCTTAAAGCATTATATGTGGAACCAACATACGTCAATCATCAAACTGGACAGAGCAGAAAAACACCTAAAATCTGTTTTTTTTTTTTTTTTTCCTCCTGATAAGTAGCCAAAAACTTGAATCTTATTTCCTGATTGCCCCATAACAGAAAAACTAAGGTACCTATATCCCCATCTAGAACAGAACCTGATCATTTGATAACCATCAATAAAATGTCAACTTTTACTAATAGGTTATTATCACTTCAGTTTCTAATGTAATTTGATTTACTCACATTCTTCACCACTGGTATTCACTTGCACTAAGACCTTCAAGGGTTTCCTTCCCAAGTTCCCAACAAATCGATCAAGATGGTTGGCAATCTGAAAATCCACAAGACACAACATTCTCAAACACAAACAAATAGGCCTGCCAAGTAATCCCAAGTAGAGAATGCACGAAAAAAAAGAACCATTACATTTCAATTAAGCAATCCCAAAATATACATAAAGGAAGAGACATGATGAATAAATCAAGTAGCAATTCAGATAATTCATCTATTAAGAGGAAACCATAGCTAATTCATTTTTATAGTATTCTAGCTCTTCCTCAAAAATAATGGGCTTATAGAAAGCCTTTACCTTCTCATCATCTACAGTCTCAACCATCGCAAGGTTTGGCACACCAGCTGCACAAGAACCAACAAAAGATCGAAACTTTACACATTTCCACCGTCAAGCACTCACTCTCCGAGTCTCTCAGAACCAGAGCTTGTAAAAAGAACAGGAGAAAATGAATCATACCCAGTAAAGGTTTCACTTTATTACTCTGCAAGTTCCCTATAAAATGCCACTCTATATCCTCCGGAAGCTGCAATTTCCAATATCAAATAACTACCAAAAACAGAGAGAGAGAGAGAGAGAGAGAGAGGGAAACAATAGAAAGAGAGAGACCTGAGGAGCTTTTTCGACAAGCTCTTGAACATAGTTCTCACCGAAACATCGGTGACCGGCATCGTACACTTCTCTGATGACAGAGACAGGCTTTGTCTTGCTAACGGCCACCACACGGATCTGCTGGGACACGCGACCGGCCCGCTCCGCCGCTTGCTGGGCCCTTTGCAGCACCGACCGGAGGGCCGCTGGCGCGACTCCGCCCATCGCAGTGGTTGACGTAGCCGACATGCCGTATTCTAGTGCTGGCACCTCCTGTTCTTCGGCTTGCTCTTGTGGGCTGTATTTCTGTGGCTGATCCCCCGGATTGTTCATCCTTTCTTCTCCCAGAGTATATACAGAGAAGGATCCCTTTTGCGATCGGTACATTGTGGGAATCGAATGACATGAAACGCTGCGTTTAGAATGCCACTCTCTTTTGACATATAAACCAATTGCTTATTTATTTATTTATTTTCTAAAATTTTAAAGGTTTTCTTTGTGCTTTTCGTTACGTTTGAATCTCTCCCTTTGTTAACTGTAAGTAAAAATATACAATTAATGTTGTAATACGTGAATTCATTTATATTACATGTCTATGCATCTTATTTTGTGGAACTTTTTTTTTTTTTGGTTCTCTTTCGTCTTCCCTTTAAAATGGCAATTGAATGACACCGCAAATCAAAACCAAAAATAATGTATATAAACTGAGAAACGCTCTTGTTGTTTTAATTTGAATTGAGACACATTCTCCTTGTCGATTTGGCCAAATATGAATGTTTTGCATGTTGTAACATGGCAATACTAGCAAACTTTCTTTTGAACAATGATGGCAAATATTGTGAGTTGTACGCCGTGAAAATCGAAGCAATTTTCGTTGAATTGTTACGGGTTCAATTCAAATACCCAACTGGAAGCAGAAGGAAGAGATGCATTCTTAAAAAAAAAACTCTTGGGACACTGTAAATATGCTGTCAGCTCTCGAAGCGCGTGCGAAGTTAATGCTCGGCCCATCCCAAAGTTTCCAATTTCCAATGCTTTGACTCCCGGTGGTCTGAGTGCCCCCGACATAAGCCCATTCCCACTTTTCCGCAGGGATCTGATGATCTACTGCCTTAGACATGCTCGTAACAATTTCACATGGGTACTTTTATTTTTATGTTTTTTTTACTAAAAAAAAATAATTATTTTCACAGGTTAAATTTGTAATTTTCATGTTACAATAATTTATTGTAACACCTCTCGCGAAAATTAAAGATCTCATAATACTACTAATACATCTCTAGAACTGTATAAAGGATGCAAGGAATGAAAAAAAAAAACAAAAAAAAAAGGGACGCATTTGCTGACTACACGCCCTTTTAATTATTTGTCAAAACTGAACGGAGCATGAGCGAGCATTTCGTTACAGCCTTGGCTTCCCAAACTCTGACCAAAAGTTTTGATTAATTTCTGTATCATCTGAGGGTGACGAATTAGTGGTCAGAATTCAAAAAACACAAGAGCCGCGAGTGAGATTAGTCGGGAAGAAATTGTTGCTCATTTATGTACACGTCTCCGGTTCAGTTCGGTGCGTCTGTAACTGAACTGAAATTAGAAGTTGCGTCCATATGGGCTTTTTGAATCGGTCACGGAAAGGAATTTTCTTTTCTTTCCTCTCCTTTCTTCTTTTCTTGATGGTGGCGTTAATATCAGTCACACACACTGTATTAATTGTCCACCTCTCCAATCGATTACTCGTCTTGCTGCTGCTTATTGCCATAGCCGAAGTAGAACGAGCATTGCCGACCACCGGAGATGGACGCTCCGTAGCCACGTCTAAGCCTAGGGAAGCAATGAAATGCAACGAGTACCCCAGGGTCTGTGGAGCAAAGGGCAGTGCTGGCCCGGATTGCTGCGGAAAACAATGTGTTAACGTGATGATTGACGAGCTCAATTGCGGCATGTGTGGTAAGAAGTGCAAATACTCAGAAATGTGTTGCCAAGGGAGGCGTGTGAATCCGCTCGTGGATGAGAAAAATTGTGGCAACTGCAACCATCAGTGCAAGAAGCGAAGCTCATGTGTCAATGGGCTGTGCAGCTATGCTTAATTAACTTCAGAGGATATTAATAAATGATTTCGATAGTGCAAGAAAAAAAAAAAAAGAAAAAAATCATCTGCTCTGCTGGTTTATCCAAAAAAAAAAAACAAAAAAAGGAAGAAGAAACCATGGTACTGTTATGTAATGTCATCAAATTGTATAATTATTAATAGTAAAATATAATGGTCTGGAACAATATTTTTCTCTCATGCAAAAGCAAAGTCAATCCAAGCCTTGATGATATATTAAACTCTGACATGTCTGTTGTTCTCCTAACATTCCTTTAATAAGTTGAAGAGAATTAAAGAAGTTCTTCAACAACTTGCTCTAAAGCTCACCCCATAAAACGTAATGTAGCACGGCAAAATGCTGACCAATGATCTGTAACATAGTTATTCCAAGACACCCAAGCATCCAGGTTTTCATTAGCGCAGAGGCCTGTGATACATGCTTGTAGTCATCCACATTATGACTTCTGAAGTACTTTGTTGAGCTCTCCAAAGTTCTGAATAGTCTATGTTCCCCATGCAAGTTTTTTACCTCTATACTACTGGAATTTGACGTTTTCTGTAATTTTCCTTGAACTTACTGCATGTTACCTTTAAGGATGGAGGTGCAAATATAAAAGCATGATAGTGGAGGGGCGACAGAGCAGGACATTGGAATTGAATTTCCGAACCAACATTGTAATCTGTATGGTAATATCACTCCTTTTGCTTTGTTATCCTTCGTACGGTAACGCTGAAAACATTGTCGTGACAAATACAACACTATGCGCGCATTGCGGATAGTCGAGGGAACGGTTGAATTCTGTGTGTTCGCTTCGTTAACTTGCAACTTATGGCTCTACAAGCTTTAGAACCCAGTTTTATGCAAGTATTTGGAATACCTGTATTTCGGCAGAGCCAGTCGCCTGTCCTAGATTGGAGAGCCAAAATGACCAATTTTAACACATGATTGTAAACTAAATGCAAGATCCACAACAACTTCAGTGGGGTAAAATCATGACATGATTTCTCGGATTGGATTACCGAAAGTAGATGTTTGGGACCAATATTAGTTGCTGATGATGAAATTTATTGGTGTAATACTAGCATATTGATGAGAAAGAAAGTTTCTGTGTGACCATTAAAGGACATATCAACTTAAAACGGTACTTTTACTTTATATCGCCTTGAATACTCTTCCATTTCACTTAATTGAAGAGATAGTATCATTTCCTCAAAAATGGGAAAACAAAAGTCCAAGGAAAAAGTTTGAAATCATCTAAGCAGTGTTGCGATATAAAAACAAAATTGGGCTCTATCAGCACTGCAGATTTGTCGTATAAATTTAAGCCACCATAAAATTGAGTTGATTACTATGTGTATCACAAACGTATGAAAAAAGAAGCACAATCTTGAAGGAGGCTTCTTAAAGTGCAAAGAGCAATTCAATACGCAAAGGACAAGAAAAAGAGAAAAAGAAAAAGAAAAAGGAGAGTATCTGCAATGTATTTTGGTGGATGGTTCTCAGAAGAGCCTATTTTCATTGCTCTGAACCCCACATGTTACCGGTGCTTTAGTTCTCACTTTCATCCAGTACCACACCCCCGCACCAATTCCAAAGGCCCCTGCAGCTGAAACTGCAGTTGCAGTCCCTGCCATGACATCAAAAGACCAAAGCCAGAGTCTTTCAGTTCATTGCAAGGAGAAGGAATAAAAGGAATCAGAAGAAAAAAAAAAAAAAAAACAAAAAGCAGAAAACTTGGAACTTTGGATGATCAACTGTCGACATTTTACCTGCAATGACTCCTGCCCTGCTATGCCTGGAAGCGCCATGATCTGCATAATAGAATCCAAATTATCAGGAAAGAATCTGCCTAGACTAAAAATGGAAGAAATATTGGGGTTTGTAAATACCATTGCAGTAAGTGGTCACATTTCCCTGTTTACATAAACACAAGAAATTTTGTGATTTACTGTCAAATCCACACGTTCCGCCCCCTTTGGTCATGTCTTGACACTGAAGGCAATGTGTAGTCACAGGGATATCAAAATCAACTCTGATCCCATACTCAGGAACTTGATCATAAGGAGAGTTTCCATCATTATCTCTCCAATATATGCAAGTGTAACTCGCACAATACTGGAGCATAAGCCTTAACGATTCACTTGCTTTTGGGTAGTAAGAGCAGCAAGAACTACCACCCAATGCAGCGGCACATTCAGGCAAGTGCCTGCAGAGATAACTAGCACTATCACAAGTGGAATCACACCGATCAGGGAAGCGTTCGCAGAATATAGGCTTCGACTCAACAATCACGTTCTCTTCGCTGCAGTTGAAGAAGAGATAGTCGTTCTGGGAGGAGAGTGTCAAGTGGGTGCTTGTATCAAGGCTAAAAGGCCTAGTTGCTCTAAAGTTACTGCCATCCTGGCATTTCCACATGAATGGATCAGTGACTACGATGTGGGGATCAGAGTAGCTTATGCTGCGCACTAGGTATCTCCCGGAAGGCGTTCGTAGCTCTAGACCGCCTGAATCGGTGCAATGAAGTATGTGTCTGTAATAAGGGTTGCCACAGCCATCGTCAATGCCAAAAGGATACTGTATTGAGATGGTTCCACAAGAGGTTCTACAATGGATGGCTTGAGCAGTTGTAATAATTCTAAGAAATGAGATGCTGAGAAGTATGATTACGAAACCAGAACATGAAGGAGAATTGTTCTCTGATTTGGGTTTGCAGGAGGAGAGGAGATGACCCATTGGAATTGGAGATGTGATGAAGATGTCCATCTGAGTTGGGTGGATTGAGCTTAGCAGGGTATTGAATAAAGTGGAGGCTTAATGAAGCATATAAGACTATGTTTTTCTTTTGCGCTCTCTCTCTTTGTTTTTTCCTTTTCTTTTCTTCTCTTTTACTTTGCAGCATTGCATCGTTCCAATTGATGCGCTTTTTCTTTGTGGCCCTAGGAATTTAATAAAGAGAAGGGGATATTATTATAACAGGGGAACAGACAATGATTGAGGGCCATGCGTCGTGCGTCCTGTTCCATGAATGAAAGCAAAAGGTTTTAGGTACCCCTGATTTGTTGATTGAGGTTCTGTAAACTGCTTCTTTAATCAATAATTGGTGGATATGTAATTTCAAGTATCAACTGGAAAGGAGGCCGATAGTGGACTAAGCTCAAGGTCAAGGGCAGAAACCATTTTGCAGGGCCTACCCTCTGGCATTGTCGATTTGGTAATGGGAGATTACTATGCACCCAAGTCGTGGCCCAATACTAAGCCCTTTATGCGGCAAGCAATTCTCGGGCCTGCAGCATAATCAATTGGTAATGTTCGAAAGTGCAAGCCCAATAGCAGTAGCATTTCTTTAAGTTGTAACAGTATTTTTTTTTTTTTAAAAAAAAAAACACGACACCTCACGGTATTCCTGTGGGATTTTTGATGGACACAAATGGTCCATAATGCTCCTTGGGATTAGGATTACGTCGTATTGTTTTGGGTTGCACTGGCCCATTTGTTTGCTTTGTTTTTTTTTTTTGGTCTCATCCGCCAGTCAATATTCCTAGACACGGCCTTTTTGTGCTGACCCCATAGCATAACTTGGGATCGACGCATCGCTTCAGATATCTTTGTCGATCGATATTTTGCATTAAATCTTGATTCTTTTGTTTTTGTTTTTGGTTGTTGTTGTTGCTGTTTTCGTTTTGTTGCACAAGAAAGAGGAAGAAGAGCATCTCGGATACTTGGGTCGGCAAAGAAATGGAGGGGCAATGGGCAGGTGCAGAGAGACTTTGAAGTCCATCCCTTTCAATCAACGCAACCTTTTGAAATCGCAAATAGTGCCAAGAGGAAAACGGAGGCATCACGGTCACAGTCTAGCCGTGAACATGATGACGGTCATCATGCAATAATAGTCAAACCAGATCCTGTTTTCCAGGTTTTTCCCCGAAAGGATATTTGATTGGTCAAGACCGGCGAAAAAAAGGGTTGTCAGAAATGAATGTCCTAGCGTTGCAACCAAAAAGTAGGCCTAGAAGTGGCGTTCAATTGCATCCGGTTCAGACCATAAAAAGGGTCTGGTGGGATCCACTCTTTAACTCAATAAGTTCGGCCTATGACAGACCAGGGAGATCCACTTTCCAAATTTACCGATATACTAGAAATATGGGATGGGCGCAGGGGGCTCCGCTGATCTATTGGCAATCCGGAGATCAAGTTTTTTCATCCGTAATTCAAAATTAAAAAAAAAATTATATTTTTTAAAAATTTAAATTATTGAATAGCGTCAAAATTTATAATTTTATATAAATTGTTAAAAATAAATTTCAGTACTCTTCTCAAAAAAAAAAAAAAAAAAAGAAAATCTGATTTAATGAATTTAATTTAAATTAGATGAAAGAAATAAGATTGCATATATAAAATGAATAATATTTTCTCTTGGTGCTTGGAAAAAAGCTCAACAAATATTATGTTTTAATGAAAATAATAATAATAAGAGGCGATGAGCTCTTTTAATTTTCAAAACTCTTGACAAAGGGAGATAGATGGTCCTAACTGCAACATATCCCCACCTCCACCCCCTTACCTTCAAAGTTTCAACCTCCCCTTTTTTTTTTTTTTGTTTTCTCTCTCTCTCTCTCTCTTGCTGTCTATGCTAATTTAACGTGTGGCCGACAAAGAGAGACGTTGATTGCATATCCGCAGTCCATTTATTTATTTAAAAGCCCTCGAGTGACTTCTCATAGCTTAATTTGAAGTTTGAACATTTTGAAAGAACGAACGAAGACTTCACATAGTATTAAACTGAAATATCAAAACATTAAAAATCTAAACTCGTAAAATGACAAGAATAAAATTCGACGAGAATTTTAGCATTTCTTTTCCCCTGCAAAAAAATCGTATGGTCTTTAATTTGGCACCAAAATGTTTTGCACTTTCTTCCTTTTCATTCATTGTAGCTTTTCAAATCAAATCTAATATTTTATGACTTTTAGAGAATGACGTTTACTTGAATAAAAAGGCTCATTTTAAAAAATAAAAAATACATCGTATAATTTTTTGACCAAACTTTTTTCTTAGAGAAGCAATTTAATGTGGTTTTGAGTTTCAAAGTGATCTATGTATCAGTCTTAAATTTTGCAATAGATAGTCTATAGATACATTATGCATAAGCAGTAATAGAAGAGATGGGAAGGCTTCAAGATCTCTAAAACTAAATAGAAAAAAACATGATGTCTAAAAAAAATAAATAATTAATAAATATAAATCTCTTGAAAAGGACACACCTTTATTTTTAAAATAAATCTTTTGTTTCTTTTCGTTGAATAAAAAAAAAAAAAAAAAGGCTTCTGAGCTTAAATATATTAAGTTAATTTATTATTATTAAAAAAAAAAAAAAAAAACACAACATAATAAATGCCTTGCGCCCACAGGCAAGCCTGTTTTAATGCCGTTTCCCGCGTGGTTTTTTTTTTTTAATATAAATGTAATTTTTTCTTCGTATATAATCCGAGCTGTCAAACCTAACCATTTCTACCAAACTTCTTTGTCATGCAATAGTCAGCCACGTGAGGGCAAGTTAATTAGTGTATATGATATTATATTATATATTATCAATCAACACGGTCAACAATATTAATCTCAGTCAACTTTGTATCCTTTTTCTTCTTCTTCTATGTTGATTTTGTTCTTCTTTAATTTCCTCGAGAGTTTGAATTTCTTGGTTGTCCATATATGATTCCGCTAAGCACATTGACATTAAGACGCACCCTCTTGTCCCCATTTCCTCAAAATTAACCCCGCTCTGTTAAATAATAATGTTCATGCAAAATCTGATCTCTTTTCATGTTTTCAAAAAGATAACCTTTATAAATGTAACTTAAACTCTGGACATAAGATTAACATTAATGATTGAGATGCTAAAGCAAGAAGAAACCCAAAAAAAAGGGGAAAAAAAAAAAAAAAGTGCAGCATTTTTTTTCCCCTTTGTTTTCTCTTATTTTTGATATCAAAAGACTCGCGCTTTAACTAACAGATAGAAATTCCGGACATTTATAAATTTCTCATAAATTCACCAAACTGATTACAAGCTGGAGACAATGAAAATAATCCCAATATTGACTCTTTCAAAGTCTCGGTTATGGGATTGGAATTCTAGACTTGCAGGGGATGTCATTTAGTTTCATCGTTTTCTTTGGCATTAATACATTAACTTTTATTTTATTTATTTATTTATTTTTTGAGATGAGCATCAATACAAGAAGTTGAAATTGCAAAAGTCTGGCGTTTCATTCATCTCAAGTTGCAGAGCTACGTAGAGTCTCTGGCTGTATTTTTGAAGCACAGTTGACTAGTTACTTGAAGCAAAGACGGTGTGGCTTGGCAGCCAGTTTTCATTTTTAATTCCCCTTTTTTCCTTCGCGCACATTGAAGGGTATTGGCTGGCTGCGCGTGTACTTTTCAGTGCAGGTTTACATCAATGTCGTCCGTTGCCCAACTTCTTCAATATTTGTCAACACACTTCATGCAATTTTGCATCAAAATTTCTTAGTTCACGAACCGAGCAGAGACTGTAGATTAACAAAGCCACGTTCAAAACCTGTTGTCTAACCCCATTCGAATATACGCGATGCCTGCTCTATCTATCTCTTTCTTTTTCTTTTTTTATTTTTATTTTTTTCATTTTGAGATATCTGGGTGCCAACCTGGAACTGTTAAATGTATGCCATGCATAGTGCTAGAATTTGAATGCAATCCAATCCTTATCACGTGGCTTACTAACTCTATCTATATTTAAATTTGAAATAATCTTATATAAATAATATATAATTAAAAATAATTTATAAATTTAATATTTTAAAATTTTAAATTGAAATATGATGTCATATAAATGACTTATGTTTATGTTTGATGTTTAAGTAAAAAAAAAAAAAAAAAAAGATATGAATTGTATAATTAAAGAATTTTATATTAGAAATAAAATAAAAGAATAAGTAATATATAAGTAAAAATAATTTAAAATTTAATTTTAAATTAAAACATAATTTAAGTTTTTAAATTTGTTATTTATTTAAACACCTTTCTCTAATTTTAAGTTCTCAGGTTGTTCAAATGCTACCTTAGAGATGAAGTTAAAATTAAATGTCTAACTACCAGTTCACGTGGCCGGTAGAGAATCACATATCATTTTGATTCCTTGGCCAAGTAGAGGAGGAAGAAAGGAAGTTTCAAACATATTTGTAGGTTAATAGCGGAAAAATTGCAACTTTTTTCTGTGCGTCTTTTGAAAATGGGATCTTTCTTTACCAACTCTTATTCATTGTGGTTCGTCGAATATTCTCTTTGGGAGCCGTATGTTTGAACACAGAAGCGAGTTTCTGAATGAGACAACGACCCATGCAAAGCGAACATTTACTTACAACTTTTTTTGACGAGATTCCTGATTCCAGCTAGCCCAATCAAAGTTCACTGTGCAGCAGAAAATTGGGGGTGGGGCGGTAAAAAAAAAGTTAATTTATCATTTATCCAGACGCATGGCAACATGACATGCATGCTGATCATCGCAAAAGAAACTTCGTAGACCATGGGTTCTCAATAAAAGAAAAACAAATAGGTCAATTACTCTCAGACGGCATTAATAGAGCGGCATTTTCAAAGGAACGATGTTGAAGTTTCCTCAAAAGAAAACTCTGGCTGGTCAAGGTAAAGAAAGGAAGCTGATTCGGTGTGGAATGGTGCCTCTTTTTCCACGTTTAGGATACAATGTAAGCTAGTTGTCGTGTCACATGAGCCGAGCCAAATTTTCAAAAGGTAAGCCCCAATTTTGAATGGAACCGACCTATATAGACATTTGTGTGAAGATTTTCTTTTGAACTTTAAGAAGGGGGACCTTCGTCTTCGCTGTGGGCCTGGGTTAGACTTATTAAAGATGTTTTGATTCAGTTTCTTTTTTATGGAAAAGATTTATCGTACTGACCACCTTAATTTTTTTCACGCTTAAAATATATACAGTACTGATACAGAAAATGAATTGGTGCGCATGTGAAGTTTTGAATTCTAGTCAAATGCATGAAAATATATAAAAAATGTCATTAAACTTTCACCACAGCTCATTCATACGTGGATTGGATATCTTGAGTTCAAATTCTACCATGAATGAGCTCTAACAAAACTCTTTCCCTATTTCTATATGAAATTTGATGATGTAAAAATAGAACGACTGCACCCGAAAAAGAAGAAGAAGAAGAAGAAGGCGAATTGAACAACGGATGCAATCGCTGGATGTTGGAAGTCCGTTTGAAATAAAGATTAAGGAAAGCGAAGGTTTAGACTAATTGGGACATGCCCACAGATTTCCGAAACTTAAATCTTCAAAAATAAAAAAGTAAAAAATTTTAATTTTTTAAAAATATAGTCAAACAATTTTTTAATTATATCTCAATTTATAAATATATATATATATATATATATATATATATATATATATATATATTTTTTACTTTAATTAACGCAAATTTAAAGTGTACTATCGAACAAATCTTTTGAATAAAATTGTCTAAGATAGCCAAATAACACACCTTAGTCCTTACCCGAGTCCTCTTGCACCTAATCTGTCATACCAATTTGTGAATCTCTTTGTTTTTTATTTTCTAAAATTAATTAATTGTAATTGAACTTCCAATTTCAAATCTTTAGTTTTAAAGACAATTTTAAATCTTCGGCACTAATGAAGAAAAGAAAGCTCGTAGGTATTTGTTAATTTCCTTTTATGCCTGTCTTTTGCAACCTAAGCTTTGGCTTTGGGACTAGGACGCGTGTTCGTCTTCATTTAATAAAGCATGGAAACCTTCAGGTACCGGTTTAATATATAAAACATTTTCAATTAAAATAAGCAATTAATTACATGTTATAAAAATAAACAAACAAAAATTTTAACATGTTGGGATTTTTTTTTTTTTCAGGTAGCAAGTTTTAGCCTGTCCTAAAGAATCGGAAAGAAATCCACAACACAGATTGTACACCAAACAACTAATATGTTATTAATTAAAATTTCAGGATTTCATTAATATACAAATCATGAGAAAAAAAAAAAAGGAAATTAATTTTCACAATCCATTCCTGGACAAAATAAATGCCCTTGTTCAGAGAAAATAAAATCGGTGCCGTAATTAATCAGCAATAAAATTTCCCCAGCAGCAAGAATTAGCATAATTCTTTTACAAAAAGAAAAAGGAAAACAATATCTGTAAAATCTAGTTTAATTAGTAGCTTATCAGTTGTTTTTATTAAATAATATTTTTTTATCAGTAATAAGTGACCACTATCACTAATTACTTATCATCAAGTGAAACCTGATTGTTTATAAAAATAAAAAATAAAAAATGAAAGCCCTGATGAAATGGGGGCCATTCTTCCAAGAAAGACCTCAAAAGATACAGAAATTACGGTAAGCAAGAAGGTCTAGTCTAAGTCTAGCTTAAATAATTAAAGTTAAGGTAATCCATATTATATTACTGCTTCCAAGTCACATGCAGGTAATATTTTCACACGTCAATAATAAAACATGAAAAAAAAAAAAAGAAGCAGAAATTTACTTATATATATATATAAAGACAATAATAATTAATTTTAATAATAAAAAAAGAAAGAAATATAACGTAAGAGATAGTGAGTGGGGAGAGCCCACAAAAGTCAAAGCGAACGACTCGATCCCGACAAGTAAACAGTCAGAACAATATGTTATTGTCATACCAAAAGTGGGCCCACTCTTTGTGACTTAAAGCCACAGGTCCCACCCACCCTCCGTTCCTATTCCTAAAAGCTTATTGAAGGCAGGAGAGCGGAGCGGAGCGGAGAGCCGGGCCGTCAAATTCGTTGACTTGGCCTCTTAGAAAATTATTTCTCTAATATAATAATTATATAAAATATTATATTTAATTTTCTTTTATATTTCATCACGTGGAACCCGGCGTACTGTTCGGGGGTGGTGGGGCCGGTGGATTTGTTGCTTGCTTTCTTTCGGTGCTTGCTTGCTCGCTTGCTTTCTTTCTTTCTTTCTTTCTTTACGAATGAGTCAAACTCTTTTTCTCAGCAAAGTCAAATGTGGATTACGATTACTATTACTTTTACGCCTCTAGGGTGGAGGAGAGGTGGCGAGAGAGAGAGGAGGGGGGGGGGGTTTTCCAACTTTTTAATCCAACTCCAAGGGGCGAAACATTCAAAATTGGGTGTTAACTAATAATAATATGTTGTTTAACCCCCACACACCACATACATGGCATTTGCAAGGATTAATCTTGGTAGGTTAATTACCAGTTTGTTTTTTTTTTTTTTTTGGCCAAATCTTTTATTTTTCGTGGGGTAATTAAACTATGTCACATTGGTGACAGTCCATCCGGGTGATTTCTACATGCTTTGAATACCAAATAATTAATAATAATTGAACAGAACTATATATAAAACACATATTTTTCAGATGAAATTTGGGCAAAGTAATGGTCAAATCCACGACCCCAAAAAGTCTCGAGCTTGATAGGAATGGGACCCAATACCAGCAGAGTGCTGACGCACCATATGATGCAACTACAAACCAGAGAGAAAGAAATTAAAAAGGAAAGAAAGAAAGTAAAAGAAAATCCCAAAAAACTATGGCAAAAAAAATCAAAATGCATCCAATTCCATGAATGGTTAGGCTACTACTCCAACCTGGTCTACGTCCAAATCCTCTTTTTATAGACGACCCCATTGCGTCGGTAAAAAGTCTTCAGACTGCCCTCGCACGTACACAGCAATTTCCTTCTTCTTGTTCTTCTTCTTCTTCTCTGCAACCGCAACCAACCAAATAATCAGCGAAAAGTCATTGTAATTAGCATTCTTCTTCAAGGTTTCAACCTTTTTCTCAAATTTATGGACAAAGGATGGGGGTTAACCCTTAACTCAGATCCTGTTTTCACTTTCTTGTCGAACAACGTTAAGCTTCCTCCCCCTCCTCCTCCTCCTGCTGCCGCTGCTGCAAAGATGAAGAGAGAATTTGATAACAACATGGTTGGTTCTGGTGGTGACTCTATCAGGGTGTTTCAGTTTCCGCTGAATCTTCCCTCCGACAGGGAGGAGCGGCCTGGTTTTGGGTCCGTCAGTGAGGTCGACTTCTTTTCCGACAAGAAATCAAGGGCTAACGATGCTGACGATGATTATCGCGATGGGTCTAAATCCAACAGTGTCAGTACCGTCAAGATGGAGAACATTTCTCGTGGTGAAGCTGCCCGTCCAAAGTCCAGCCTTGATGTAAATGTAAGAAAGATATACTAACTGAATTATATAACCATGATTATCTCTTTTTATTTTTATTTTCTTTTTTCCTGTTAAAAAATCCAACTCAAAAGTTTGAGTTGGATTGAGACTCAAGAATCATTTACGTGGATGGATACAAGTCCACTAAACTCAAAGCATGGACAAAATAAAACCTTTTTTTAGTAAAACTTTATAATTAAAAATAAGGATAGAGTGATTTAATAAATTCATAAGTTCTCACAAAAGCTTTGATAATTTGTTAAAATCTAATATCCATCTAAAATCTAAATACTGTGTATGGTCCCATTTATGAACATTATAAACCATTTAGTCTTTTTTTTTTATGAACCAAAGATTTTATGACCTTAATACTTCAAATTATGGTGGTTTCCTTACAGAATTTTAGTGTCCGTGTCCCTCCTTTATTGATGCTGTCAAATTATCTGAAAATGGATTTATTCATTTTTTTTTTTTGGGTTCTGTTTCATGTTTGGTCTCTCTAAATATAGATTGGGCTGCACCTTCCCACTGCTAACACCGGAAGTGACCAATCGACGGTGGATGGTGGTGTGTCATCGGACGTTGATGATAAGAGATCCAAAAATGAGGTATGGTAATCATAAAAACCCAATAATAGAATTTTTTTTTTTTTTGTTTGTGTGTGAAAATTGTCCACTGATCCATTTTGCATTCTGTAGCTGGCTCAATTGCAAGAAGAGCTCCAAAGAATGAATGCAGAAAACCAAAAGCTAAGAGACATGCTTGGTCATGTCAGCAAGAACTATGGTACGTTACAGATGCAACTTGTGGCATTAATGCAACAACAACCACAACAGCAAAACCGTGGAATTGAAAGCACCCAAATGCCTGAGGTAATCGATAGCATTCATTTATGACATTTTCCATCGGAAGAAATGTTGATCCAATTAAGTTGCTAATTTGTGATGCTTTCAGCTTATTGAAGTGAAATCTGAGGTAAAGAAACGTGAGATGCAGCCAAGACAATTCTTGGATTTAGGCCCTTCTGCTGAGGCCGATGATGTGTCTAATTCTCTCACGACTTCAGATGAGAGGACCCATTCAGGATCACCTCAAAACAATGGCAAGCTTGCGTTGGTGTCACATGATCATCAGGATGGGAAAGAGACTGGTAGAGAAAGAGAAGAGAGCCCCGAGTCAGAATCACAAGGTGGGAACCCCAACAAGGTCCGAAAATTGAATCCTGCTAATAAGGAAATTGATCAATCCACCGAGGCAACCATGAGAAGAGCCCGGGTCTCGGTTCGAGCCCGTTCTGAAGCTCCTATGGTATGCAATTGCTTTTGCCTTTATAAAAAATTTAACGTCTGTTTTCTTGAACAATTCAGTATTTTAGTTAACTATCTTTTTCAGTATAATGCTTAAGTTTCGTGCAATTAAGATGGTTTGGTTGGTTGATTATAGATCACTGATGGTTGCCAATGGAGAAAATATGGACAGAAGATGGCCAAAGGAAATCCATGTCCTAGAGCTTATTATAGGTGCACTATGGCTGTTGGCTGTCCCGTTCGCAAACAAGTAAGTTTCCTCAAAAGTTTCATTTTGCTTTTTGTTCAAAGCCATTTGATTCACTCCCATTTCCGATCAAAATTCTGATGCTTGAACTGATAAATGTGGCATCTTTTGGTGATTTTCAGGTTCAACGATGTGCTGAGGATAGGTCAATTTTGATAACAACTTATGAAGGCAACCACAACCACCCTTTGCCTATGGCTGCAATGGCCATGGCATCAACAACAACCGCAGCTGCAAGTATGCTGCTTTCAGGATCAATGTCAAGTGCAGATGGGATAATGAACCCAAATTTACTTGCAAGAGCAATCCTTCCTTGCTCATCTAGTATGGCAACAATTTCAGCTTCAGCTCCATTCCCAACTGTAACTTTGGACCTCACTCACACCCCAAACCCAATTCAATACCAAAGACCTCCTCTCCAATTCCAAGTCCCTTTCCCAGGCCAGCCTCAGAACTTTGGCTCAATTGCAGCAGCAGCAGCCCCACAACAATTGCCCCATGCTTTTGGACAAGGCCTTTATAACCAATCAAAATTCTCTGGCCTCCAGATGTCTCAAGACGTAGGGCCTTCGCAGTCAGCTCCACCACCAACAGCCTTGCATCCATCGCAGCAGCCTTCTCTAGTTGACACAGTCAATGCTGCCACGGCCGCCATCACTGCTGATCCAAACTTTACCGCAGCACTGGCGGCCGCCATTACCTCCATTATCAATGGTACTAATAACAACAGCACCACCACCGCTACCACCACCACCAACAACAACAACAACAAAAGCAACAGTAATTAGAGATGGGTTTTTTTTTTTCCCTTTGGTCAGTTCTTTCTGATGAATAGTTTCCAAACGAGTATTTCTTAATTTCTTTTTTCCTAAATTAATTAGCCTTTTATTTTTATTTTTATTTTTTGTTCTTGTTGGGGGTGGGGGAAGAAAAAAGATTAGAACTTAGAGCACAGGATCACATTTCTTTTGTTATTTTCTTTTTCAACAACTTGATTGTTACAAGTTGTGTCCAGTGATGAACAGAAAAAAAAAAAGGAAATAATATGAATAGTTATTTTCTTCTGGTATATACATGAATTTGGTTTCTATTATGATCTCTTCATTTCTTTGAAGAAAATGGAAAAAAAAAAATTGGGGGAGGGGAGTTTTGTTTAGAACTTGGAGCTTAGAAGGAAGGAAGGAAGGAAGGAAGGAAGAAGGGAAATAAAACATATGCTGAATATGATTTGGGGCAGTCAAGAAAATACGGCTAGTACCATTTGACACGTAATGGAGGGGATGGTGGGGCGGGGCCGGCCCGGAGGAGGTGGGGGGGGGGTGGGGGTGGAGAGGAACAAGACAACGAGGGTACGAAAGAAAGCAGGCGAAATGGTAGACCTGAAGGAGACCTACTTCGCGGAAACTGCGTGTGCGTGTGCTTTTAAATGTAATGAAGTGGATAGTATTGTTATGGAGGCGACGTTTGATTGAAATTCAACAAAAACCAAAAGCAAAAAGAAAACAAAATGTTGCAAAGTTTTGGTAGTTTCGTGGTGTGTTGGTAATAGTTAATTGCAGGGGGACTGGGATACGTTTTGTTGACTTTCCGGGCAGCTTTGATTGACATGCACGCACATCCCAACTCCCATGTGATTCACGCTTTAATAATATAGTTTCTGCATTTTTTTTTTCCCTATTCGCGAAAATATCGAACGTGGAACCATGTGGGGGCACCGCTGCCTCCGTCTACCCCAACTACTGCTTTTAAACTCGGTCTGCAAATTTCTGTTGACGCAGAGGCAGTATAATATTTGTTTAGCGGAGAGAAATTTTCAGCCTTCTCTCTCTCTCTCTCTCTTCTTTTTTTTTTTTTATTTTTAAAATAGAGTGGAAAGAAGTTTACGTGTCATTTTTCTTTAAAAATAAGATTTTGAGTATTTTTATATATTTAATAATTATTTTGTTTTGATAATAAAAAATTTGGTAAAAAAAATTACTTAATTTAAAATTCAATCAAATACAATTCCTGAAGTCGAATACAAAAAACTTCTTCTTGTAAGCCCGCGAACATGAACGCCAAAAATTTGGTGGGCTAATTTCGGTGTTCGTCTCTTTCTTGTTTTACTATTTTTATTGGTGCTAATTTTGATTTTTCTGTTATCTTCTGGACAGGAAGAATAGGGATTACAACAACAATGAAAATCAGGTCAATTTTTTTTTATTTATTTTTTTTATCCTAAAGGTGAAATATGAGTCTTCATTATTACTAACTTTTCGATTTCTAGCCATGAAAATTTGCTTCATGCTGTGTTGGTGGCAGGTTTGGGGGAGTGAAGGAATGTCCCTACGAGTTCGAGCATGCACCAATCTCCTGCATCAATCAACATATTTTCTGTTTGTGAATTTCCTTCTTTTACGGTCGTTGGTGGCAAGAACGGAAAGCTCCTTTGGTTACATAACGTACAGCATATACAGTTTCAAACTCATAAGTTTTTTCTTTTTTAAAAAATAATTTTGTTGGTTCATTTCTTCCTTCCCTACTTGGTTATCTTGTTCTATGATCTAAATATTTGACCAAATGTAACTCATGGACACACTGTTTAACTTCTAAGCGTGGCTAAAATCCAATAGAAGTGATTTTTTTTCTGGGCGGGGGGGGGGGGGTTCCTGCTAATTGAGGGACTTGGGCTCTATTAATGGGCCAGTAGTCCAGCAGTAGCCCGTTAATGGGCCACAGTGTACCTTCCTAGACGTAGGCGGTTTTCCCTCTGGCTCTCTGGCTGCACGAATTGCGCCCAGAAAGGAAAGAATCCACGGATCGGGCCAATATTGACATGGGTTGGTTGAACAAGTTGAGGCCTACTGCTACAAAAGGACTCGGCAAGACAATGCCATCGAGGTATGGGCATACGTATTCTCCACTGCGTCGGCAGCACAAATCGTTACAGCACTTATTTGAAGCGTAAATTATATAATAATAAAGCAATTTATTTTTTTATTTTCCATCTTAAGATATAACCTGAACTCCCAAAATGGAATACATTCTCTCTCTTCTTTGCATTGCATGTAATCTTCTCGTTTCTAGGAAAATAACCATTTTGGGGGGCTTAATTGACCTATTCAGGTAAAAAAAAAAAACTATTTTTTTGAGCTTAATCTGCTGTGTTGTAGTCTTTTAAACAAGGAATTATTTGAAACTATCTCAATTGACGGGTTGGGACCCATTAGGATTTTTATTTTTATTCCTTTTTTTTTTTGGTTCTTTTTACACATGAAGTGAAAACGAAAGTCCACAATGTAAAAGAAAAGATTCTTCAACAACCTAATACAATTCTTGTACTCAACAAGCTACTTTGTAAAAGCCAAAATTCCATCATTTTATCAAGCGTTACAAAGTTATGATGCAGATGCACTTTGCTTGTAGGCATCAAAATTTCCCTTTTTATTATTATCCGCTTCCCACATCTTCCATTGCTTTTGTTTTTTCTTTTTGTGTGTATCATCCAATGCTTTTATTCACATAGGATTAAGATACCAAGATTCTCTATAAACTGAACATGCACAATCCAGATCAGGGAAGGTGGAAAATACAAGCTTTGTTAAATAGTATTTGGCGAACTAAAAATTATTATTATGCGTAAGGGAGGATTGTTCACAGGTATTACTATTTAAATAGTGATTTATCCAGACTCACACAAATAATAATCACTATTTCATAATATATATATATATATATTTAATTTTATCTTAAAAACAAATGGAAACCACCCCAAAAGAAAAGAGAGCGGAAATACTTCAAAAACAATTAAAACTAAAAACTTGTGAAAAAGCAAAGGGAATGGTGTGGCGTGCAGTGCAAAGCGCTCTCCCCAAAAACCAAAACCAAAAGCAAAAGCAAAAGCAACAGAATTTGTATGCTTTTCTGACACGTCAGACTCCCCCAAAACACATCTCACGTCAGCGTCGAACGATTAAAAGTCATCCGCTGTCACGCGCGGCGCGTGCTCGCCTGGAATTTTGTCTCCCCTTCATTGCCCCTCTCATCACATGATCAACGGCTCGAAACCAGGCTTCTTGTCTGAATAACGCCAAGCCAAGATAAAAGGATCGTGGGTCCCCCCTCGATCTCTGCTGGCGTCCTCGGGACGTCATCTATTGGGCCGACGGTTCAGATTAGAGGTTCGAGTTTAAACACTTGAATTGCTAATAACTAGAACACATTTTTAGTTTGTAGCCTCGATATAAACTATGATAACTACCGCGTGAATATAAACGAGGCGAATTTAAGTAAATATAAAAAAAAAAGTATATTATATTTTTATATTAATATAATATATAAATATAAATATATAGTATAGTACTTTTTTTATCGTCTTTATTATTAATTATAATTATATATTAAAAATATAAAAGGAATAATAATGATTGTGCGACATTTGGCGTTAGTGTATGTTTCATGTCCTTATTATTTTTATTTAAGATGAGTTGGGTGTAATTTTAGAGTTGATTCCAATTTTGAATCGGCTAAAATGGGTTCGGGCGATTCCTATTTCTGGCTGGTCGGTTTCGGGGCGAACCAGTGCTGTGGTCAGTTCTAGCCGAGTGGCCCCTCCGGGTCTAAAAGGATGACAGGTGGCATCCTGGGGGCGGGGGGTGGGGGTGGGGGTGGAGGTGGAGAGCCCGTCTCGCCGCTCTTTTTTCTCCAACTTTCCTACTATCGCGTAGCGGTGAGTCCCTACTTTTTATTTTATCTGCGTTCTCTGTTTTGGCTATAATCGCCTTTTGTTTTAATTTTTCAAAAAAAAAAAAAAAAAAAAACTTTTTTCTAGATTTTTTTAAAATCTCGTTTACTTTTGGCGTTTCTGCTGCAGATTCGACGAGTTCACCTAGTTGAGTGGCCATTTTCTATATATATATATATATATATGAAGTTGTTTCAGTTTTTATTGTGATTATCTCTGCGTTTCATTATCATGCATTTATTATTGTTGTGACGATGCTGCTTAGTTTTAACTTCTTTTAATTGAGGCAAATTTCCTTCTTTTTTCTTTTAAATTTTTGTTTTTTTGGTTTGGTTGTTTCTTCTTTCTGCACGCCAAGCCTAGTAGTGGAAGAAGTTAAGTTTTCATATTTATTTAGTACATTTTTTCGTTTGTAATTTTTTCCGAAGCTAAAACATTCTATTCTAGAAAACTTAATTCATGTTCTTGATTGCCACCTAGTAACATTATATTGTCTTTTTTTTTTCTTTTCTTTTCTTTTAATTTAATTTTTACAGTGTCTCAGATACTTACGTGCTGCTGGCTTTGGTTGTATTGAACATGATATTTTGAATATTTTTTTGATATATAACTTAATTTAATTATAGGAGAACATTATGGGAAGGAACCTGAAAGCTGTTGTCTTGTCTCTGTTTCTTGCCTTGCTGTTGTCTCCCGTGGTCTATTCCGTGAAATCGGATGATGGTCTGGTTAGGCTTGGATTGAAAAAGGTCCAACTGGACAGAAACAGCCACCTTGCTGCACAGCTTGAATCCAGAGAACCTCTGAGAGCTTCCATTGCCAAGTATGGTAATCTTGGAGCCTCTCAGTGGGACACTGATATTGTTGTGCTAAAGAACTATTTAGATGCTCAGTACTATGGTGAGATTGGCATTGGCACTCCTCCTCAGAAGTTCACTGTCATATTTGACACTGGTAGTGCCAACCTGTGGGTGCCACCATCTAAATGCCATTTGTCGGTGAGATTTGCTTACCAATTGTCTTCTTTCCGTATTTCATGAAGATACGAAATTGATTGGTGGTGATGGGTAAACCATTTTTCCTTTTTTTGGGTTTCCACTTCTGTGCAGCTTGCCTGTTACTTCCATAACAAGTACAAATCAAGCCAATCAAGCACCTATGAGAATAATGGTATGTTTCCCTCTCCCTTCCCTGTGCAGAACTCGTTATTATTACTCATGCTAGAGCTAGAGGTGGACAGGGAGCTTGTTCCGTTCCTATTGCAGTTAGTTCACAATACTCTTAATGGATGTGCCATGTGTTTGCTTTTAACATGAACTCTATTTGCTGGTTACTTGTACAGGGAAGCCAGCCAAAATTCGCTATGGTACTGGATCCATTTCTGGTTTCTTTAGCAATGATAACGTTAAAGTTGGTGACCTGATTGTTAAAGATCAGGTAATCGTTACGCCTTCCTTGTTGTATTTGCATAGGCTTTTGCAGTTCACTGCCAACCCATGCTCACTGTTTTTTTTTTTTCAATTCCTTTCTTCTCTTTATTGGAATCTTCCAGGACTTTATTGAGACAACTAGTGAATCCAGTGTCACATTTTTGCTGGCCAAATTTGATGGCATATTAGGATTGGGGTTTCAAGAAATTGCAGTTGGAAATGCCACTCCAATCTGGTATTTGCTGTTTACTGTTATTACATTTATCAAATGCTTCTTGGTATTAGAGTGTGCTTTAGCACTTGCATGCCTTCCAGGTACAACATGCTTAAACAAGGTCTTATAAAGAAGCCAGTGTTTTCTTTTTGGCTGAACCCCAATACGGATGATGAGGAGGGAGGTGAAATTGTTTTTGGTGGGGTGGATCCAAATCATTACAAGGGCAAGCACACTTATGTTCCTGTAACACAGAGAGGCTATTGGCAGGTTGGTTGGTCATTAAACAACTTGCAACCAGAATGCTTGGTTTATGTTTAGTTTATATTTTCGTACTTATCTCACGTTTTGTCACCTTTTTTGGTAGTTCAAGATGGGCGATGTCCTTATTGCTGATAAACCAACAGGTATCTTTTCTCTCAATGTCCAAACTCCAAAGTGGGTATTAAATTGCTATCAATGTCTGTACATGCATGGATATGCATTGCTCACTTGTATAAACAAGAGAAAATATTAGATGTACATACCATTCATTGTTTAATTTCTGATTATGGCCAATTATTCTTACTATTATCAGGGTATTGTGCTGGTGGCTGTTCTGCAATCGCAGATTCTGGAACTTCCTTGTTGGCCGGTCCAACGGTATGAACAAAGGATTCTATTCTTGTTCATCTTCTAGGACAGCCTGCTGATTGGAGGAAGTTTCCTATAAGATGTGATTTTCTGGCTGGTTATTTAACAATCTTAGTTCATCACATGTTTTGTTTGTGGTCAAAATTTGAGAACAATAATTGGGTTATTAGATTACTACGTGGATGATCCCACAACAAAAAGGGAAGTCTAAGAGCTATCATGATTATTCACACTATAACCTGGACACTTTAATCGATAAATTTGATTCAAAGTGGTAGAACACTAACTCTGATCTTTATTGTGGTGTAGGCAGACTTTAATGTTTTTGTTTTTTTTTGGGGTCTCTTCATTGTCTTGTTATCTGTCTGTAGACTGTGATTACCATGATAAATCAAGCCATTGGAGCTCCTGGAATTGTGAGCCAGCAATGCAAGGCTATTGTTGCTCAGTATGGACAAGCCATTTTGGATTTGCTACTAGCTGAGGTGAAAACTTGCTCCATTTTTGCTTTGACATTTGTTTTAGTAGTGCCTAGGAAAGGCTTGAAATTTTCATTCTATTTATTCTGTTTCTTCTCTTACTGCCAAAACTCAACCCTCTACCCTCTTTCCTTTCCGTAAGGAATGCTCTAGCTAACTTATGCTTTGATTATTCCTCTGTTACTGTTATCAACAGGCCCAACCGAAAAAGATCTGCTCCCAAATTGGACTTTGCATGTTTGATGGGACCCATGGTGTTAGGTCAGTCTCTGCAAGCATTACATATGTATTCTTTTTTTTTGTTTGGCACTTAGTTTAACTTTCCTGCCATTCTCATTTTGTTTCTGTTGAAGTCATTTCTCTGTTTGAATGAGGTCTCTCTGTCATGCATGTCATAACAGAGTAGCTTGCAATATGGTTCCTTATCATGTGTTAAACTTATTGTCATTGATGCTTTTGTAGCATGGGTATCCAGAGTGTGGTGGATAAGAACAAGGATAAATTATCTGGTGTCCTTGGTGATGCTATGTGCTCTGCTTGTGAGATGACAGTTGTATGGATGCAAAGCCAGCTAAGGCAAAATCAGACACAAGAACACATATTCGAATATGTCAATCAGGTGAAATAAAAGACAGTAAATCACCTTAAGAATCATAACATCTAACTCTGGATGAAATAGATACATGTTATTGCATTTGACAGTTCTTTGAGATTTCCTCTGCTAATCTCTCTGACTCATATGCTATTCTCACAGCTTTGTGATCGTATGCCTAGTGCGATGGGAGAATCAGCTGTTGATTGTGGAAGTCTTTCTTCCATGCCTATTGTTTCTTTCACTATTGGAGACAGAGTTTTTGACTTAACCCCAAAGGAGGTACAATTTGCATCTGAACTCTTGTTGTTAGTGCTGTCTGGGGATGTGAATAAATTCTTGGAAACAATGAAGGGGAAGAATACTTAAATCTTAATTTGAAGAAGGGCAGAGATGACTGGAACGCATGTAAACATTTATTGTTTCTTTTTTAATTTGTCTGAGAAGCACAACCTGGTAGATACAATTTAATCATCTTAACAATGAGCCATTGATGCGTTGTTGATTCCTTGTGGCTTCTTACGGATTGTTTGGTACTCAACGTGTTTTCCATTCCTTGTGCTTTGCATGTTTCATTCAATCGATGCCATTTATTATATATGATAACAGTCACTGTTTGAGTCGTCCATCGATCTTTTTCTGTTTTTTACTCGATCTTGTTGCGCATGATGTTTCATGAAAAGCTCACAATCACTTGTGGATATCATCAGTACATTCTGAAGATTGGTGAGGGCACAGTAGCTCAGTGCATCAGTGGCTTTACTGCCTTGGATATACCACCTCCCCGTGGCCCTCTCTGGTACTTTATTGAAAGCCCTCAAGTCCTCTTCAAATCTTATATCGATTGTGTTGTCCTGTTTATGGAATGGTATGTAGTTTCCTCCTGACTAAATGACACTCTGCGGTTCAGGATCCTGGGGGATGTTTTTATGGGTCGCTACCACACCGTCTTTGACTATGGTAAGTTGAGGGTTGGATTTGCAGCAGCAGCAGCATAAGGGAACCTTTTCTTTTTTTTTTAGCTCTCTCTCCTTCCAGTGCATCCCCATCTTTTTACTACTAAATGTGCAATGTTTGTCTTCCAAAAATGGATTTATTGGGGAGATATCAAGGTGTAGGCCCGGCTCACGCCACACCGCCTCCCCGGGGCATGAAACTAATACTGGTGCTTTGTAAATTTGGGTGTGTGTTCACTTTCCTTTTGGCTTGATATCAATGCAAGTGCATGCCTGCTTTGTTCTCGTCCTGGACGCCTTCTGATCCTGATTGCCCGTGTTCGAGTCGAGGTGTGTTGGGGCTCGGCTCTTCTATAATTCAGTTAATTGAGCGAAAAAAAAACAGATAATAATTATCCTTGGGGTCAAGTGGAACCAAAGTGGAGTCTTGTTTATTTTCGACATGTCTCACGAGACTGGATTTATTCTTGTTCATTAAGAGCTCTCTTCCCAAATGTGTCGAGTTTCTGAAGAGCCTGAATTATTCGCAAACGAGTTTCTCCTTTTTGTAATTTTTGCTGAATAAAGTGAATTTTGAGCAATGTAAAAATGAAGTAAAAAATTCATTTTAACAAAAAAAAGTTACCAGTTAAATGTTGAACCCATTTCATATTAATAGTAGCTGCCAAGACGGTAGTTAATACTTGATTTAGAATTGAGATTACCAACCGGCTAAAGTGTCATTCACAGGCTTAATAAATGGAACGATTCAAAACCATCTTATATATCACGAAGCCCTAAAGTTGCTTTGAGAAATGCCTTTTCAATTGGGCTGAGCCTCTTCTGTCCGTCTGTCCGCCACCCTTTACGTTCCAGATTGTGCAGAGTCACTACCGAATTACCATCACTTAAATGCAAAAGGAGTCTTCTCCTCGTAGATAAGTACTCGTGGACTCGGGTAGACTGACGGGGGCAAGCAAATTGCCAACAATCAATAACAGTTGGTAGACATCATTCAGTCAAGTACCCAACTTTCTCGTAGAATTTATGGTGTCTTTTGAGGGATCCAACGAACGTGAGCAAATGGGAAACGCATCATTGTCCCATTTATTCTGTGTCTTAAAGATCGTTGGCTAAATGTTGTGTGGTTCAGAGGCGATCGGCGGGGACCATGTATGTACCCGACCCCGATTTTGCTATATCTATGCTCTTGGTCGTTTTGTGTAACTCTGGGGAGTATTTGTGTCGGAGACTTTCGAGTTAAAGTTGTCGGCAAATACCATAAACGGATCATAAATTAAATTTTCTCACACATCATTGAGTGTAATGTCTATTAGGCTGAAAGTATGGACAAAACATAAGTCCATCATTTTATTTTATTTTTATCTGGACATCACAATTTGTTAGAAGAAAGTAAAGTAATGTGATTTTAACTCATTAATATTTCCGCTTAAAAGTTTTAATAAAATAATTAAACTAGTAAATGAGACTTTTATAAATGAATCTTATAGCAAAGTCTAATTCGATGAGATATCGTGCTACTGATTTGAGAGTGAGATTCGTTGAATGCAATCATGCATTGTTGCTTCAATTGATACGTTACCTACAGTACTGCACTCCAATCAATATGCTTTCACACGTGATCTTTCGGTCCAATTTATGTAACTGGAAAGCCAACGCATCGATTTCAATGAATTGAGTGAAAAGAAAATTGAAAGAAAATGTGAATATATATATATATATATATATATATATATATATCAAGAAGAAAAAATGGCCAAAATATGAGTCCAACCAATCCTTTTACCGAAAGCTGAAAATAAGAGATGGAAAAGAAGAGTAGCCTTGCTGGCCGGCAAGCAGAGCATATGATTGTGTGACTCGAAAGGGACGGATGATATATATCATCATAACTTTATAAATTTTCTCAAAGCAAAATGTCGGAAGGCTGATCAGCTCAACAGGCAAACTACTAAGATGGGGTTATTGACCATAACCAAACCGGTCAGGTGGGACTTGCATAGAACAAGAAAGAGTAGGTGTAAGCATGCGAGTTGGAGTGACTGGTTGGTTGGTTGGTTGGTTGGCATCCCCTCTTTGCCAACTTTAAATTCCAACTTTTTGGAATGTTCCCACGAGATCTTTTGGCTTCCCTTGAAGTTAGTTGCAACTCACAAATTATGCTCTGTTATTCTTCTAGTGCATTTCACCTACCTACAGCTCTAGAGAATCAGCTGTCGGTGGGTCATGATTGATGAACATGGCTTCTTTGTGTAATCAGGTGATTTCCACTAATAGGAACACAAAAAAGAAAACCCTTATGCCATCTGGTCGAATTGTTACCCACAAAGAAGCTAAAAGGATTGCTATGATCACGAAAACAATGCAAGGACACATAAAATGAATCCGGTTGTGAATATGGTAACAAATAATGATACAAGAAAAAAAAAAAAAAAAAGATAAATAAGGTAACACATGCTTATTACAACTTTGGTGTTGCCCTCAAATGGATCTTAGCGGGGTTCATGTATCATTCTAGTTTCTTGATTTGCATGGTCAAAATATCAAAGACTTGTCAAAGTCGAGCATTGAACACAGATTACCCAACAAATGAGTACCGTACAATCACTTTCAATCAAACCCAACCACTTGCCCAATTCATAAAGCGGTGTACTATTCAGCTTGTTGACATTCTTTTAATCGGGGCACAAGGAAGCAATTCATTGTGGATCCTTTAACCTTAAGATGAATGTGAATTCATTCTTTATCTTGTAATACCCATAGGCTTTGGAATATAACTATTCAGGGGGGTTGATGTCCGTGCATTGCATTTGTACTAGATGGTGTTGTGCCTATCCCAAGTTGTCCCAACTCCTTAAGCAAAGCAAACATTTTTTTGGCACCACGTAAAGCAAAGCTCTACCACCTGCAAAAGTCGGCAACAGCTCTTGAGATCTCCCTCCTTTCGCTACGTGGACCCCTCAGAGGATAGGAAACAAAGAAACGACGGCCGTCCCTTCAGATAAAAAGCTTGCAACTAGCAAAGCATGTACTTGTATTAAATTCTTTGCATTAACGACATGCAAGGAGGCCAAACCTAGTGCGCATCTCCCATCTATATATATTCACATGCACCCTCCCTAATTTCATTGCTTATACACGCACCCACACACACCATGTACCCAATTGAACCTATCATATCATAAGCTTAAAACTTACAAAAAAAAAAGCCCCCGTCCTTCCAAATTCTTCCAAAATGGAATGGACCAGAGGGCGGACCATTGGCCGCGGCTCCTCTGCCACCGTCTCCATTGCCACGGCTAACCATTCCGGAGAGGTTTTCGCCGTGAAGTCAGCTGATCTCTCCCAATCTAAGTTCCTCCAGAGGGAGCACAGCATTCTATCAAAGTTAAGCAGCTGTCCTCAAATTGTAGCATACAAGGGATGTGACATCACAAGTGAAAATGGTAGGCAATTATACAATCTTTTCTTGGAATATGCACCCCACGGCACGCTTATCGATGCAATTAGCCATGCCGGAGGCTGCCTAGATGAGTTCACCGTCAGATCATATGCCCGTGAAATTTTGCTTGGGTTAGAGTACCTTCATTCTAAGGGTGTAGTGCACTGTGACATCAAGTGTCACAATGTACTGGTCACGGCCGATGGGCTGAAAATTGCTGACTTGGGGTGCGCTAGGTGGGTTGATGAGGTGTCCACTTTTACTGAGCCTGCTGCAACCGCAACGATGCCAGCGCCAATCGCGGGCACTCCTGTCTACATGGCACCGGAGGTGGCGCGTGGTGAACACCAGGGCTTCCCCGCAGACGTGTGGGCTCTTGGGTGTACTATTTTGGAGATGGCAACGGGGCGGGCTCCGTGGGCCAATGTTTTGGACCCAGTATCGGCCCTTTACCAAATTGGGTTTTCTGGAAATGTGCCAGAAATACCAGACTTTCTGTCTGTGGAAGCCAAGGACTTTTTGAGCGAGTGTTTGAGGAGAGACCCAAAGGAGAGATGGTCAGCCGGTGAACTGCTTCAACATGCCTTTATCAGCGACAACTCTGATAATTATGTGCCCAAGGAGCTGCCCATCAACAACGTGAATTCTCCAACAAGTGTGTTAGATCAAGACTGGGGGGACTCAACAGACAAGGACTCACAAACTTGGAATTCGAGTTCAACTCCAACAAGTTATACCAAATCTCCCATAAAAAGAATCCAACAATTGATCCAAGGCAATGAAAAGTTACCCAACTGGTTCTGTGATGATACTTGGATCACGGTGAGAAGCAATAATAGCAGCCAAAAGCAGGAGATGTGGCCTAGAATCAAGGACCAAAAGTTACCAATTGCCAGGAAACCCACAAGTATTAGCGGGGCATGCTCAAATTGGTCTAGCAAGGAAAACAGCCTGGTTTCTCCTAATGCGATCACAAGTGTCAGTTGGATAGACAAATGTATCAGTGAGTTTTGTGTCAGCAGCAGTAGGCATAAAATACAATTGGTTCTCTGTAAACGTACAATTGATGCTTTAAGTGGCAATTTTAATTTTGAGAAGGATATTAATCCTGTTTTCTTTTTCATATTGCAATTCGTGCATATATTATCCTTTGGTTTAATCAGCAGTATGGCCACATATAATCCACCTCTTTTCGTGGTAAAGACGTGCCCATAGTTGTTAATTAGAAAATAGTTGACCCCCAATTCCTTATCGTTTCAAGAATACTGCGTCCACTTGGATAGAAACCTTAACAGCAGAATTTTTTCACAAGCCATGTTTATGTAAGACCACGGTCAGACTCAAGAAAGGCAGCACAAATTATCCCAATTTTCCATCTCAGCCAGGCTTCATGCAGGCTATTTCACAAAATAAGCCTCTTCCACAGTGACCAAGCTTTACCGTGGAAGATGCTTGGTAAGCCTAATAACAAGGACTCACAAGACGCTGGGCATGATGGATTTTCGCCCGTTCCCTTCCACCACTGCTTTCTTAATTCCGTGGTGTCTTGCACTCCCAGTGCAAATTTCCTCGCGTATTATTTGTCTCCTCAAAATGTTCTCGCTTTAACTCGGTGAAGGCAGAGTTCCCGCACTACATAGGAGTCAAATCCATCTTAGGAGCCCTTGATATCCCATCAAAGATGCTGTATTTTTTTATTTTCCCCACTTCATCATGTCTCTAGTGAGTTGCGTTTCATAATCTCATGTGTGCTCATCACAACTACCACGAGGAAATTTGGCAGCTTGCAGCTACTGGGTCTATATCACTCTTTAGATTTTACACTAGCATATGGGGTTTTTGTTTTTCATTTGTTAAAAAATTTGACTATAGAACAAAGCTGAAAACAGGGTAGCGGTTTCTGTGTCTGTGCCCCATGACAGGATTGTAGGCCAGCTCTTTAGTTAAAACACAGAACTCTAGAAATCTATTACCTTCCCTATTCACCATTTGGACATTAGTGATTTTCTACAATAGAGCATAGTTGATGGTGAAACTGAAACCAAGAACCCCATCATGAAAATCCTCAATGAAAACCATGAATAACAGATACGAAAGTGCAAAACCAGTTCAGTTCAGTTCACTAGGTGTTCTTCTTGCTACTCGAATGTGACAATCTCCAATCCAATGATTGCAATTGGTTCCTTAGGTCCTGGTTCTCCTCAAGTAAACGATCATACTCAAGCAGGAATCCTTCAGATTGCTTCCTTAGAGCAACTATGTTGGCTTCAGATGCACTGGCCTCTTGTGTCTTCTCTTGCAGTTCAGGTTCCAGCAGCTTAAGTCTCATTCGCAGTGTGGTCATCTCTTCTTCCAAGGCTCTGTTCTCCTCTGCTTTCCCATCCTCAATAGCTTGATTTTGTTTCTTGATAGCCTCCATACTCTTCCTTCGGATACGGAGCTCTCTGATATAATGGTGTATTCTGTCTATCATTAGTGCAAGGAAGAGGGAACACCCTGCAAGAAGTTAATTCAAGTTTTAATTCTCCTGGGGGATCGCCAGAAAACAGGAAATTTACACTGGAAAATGACAACCAAGTTTCCTAAGGCTTGGCCAAAACAGATAGAATCTGGGATAGGCAGAAGTCAGGATAATAGATTAATTAGACTTGAGGATAACCATATCTGTTGCCCAAAAAGCATAAGAAAATTTCACAAAGGAAACAGATTGACACAACCCTATGTAGACATTATTAAAACAAATACATTCCCCTTTCCATGAGTGAAGTAGCTGGGATATTTTTGCTAGAGACCAACCCTGAGCAAAACAAGGAGCAAACAGACAGAGTTCAATCCACTAAACATACCATGCTGTCAAGAAAAGTTCTCCTGTTCTGATACACAATCATTAAATGTGGATAGGATACACTATGTATGAACAAAAATAAAAGGAAGAGTAACTTTCTTGAAATTATGCAAACAGAGATTCTGTAATCAGAAGAAGATGATTTAAGTCAAAAAGTTCTGTACAACTGTCTAACAAACTAGCTCAAACTTGCTCTTATTTGGCTTGATAATAGTACTAAACACAGAACAGGAAGAAGAAAATTACTTGGAAGAAAGAAAAGAAAAACTTGGTGCAAATGTACAACTCCATTTGTAAGGAGAAATCCCATTTTGGAGTCCCTTTTAGGAATAAGATGACTAATATTTGCATAATAAATCTCAAGTTGCTTTAGATTAATCCTATCTATGGCTTTGAATGCTGCTGAAGAGAACTAGAACCATTTTTCTTCACATTAATAAAATATCATCACCTATGCCTCCAAATGTGATAGTGGATAGTATAATTGTTATGTCCAAGGATTGGACCCATAACAGATTTTGGTTTTCGTAGACAGCAAAAAAGGCCTAGCCAATAATATGCACTTGGATGAGGGCTTTGCCTGCCTACAAGGAGCCCCCAATTAGGCCATCAGAGTCAGGAAACATAAAGAACTAAAGTCAAAAACTCCCAAGCGAAAGAATTCTTTCTTGCAGGAGACAATTGATCAAGAGGACCAGACTCAATCTCCATAGATGAACCTTGCAGCGGAAAGTTTTAAGGCATTAGCTTCCTACCAATGTTTGTCTTAGTCAAGTCAAGATCTCAGCTTACCTTATGGCAATGGTTTTCATGAAAAAGGCATCCTCACTGAACCAAAAGTATTGGATGTCCGAAGATCTAAGGCTGAATCAGGATAAATGAATTTTCTACTTCCAAAAGGCCGTTATCTGATAAATAGTCTCTCTTAGCAAACACCTCATTTGTTACTTTGATTATCAATTCCCAATCGACATAATTCACGGAAAGAATGACATTGAAGAGAATTGCTTTGATGATCTATCTATGCAGAAGGAACAAAAAACGTGTACATAATTCAAGCACTTACAAATGTTGACATTCAAAAGAAACAATTGGATCCAAAGCATCTTGAATGATGAAAGGTCAAATCAGTAATAGAAAAGTAAGATTAACAATCCACTGACAAAAATCTCACATTTTGCCATTGACAACAAACAGAATTTCAAACACACCCACTTCATAAAAACAACAAATCATTCACTTCCCATTTTCTAGCTAACTTCTCGTCATCACATTAGACCCAGAAAAATGGAACAGGAAGGTACAAAACCAAAAAAATGAACAGAAAACTCAAAAAACAAAACAAAGAATTACCCATGAGAGTGGCCTCGAGGAGGTGCTTGGCCATGAGGACATGGTCCGCCGGATTGATAGCACCCTCCTCGTTGATCCAACGCTTCTGGATCTTCATCATGCTATACCCACTTGACATCAACACCACAAACACCGTTCCTGCCACCGTCTTCACCATGAGTGGGCCCCTTCCCCTCTTGACCCGATCCAGACCCATTATTACCAACTTCCTTAACGGGGTCTTGAAGAGAAGCACCAGTATCAATGCCATCTCTGAGAATATTACAGTAAACAAAAGCTGAATCATCTTTCTTTTCTTTGTTTTTTTCTCACGTTCTTGTTCTTTCTTTGTTTTCTTTGCTACTGAAAGAGAGGAAACGAATTAAATGTTAAAGATTGTAAAGTTCAAAACTTTTGGAGGGTTTGGATTGAACTGAATTGATCAAGATATCAAAGAACCGAAGAAGAGGTGATTGATTTGATTCTCACTGAATTGAAAGATGAGATTTAGTGGGTTCTTACTTCCTGGTTCTTTGGGACTAAAACTAAAATGACTCTGCTTTAAAAAATTTTCCCATTTTCAGAATTTTTTTTTTTTAGGGTGCTTCGCTTTTACTTACCAACAATCAAGGCCTGATTGTTCCAAAAATAAAAATAAAAATAAAAAAGCAAACCAATCAGGTCATAAAAAATAAAATGATTGTTATTGTCATGAAAAAGAAAAGAAAATGAACACAACTTTTCCACAGTTTCGATCCATGAATGTTAAAGAATCATGAGGTTGTTCATTGTTTCATGCAAGTAAATGCAAGTAAAATAGCAAGAAATTAAAGAATAAGGGAGAAACCAAAAGCGAGAGAAATTTTGGGTAGAAAAATAATAAAAAAAAGAAGATAGATAAACGAATACTCTATAGCCTATTAATATATGAATAACGTGTTAAATGCAAATTTAAGAAATGGATTCTACAAAATTGGAGAGTTTTATCCTATTTAATTGCCAATTTGTTCGATTAGTGCTTCTGCCGCATTTATGTGGCTAACAGCCCAACACGAGAGTTTTAGTTGTACAATTGTCTTTTAATTGTTCTTTAATGCATAAGAATGAAGAAGAAAGTCCCTTCATTTGTAAATGGTGTCTCAAAACATCTCAGGATTCTACCATTGGATGTCCCAAAACAACTAGAAAAATTTGGGCAAAACCACTTCATTGGCAGTCAGTTCAATTTCCAAATTTTGTGTCTTTTTACTCTCCCTGTTAATGGTTTCACATGTCCAACGTTCGGGTATATGAAGCCCCATCACAATTCTATCTATTTACCGTTCTTTTCTTTTCTTTTTTTTTTGGTAATTTTCAGAAAAGCCTCCTCTCTTACGATTTTTCCAGGTCGATATACTAAACTATTGTAATGTGATATGAAAGATTGTTGTTTTGAAAGAATAACAAATTTGAGAGTGTTTTAGAGAACATTTTATTGGCTAAAAAGCTCACGGACAATGAGCTTCCCAAAAAAAGGAACAAATATTATGCCCAAGAATACGAGCAGTAACCATTCGGCGACTGCTTTGGTCGCACTGTATACATCAGACCAAGACAGCAGAAACAACCCAAAAAAGAGTCATGTTGGTAATCACCACTCAGCCAGCGAGTTTTTCCCTAAAAACCCATATCAGGCAGCGGCTCAAAACACAAAAAAAAAAAAAAAAAAAAAAAGAAGAAAAAGAAAAAAAAAAAAAAGGAGGAAATTCTATTGGCAAAAGGAAGGACATTTCTTTGCCTATTTTTTTCCCTCTTTGAGTGTCAAAAATACTGTTTTATAAAGTTTACTAAAAATGAATTTGTGTAGGTTACTGTGATGTTGAAACGGGCATAGATAAAGGAATGGCCATGCATTAACTAATTGTTTGTGGGACGAAATATACTTTGCTGGTGCAGCCCTAATAACACTTACTTTCTTTCTATTTTTTCATCATTGTGGTTATTTTTTATGCTTTTGCAAGGACTGTAATTATACCTACGAGCATGGCGATGAAGACAAACGTAGATCTTAGGGCAAAAAGAAAAATGAAGGATTTGGGACGTCACAAGTTAAGAAAATTATACTGCCTCTAGCCTCTGCAATTTGTAGTATTGGCATTAGAATTAGCTATTGGGAGAGGCTCAGAGTTTATGAAGAACGTGGGCTTTAGTACTCATGGAAAAAGAAAAACATTAGCAGCAATGCAACCATACACTCACAATGAAGTTTAGAAAGAAAATCTGACGTTTTAAGGGTTGCACAACGCTTACGTTGAAGTTTATAATACCCCATCTTGACGTTTAGATACAAATATGCAATATCACAATTGTACTAAACTTAATCTTTTTTTTTTTTTTTTGGATTATTTGACTCCAATTAAAATTGAGGTTAAATTTATTCTTAAAAATAATTTCAATACTACATTAAAATTAATTAGTCTTTATATTTATTTTCATCTTGTATAGAATTTGGGGTGCTATAATGACAACAAGATGTCGGGGACATGGACACTTCCATCTATCATTGCGAGTAAGGATGAGATGTCATGTGTTATTATTTTGGTTGGTTCCATGGATCGTGTAGCTCGAGGTAGATGAACTAACCAGCTAAGTTTCTCTTTCTATTTGTCAATGCTTTTTGCCTCCTCATAGCCTATATTATAATCACAAAGTACGAGTAGGTGATTAGCTAGCTAGCTAGATCCATCGTAAGCGGATGTTGCCAAGCTAAAACCAAATCAACTTTTAGGTGCACATTCCTCTTTAGAATAGCCCCACAATTTTTTTTATTAAAAAAAAAAAAAAAACAGCAGAAAGGCGAACTCGAGAGAATATGTGAACGTATGGGGTTGGATTACTCAAACAAAAAAAAAAAAGAAAAAAAGAAAGAAAGAATGCGAGGTGGGGACGGGGGCCCCCGGGGGGAGGGGGCACGTTACTTGGATATATCAATTTCCAACTTACAAGAATAATCATGCAAAAGAGAACGAGGATGGTGATGGTTGAGATCGTAGCTTCTGCAAATGATTACGAGTGTTGGAGGTGGTGTGGTTTGCTTGCACGAGCATGATTAAATTTATCAAATCCTTCTCACGCTTAGAGAAGAAAGTCCTCGAGTGAACTAGTTCGGTAACGCAGTGACTTGAACCAACTTACATAATTGAGTCATAAGATCTTTAAAAACATTGGCACAGTGAAAATTTCATAGACGCTAATCAATTTGTCAATTTAATTCGTCAAGTTTGCCTTTAAGAACATTTAAATTCTAACTCCTAAGTCTTATTTGTGAACCAGAAAGATTCCAACTTCTATTTTAGTGAATCAGTATTCTCGACTGGTGCTTTTGAAAAGAGAAAGCTAACTGCATTAATGCCCGGTTAATTAACGGTTTGGTTGTTGGGTGATGGCCTTAAGTGAACCCAACAACCTTATTTAACAAGCCGAGGTTATAACCAAGTCAAGGGTTAGGAGCCCGCCCAAAATACTAAAAGGCAAGTGCCACGTGCAGCTGTGTCCTCTACAAAATCAGAAATTACTGGATGACCCATTTTTCTCAAAGTTCTTTTTTCTTTTCTCTTTTCAGCAGATATGTTATCCATTATTTTGTACCCTCTAGCGTATTTATCCAAAATCACTCCAAGCGCTCCATTCCACGAGTTTCGGACACTACAAAGGCGTTTTTGTTTGACGAAGGAGAGATTCTACACCAAGTAGTAATATCACAGCTTCAACTTACATGCACCATATTTTGTACACTTGTCTGATCTGATTAAAGGTAAGTTATTTGCATTAAAATTAAGCATTTTACGCGAAATTATTTGTTTGTGACTCGATTCAACTGAGGAAAAAAAAAAGAAAAACATTGTATTTCAGTGTATGATTTGTGCCATAGACTCGAATGTGTAATAAGGCAAACTTAAATTTATATCATTGATGTTACAATAAAATAAACTCACGTTAACTTTTCAAAATAGATTATTTTTTTTTTTAAATTTTTTTTATTTTTAATACTTCTTCTAAATTTGTCTCCCCAGCTTTGCAAGAAAATTGCAGCAGATCTACAATATAACTGTCCTTCCGTGTGTTCGTCGCGGTTGAATTGAAGCAACATAGCCAGTCATCCGCATGCTAACTGTATCAAGTGAAACCTTCTTCATTATTAACAACTTGTGCAGAGTTCAGTGGGACGGCATTGCCAAAGGGAAATGATATCAAGGTTTTTTATCTTTGATTCGGCAAAGTCATTGACAGACGAAAGAACTGAAATGATTTTCCTATGTAAACAGCAACAAAACATTGATTCTAAATTTAATTGAGGTGGGATTATATATTAATCTTTTTATCGCAATTTCGTCCAAAAAGGGTTTTGCCCTGTATCAAAAACAGAAACAAAAATCTGAGACGATATTATTCAAGTGAATTTATGTACAAAGAATCAATGAATCATATATCAACAAAATTGTGGGTGGGATAGGCCTAGGCAACAGGGAATCAAAACAACTTGCTTGCAAATTCTTCAGCTGCCTGAGCCCCATTTCTGGCAGAAGATGCTGCAAGATTCTTGAGCTCTGACAGGCTCCTGCCTAGCTGGAGAGCCACCTTCATTTCAAATACTTGTCCATTCTCTCTCCTCTCATTCAAGCTTGATTCTATAGTCTCTTGCATCAGCTGGAAGAAGCCAGCATTGCCCCTATACATCTCAAACACCATCCCAGCTTGCCCTCCATGCTCCATTGCATTGACAATGCTTGCCAAAGCACCCCCAGCAACTCCCACCACCACTGCCAATGGATTTGTACCCACAAAAGCTGAACCCAAAGCCGCAAGGCCTGTTAACACGGGCCCGGAAATAGCCAAAAGCTTGTTAATTGCCACTGCTATTTTGCTCAATCTCAGGTAATCTGCCTTATCTTTCCTTTCCAGGATCCCAGCAATCTGTCTCATTTCATCTTCCAACTCTCCATTCCAGCCATTTCCATCTACTTTGTTGCCAAGCCCTTTGCCTTGCCTTGGTGACCCTAGGCGTGGCCACCAAGCCGCAGGCTTCACATTTGATGGGAATTTTTCAAGCATGGCACCCAGTAAAGGAAGTGGGTATGCCCTGTCAATTGCCAGAAGTTTTTGTATCACTTCATCGACATCAGTACTAGAAGGATTGCCAATGGAAACCATGAAGTGAATCTGGCCATGAAGTTGCTTAAACAACCTTGCTGCATTTCTTTGCTCTTCAGCAAGCTGGGAAGGTTGCATTTTGTTCATAATAGCCAACAAACCAGTGGCTGCAAGGTAAAGAATGGTTGAAGAGGCCTTGAGTGCTGCAAGCGGTGCGGCAGCATGAGCAACACTTGCGGCTGCAACTCCACACATGGTAGCAGCGGTGAGAGTCATAGCATTAATGGATGTCAAAAGAAGGTGGTTCCAAGCATTGCGCTGCTCTCCAATATTTATATGCATCTCCACTCTATCCGCAACAGTCTCCATGATTGCATAGAGCTTGGCAATCACTATGGGATCAGGACCATTATTTGTGCTGTATCCTGTACATGTACCATTTTTCTTCATCCACGAATTGGAATCATTTT
The DNA here is from genome assembly GCA_037832385.1 of Rhizophora apiculata. Lineage (NCBI taxonomy): Eukaryota > Viridiplantae > Streptophyta > Magnoliopsida > Malpighiales > Rhizophoraceae > Rhizophora > Rhizophora apiculata. Next base: position 4,214,882 of record CM075438.1, on the reverse strand, counting down.
CCTTTCTTGTGGTGGTGGTAGCAGTACTTGTTGTTGTTGTTGTTGTTGCAACTACGCAATCACCACCCCTCAAGCTCAGTTCCTCCACCAAGCTTCCACCAGAGGGGTTTGGAAGGGAGAGTGGACTTACCCAAATTTTGGGTGCACTTATTGTGGCTTTAATGAATCCTCTTTGTTGACAGGAGGTAGAAGAAGAAGAAGATGAAGTGAAGGGAGGGGACAAACTCGAAGCTCCAATTATTGCCGCCATCTCTACTTTCTATATATATATCTGCAATAATCCCTATACGAGCTTTTGTTGTTTTCCAGTTGTTGGTGGAATTGCCTATTGTGAAAAACAGAAGTACTGAATTGAATCTAGTTTGAGGCATAAATTGAAATTGAATTGGATTGGTATTTATACAAGGCAAATTGAAATGATATTGGGTACGGGAAGTGATGTGATAGAAAAGGTCCGATCTTTTGAAAATTGGATGTTTGACTGAGCTCGTGGCTTAGAAAATTAGACTATTTCGTTTCTTGGAGTCAAGGGTCAAAGCCACGGAGTTACGGGGTGCCCTGTTTTGACTTCCAACGGCAGTAGCCAGTCATCTCATCTCCCCGAGATACTGAAACGGGTAAGAAGAATCATTCAGCAATCATATTCTCACTGATATATATATATATATATATAAACCAGTCATTCTAGGGTTTGATTACACAAAGGAGGAGGGATCACCCGCGCACCCAATGTTCTGATAATCCAAAACTTTATTTGAACTTTGTCACTCGTAAACTTTGAACATATGCCACCGTGTGGTAAACATTTCTATCACATTTACTGTCTTTTTGCTTATGACTCGTCACATATCGTTACTACTTACTTGATGTTTAATATACGATGACCTACCTACCTAATGATTTTATCATATCAATTTTTTTCTTCCTTAAAAGAAAAGAAAAAAAAAAAAAGGTTACGGAGTTGTCCTGATTTAATCTTCGGAGACACATTTACAAAGTCGTGAGTTCATATTCGGTTTGCCCATAAGCGGAGGGCATTTGGGCCATGGATTCAAACGCGTCCGCAGCTAGCCTTGAATCTTTGTGGGGATCGAACTGACTTTGATTTAAGGCGAGACAAAAAAAAAAAAAAAACAAAAAACAGAGATCCACCCCCATCTTCTTTTAGTCCATAGGATTCTTGCCTTCCTGCCATTGGACGGTCCATTTGCTCGCAAAATAAATTAAAGACAAAATAAAGTTGAATTAAACCGCATGTCCTCGGGTTGACCTCAAAGCTTTGAAAGTTGGATTGAAAATCAAACCGTGGAGTTTATTATTCTATAAAATAAAAATTATATCATTAAACTTTTTTCATATTTAATATTAAATATTAATTTTATTATTTTAATTATAGTTAAAATATTTAAATTAATTAAAATCTTAATTTTTAAACTTTTCGATTCGAATTTTAAAACTTTAGTTGACATGTGTTGCATGAGCTCAAGCTAAGTGAGACAAAGTTTTTTTTGACCCCCTGAACCCAACTGATTAGTAGTTGGCACATTAACTTCGCATGTCATTTTTCGGGACCTCTATGTTGAACTTCACATATCACGTTTATTTTAAGTAGCTTAATCTAATAATATAAAATATGAAACCGCTCAAGCTACGGAAAGATTACAACAGAACTTCAATTGCAGTGTTCTGGTGCAGCATAATGCAGTTGTATATGTATGACTCGCATATAAAAAGCAAGCCGATTAACAAGGGTGTTTCTTGATGCACAGGGCCCCCACATTACATGATCTAACCAAAAATCAAATAATCTTATTTTTCGCGAGGATGTTTCTATAAATCAGACCTCCGACCCCCAAGTCACAATGAAATAACCAAGCAATCTATATAATGAATGACAAATCATTATTAGGTCCCTGCTGTTGAAACAGATGGCATCGGCAAGCATTGTCATTTAGGAAAGATCAAGCAATCTCCCTTTCACCCTTCGTCTTTACCTTTAGTCAATGCCATTGACCTCGCTCGCAGATTCAAAAATATTCCCCTGAAGAATGGTATTTCATTTCTTGTAGTTGCCAAGGAAATAAAAATGGAAATCCATGCTCTGGGATGATGACACACAGAGGAGGTGAAGCATATACCAGAAAGATGCTACAATGCTATGGAAAATGACACGGAACTGTAGCGGCACGTGCTGGTGATTTATCCAACCAACGACCGGCCAGAACTGCATTTTTTCCCCTCTCAGTGAGGTGAGGTTCTATCGCAAGCAAAGAAAATAATACCCTGCAATTACATTCAGATTAATGTGATTCTTATGTGAACAAGCATTACCGTCCAAGATGTAAACTGCACTGTTGGGTATTCCCTCTTAATCTTAGATTTCACGTGCCCCCAGGGTCTTCCTGCATTTCACACTCTTGTTAGATGACAAGCAGCGGTAGATTTTTAATTGTCGCTGCAACAACCAATCCATTTAACATGTCGTTTTTCAGGAAATTGCTCCTCAAATCTTCACACCAAGGCATCAAATTATACTTCCTGATGTGATTTTTTTTGAAATTTTGCTAGACGATCATCAACATAAATAGTATAGTGGATTTATTGAAGATGTGTGCTTGAACTAACTGATGTGGCTTACCCTCAATAATCACCCCATAGTAAATCATGAAAAGCAAGTTGTTCCAAGGAGAAGAAGTTAACTGCTCCACAACCACCTGAAATAAAGAGATTTGGCAATTTTGTGTGAGATTTTGTGTAAGTTCAGCTAAAGCAAGATGAATATTGCACTAAATTGAACAAGCTGCAACACTTGTATAGGTTTCAAGTTTAATTCCATCTGTAGAGTACTTTAGCTGTTACACAAATCTGAGAACAGAATTATACATTTGATGGAAACTTAAGGTTATGAATATAGACATGGTTGCAAACACAGACAGAAGAAAAGAAAATGTCGAATTTTACAGCTAAGAGGATCACAAGGCCTTTCCGTATACCTTCTTGGCAACCGTTGTGGTATCCTTCTTCCCTTTGAAAATTTTATCCAGTATTGCATGAAGGAAATGCCCAAATGGTCCCAAATATGCAAACCCAAAAATCTGCACTCAATTATGTTAGGATAGGTTGAATAAAAAATCAACAAGCCAGAAGTTGATATGCATACAAATGGTCATTGCACATTCCTACTGAAACACATGGTATATTCTGCTTGTCACAAGAGTATATTTTGTGGTTGACGTCTTGCCCTCATGGAGACATAAAATCCCAAAAGGAAAAATATTGTTAAGAATGTGGAAAGGTGTGGGCATTATAAAAGCTCACCATGCTTCATATTACCTGACCCCAATTCAACTTCTTGCACCATAATTCAAATTTGCCGGTTTTCTTTTTGTTCCATTTCAAATTTACTGATTTTCCCTCTCAAGCAGACAAGAAAAATGAAGAGACATAAGTTCATTTAGCACAGCAAGCAAAGTTGGCCCATAATTGAATATTTATGACAGGATTACTGAAGTAGAATGTAATGTTTGGGACAATATGGGTGAACTATAAAATAGCAAATGACAGAGAAAAGATGCCTTTGTGATGATAAATGAACAATAATTTACTGGTAAGATTATAACAGGTTAAAGGAATTTTGCTTAAAGTTTCTCTTCCTTGCTTGCAGTAGGCCTTAGCTGGTCTATATGCAGTTTTGGAATGGGCATTTGCATTCTGATATCACTCAATCATCAATCTGACTGCAATGATTCAACTACACATAATTGGGGGTGGGGGAATGAAGGAAATAGATATCAAACCTGCATAATGTTCTGATTTTTATCATCTTATGCCATTCCATGACTAGTTTATGATAGTAGATAAATGAACAAGAAGTAGATGAACCAAATGGCGAGCCTTGGTGGAACATAAAGTTTACTCCATTGTGACCTGGTGGTCATGGAGTGGAGTGGAAGAAACAGCCTCTTTGTAAAAACAAAAGTAAAGCTACAAACATCTGACTCTTTCCCAAACCCCACAGATGTGGAAGCCTCATGCACATCATCATCATTTAAGCAGATGAACCGAAATTCCTACCCAAATTCAATGTTCCAATATTTTTCTTCAAAGCTAAAATTTCTTACTACCCTGAAGTCCTAAAATGGTAACACTGGTGCAGCTACTGAACAAAGGGAAAAGAGGACACTGATGTTTAACCAACACGTGCTGAAGGGAAGAAGAAATGAAGCAGCAGTACAACAATCAAGTAGTTGTCAATCCTATAACAAATTACAGTATCTATATGTGAATGCATATGAGATGAGAAAACGGTTTTACCACTTTGAGAAGAAGTCGTCTAAACTGAAGTTTCTCTATGCCAGAGAGCTTCTGTGCCACTATGTCACTGATGGCTGATAACACCCCTGCTGTAATTGCCTGCACCATGCCTAAAATTGATCACAAACCAGATAAAAATCATACACCAATAAAGGCCAGAATAAGAACAACCAAAAACTAATGGAGGAATAGTTCAAGGTTGAACTTATATTGCTTTTTACGGTCAACAGAGATGATGACCCATTAAAAATAAAGCTGAGACTAACCAGAAACCCATATCAAAGACAGATAGACAGTGATGCCAAGTGGATTGGCCTCAGTTTCCCAATAGATGGTAAAAAAGATTCAGCCTTTCGTAGCCTTCTAAGCTTGATTAAGACAATCCATCACAAATCAAACTGAAAAAAGAAAGCAAAAAGGACCTTGGTTCTCAAAGGATGGCGCTGAAGCTGCAACAGATACTGGTTTAGTCCCTTCTTTGCAAGCGAACCCATTTCTGCTTTCTTGCTTTTGCCACTCCAAATGAGTGAAAAAGATAGCAGGAGGAAGGAAGAGTGCCTAGCCAAATCCTGTTCCCGCTGTGTCCTAAATGCGCGAGTCAACACCAGAGTGCTAACAAAGATCATCTCAGGATTTAATTAATCATGATAATTAGAGAATTTTGGGCCAGAGGCCCCTTTGCCACAGGGCCTCTCTTGCCATAAGAGGCAGGAGATGAAGTCCACTCTCCTCCACAACAGCCGGTCAAGAGTCATCAAGACTTCTTCAAAAGGCCCTTTTTTTTTTTTAATCCTCCAAAATTTTTGGATTCAAAAAGAGATTTTAAAAAAAGAAATGGATTGAAAAGGGATTATAAAAGAAGAGAAAAGAAATGGTAATATATGGAGAAAATCGGAATTCATTCAAATTTCTAATGGCCCCCTTCAACTTCAAGCAGAGTGCGTGGCCGGGCAGGGCGTTTTTCTTTTGAAACGGAAAATTTTGAGTAACACAACTCCGTCATAATTGGAGGAAGCGTGTTTTCACTATTTGACCATGCATATTCAACCCGATTTTCGTGTTAGATTGTCCTAGTGATTATTTTTTGAATTGACTATAAAATTTTTATGCGAAAATATGAATCAAAATAAATCTTTTTTTTTTTTTTCTATTTTCCATTCCTGGGTTATGTTCAAAGGAAAATTGAAGTTTTTTTTCTTTATTTTTATCCAATCCATAAATCAACAAGCTTCAAATATATATGTTTTTTTTTTTTTTTAAAAAAAAAAGAGGGATTCAAGTTGGGGGAATGAAGAGAGTAACTAGCTAGGACTTTGAACTGAGTTAAAATAATAATAATAATAATAATAACTTTCAAAAGCCAAAGACAGGAAATATTTGCATAAGCAATGATGCAATAAGATCAAAAACACAATTTTTTCAGTTGATGTAACAATTGATCTTACAGGAAAATGAAAATTATAGTTCAAGAAAGGGGAATGGGTCTGGTCAGCCAGGCATGGCCATGTCAACCTGATCCATCCGTCAATATTTTCAACCATATGACCCCTTCTTCTTGCCCGTCAGTTATTGTTCGTTGTAACACTTGCAGGAGCCAATTGGTACTATAAATAAACAGCCAACGTTGGCTCCCTGCACTTCCATCTTCAACTTCTGATCCTCTCAATACACAATACAAGAATTCAACAACACCACAAAAAAAAAAAAGCGCTGAAGAAAGACGCAATAAAGGCAGACACCCAGATAATAAGCTATGGCTTCCTTGCAAGCTTCATGTCTGCTGCCTTCCTCTTCTTCTTGCAGTGGTTCAAAAAGAATCAGTGCTGCTTTATCTGTCCCTAAATTTCCTAGATCAATCCACTTCTCCTCGATTCCAAAAGGACCAGCAAAAGATTTGGTGGAGGAATTGAGTAATAGATCATCAGATTGGTTGTCCAACACAATCCAAATAGAATCTCAAGTAGTCACTGAAACCAGAAGAGATATAGAAACAGCCAAGCTTTATGCCATCTTGGAGGCTGTTTCTGATAGAGTGGAGATGCACAAAAACGTAGGCGAGCAACGCGACAACTGGAACACCCTTTCTTTGAACTCCATTAACATGATCACTCTCACTGCAGTAACCACGGCTGGTGTTGCAGCAGCTGGTGGCTTAGGAGTCCCCCTTTTGGCATTGAAATTATCATCAGGCCTGCTGTTTTCTGCAGCCACAGGGATGCTGGTTATCATGAACAAGATCCAACCCTCACAACTTGCAGAAGAGCAACGCAACGCTGCGAGACTGTTCAGGCAACTTTATAGCCAAATCCAAACCACCCTTGCTCTTCGCGATCCTACTGAATTGGATGTACAGGATGCTATGGACAAGGTTTTGTCTCTTGACAGAGCCTACCCACTTCCTCTGCTAGGCAAGATGATTGAAAAGTTTCCTGCAAAGTTCAAGCCAGCTGTCTGGTGGCCTAAATCATCTGCGGAAGGCCCCCAAAGGAGAAGCAAATTACCAAATGATCAAAGCGATAATGGATGGAATGAGGAGCTGGAAATGGAAATGAAGGAAGTAATTGATGTGTTGAAAAGAAAGGATGCTGACGATTACATGAGACTTGGCGACTTGGTCTTGAGGATAAACAAGATTTTGGCAATCTCGGGTCCATTACTCACTGGCATTGCAGCTGCTTCCTCTCCCTTTGTGGGTAATGGATCTTGGGCAGCGATAGTGGCAGCAACTGCAGGTGCCCTATCTACCGTAGTCAACACATTTGAGCATGGAGGCCAAGTTGGGATGGTGGTTGAAATGTACAGAAACTGTGCTGGGTTATTAACACTCATGCAGGAATCTATTGAATCAACAGTTGAAGAAAGAAATACACGGAAAAGAGAAAACGGTGAAGTGTTTGAATTGAAGGTGGCTTTACAGCTTGGGCGCAGCTTGTCAGAAGTTAGAGATTTTGCTAAGAAGTCATCTTCTTCTCGCGTGGAAGGAACTAGCATTGATGAGTTTGCTAGCAAGCTCATTTGATTAGGCGCATGCTAGATGATCTTTTGTCCATAACCAATCCCAATTCTTTGATTCTTTTTCAACAACAAAAATCAATTCTTTCTGTACAAGCATTAATTTCATGCTAAGATTTTTTTTTTTTTTTTCTCTTGAGCAACATGCAAGATGTTACATATTAGAAAAAGTAGCTTCTATTCATGAAAATAGGACGGTGTTTGTAGTTGCTCAATTTTGTTTGCTACCATTAATTATGGAAACTACATATTTTATGGCAAGTTGATTAATGCAGTTCGCCATTTTGCAGTTGTTTGATTTTCTGGTTGGCAAAATTGTCATAATGTTTGTGTCCTAGTTGGGTGAGTCAGACTTGGGTTTTTGATTTTAGAGGCAACCATCTGAATGAGAAAAGCGTGACAAGTGATGACCTGGATAATAAAAGCTGCCCTGTCTAGACCGTTATCATGTATTCTTAATTGGGTAGGAAACTCATTGGCCTAGAAGCTCAGCTTTCTGAGGCCAAAAAGGCAATAGACCCTCAAGTCGTAAGTTTTCTGAATAATGCTTCAATGCAAGAAGCAGAGATAAACACCATCTAGTAATTTACAGACATTTTCCTTTGCCCTTTTGCCCAATCGTTACAAAGAAATTAGAGATCGTGTTAAATCTCTATTTCACCTCTTATTTTTAAGGTTTGATTTCTCCTCCATTCAAAGTAATCTAACTCAAAAGAAGCAAAATGGGTAAAAAAAGTACTACAAAAACTGTTCTTGCAATGGAAAAATGAGAGCGTTCATCAGAGTAAACCAGTGTGTCATTAACGTAGTGGGAACAAGAAAGTATTAGGAATTCCAGGGGCTGAAGCACCAAAAAAAATTGACTGTGTAGGATGGCTTGTAACATATGGTAGGTACGAATGGCATTATTGTGACAACTCCATCGTAAGCCTTTCCTCGTACAATAAGCTTAACTTTGGTCCCTGCCTTGTGTGATCCTGACTTCACATACCCCATGGCTATGTTCTTCTTCAGGCACGGACTAAATACTCCACTTGTGATTTCCCAAATGCTTGTCCATTTACCATCCTGAGTTTCACTGTGACTTCTGGAAGGCAGACCAGAAGAGACGAATCCTACACGCCTGACTTTTGGACCATCTTTGAGTCGTTTGAGGATTACCTCAGCACCAAGAAAACCACCTTCTGCTTTCCTCCTTTTCCCTATCGCCCAACTCAGTCCTGCCTCTACAGGAGTTGTGTGTTGTTCAATGTCATTACCATATAAGCAGAGTCCACCTTCAAGTCGGAGAATGTCACGAGCACCCGGATCTGTCGGCCTTATTTTTCCTTCAGATTTTTCTAAGGTCACTTTTCTACCATCCACAGCATTATGGAACTGAGATTTCAAATCCATCTTCTACAACATATCCGAAACTCTTAGCAAAGCAACGGTAGTAATTCATCTTTAAATTTCACATTCCACAATATAACAGAGAAAACAGGAATGAAAAAGGGCAGTGATGTTTGTTGGGGATTTAAGTCAAAAGGAACATAAGTTTAGCCCAAGAGAAATCAGGCTTTAACAAGAAAGGGCATCCTAGTGCGGGATGCTTGTCAAGAAAAAAATGCAAAAACATATGAGAGGATTGGTCCTATTCCACCCAAGCTAACATTGAAAAAAAAACAATCATCGTTACAGTGCCACCATGAAAGGCAGAGACCGAGACTTTGATCACCACATTTCACTTATTTTTTTGTGCACATCCACATTTCAAATTTTGCAGACAGCAAAGAATGCAAATGGGAATCCAGAACAACCTCAAGGTCAATTGTCCACAGGAGAGCTATTCTATAGGCATAGAAATAAAGCTCATATGTCATGCAAGATAAATGTGCTCCTTTGAGGACATTGAACAAGATAAACGGGCAAAGAAGAAGAAAGACCAATAGAGCAAGAAGAGATCTTTCATCATGGATGTGCCACTGAGACATCTCCACCTTTTGCCTTGAAAGCCTTCATATGTTCCTCAATGTGAGCCAGATCCTTATCCCTACATCCTGCATTGACAACTAAGTATAAGTGATCATCCTTTACCTTGGTGATCACAGAGTCATCAATTGCACCTCCCTTCTCATTTGAAAAAACAGTTAGAGTCCCAGTTAAACGTGCCAGACCTGCAACATCAGCCATAACAAGTGTTTCAAGGAAAGTGATGCAATCCTTCCCCTTAGGGCTCAGCCCACACATATCGGAGACATCAAAGGGGCCACCATTCTCTCTACAATTCACAGTTGAGTCCATAATTGAGTCCTTATACTGAATTGGCATGCTCCATCCAGCAAATGGCCCCATCTTCCCACCATTTGCAACATGGAAGTCATAAAGAACGGTCTTTTTAAGGTCAGCTTCTGAAGCAAAGCATCGGAGCGCTGCAGCCTTCTTGTCAGCCTGAGCATGAGATTCAAACCCAGGAGGTGTGATTGGTGGACAAAGAATGCAACCATTGATCTAGACATTCAAACGGTTATTTATTGTGTCTGTTGTTTAATAAGTATGACTTTTAATAAATAAGGTGTTTGCTGGGATTTGAATCCGAGACCTTTGAGTCAAATGGACATTGTGTGTGAGTTATTAACTGACTGTTTTATATGTCATTTACAATAAGTGAAAGAAAATAAAGGTATGACTGGTGGACAAAAAATGCAACCATTGGTCTAAACACTCAAATGGTTTTTTATTATATCTGTTGAGTAATAAGTATAACTTTTAATAAATAATTATAAAATGTGATATCGATTTGAACTCGAGACCTTTGAGTCAAATGGACGTTATGTGTCAGTTATTAACTAACTGTTTTATATGTCATTTACAATAAGTGAAAGAAAATATTATTTATAATAAATAACTGTAAAATGTGATGTTGATTTGAACCCGAAACCTTTGAGTCAAATGGACATTGTGTGTCAGTTATTAACTGAGTGCTTTATATGTCATTTACAATAAGTGAAAGAAAATATCATTTATAATAAATAACTGTAAAATGTGACGTTGATTTGAACCCGAGACCTTTGAGTCAAATGGACATTATGTGTCAGTTATTAACTGACTACTTTATATGTCATTTATAATAAGTGAAAGAAAATATCATTTATAATAAGGGAAAGAAAATAAATAAAAGTTGTATCCGTACCGTTTGAACTCACGACCTTTCAATTGAAAGGTCAAGTTCTTAACTATCAGACTAAAGACCTATATTAACTGAGGGTTACCACCACGTCTATAAATACCCCAGACCTGTCATTTGTTCAAATGATAAAAATTTCCTCCTTCCTCTCTTGGTTTATCCATCTCCATGTCAAGGATCCAATTATTTCTATTATTACTGCAGAAATATTATAGACATTTTAGAGAATAATTCTAAAAATAAAACAACTTCTCAAGGGCTTGATTTTAGTAAGTGCAACCTGCAATCAAGTGTACTTCATTTTATCCTGTGAGAGAATTCGCATAAACCTTTGTTGCATATTAGTGAAGGTGAATTTTACCTTAAGGAGAGCGACATTGATACACGACTTGAAGCAATCATCTTCAAAGTTCCAATATAATCAAAAGGTTTGCAACAACAATGTTAAGGCAAAATTCTCGACTATGGCCGGAACATTGAAAGAATTGACTATAAAGTTAATGAGATTAGAAAGGTTTGATGGAGGAAACTTCATCCGTTGGCAAAAGAGAGTTCATTTTCTGTTAGTATCACTGCAAGTGACTTATGTATTGAACACAACAAAACCGGAAGAGTCTGAAAATGAGACTATTACTGATACCAAGAAGAGAGAAGAAGGGCAACCAATGGTGAGATATACAGAGGATATATCCTAAATGCTATGAGTGATTCATTATTTGATGCCTCCCACAACTTTCAAACTATAAAGGAACTATGGGAGAAATTAAAGGCAAAATACATGCAAGAGGCTGCAACAAATAAGAAATTTCTTGTCTTTAAATTTAATAATTATAAAATGATTTATGGTAGACTAGTAATGGAACAATTTGCTGAGATTGAAAGAATACTCAATCACTACTCACAACATATGATATTTATAGATGAAACTATTATTGTGAGTTCAGTAATAGACAAGTTGTCTCCTTTATGGAAAGATTTCAAGAGAAGCCTCAAATATAAAATAAGATATTTCTCTTGAAAAGCATGCTAACCATCTTCGTGTAGAAAAAGAATTTTGCATGAAAGAAGAAACCAAAGAGCAAGACTCTCATGTTTCAAAAGTGCAGGTAATTGAGGAAGGACAATCAAGCAAGTCCTCCCACAAAAGGAAGAATCAATCTAGTGATGACAAAAACCAACATAAAAGATAGAAGAGAAATGACAAATGTCATTTTTGTCATAATAAAGGACACTACAAATATGAGTGTCGGTTGTTCAAAAAGAAAAAAGAAAAGTAGGCCTCTTCTAGAGCAACAAATGAGAAAATGGTTGCTATGATCAAAAAGATCAATTTGATAGAAGATGACACTGTATGGTGGATTGATTCCAGGGTTACTCGACATGTTTGCAAGAACAAAAGTTTTTTTAAAGGATTAAAACCAGTAATTGATAGCACAATTGTGTATATAGGAAATTTTACTATAGTTCATGTTATGAGAATTGAGGAAGTAGAATTGTAATTTACTTCTGGAAAAGTCATTATTCTTACCAATATATTTTATATTCCAGAAGTTAGAAAAAATTTGGTTTCAGGTAGTCTGTTGAACAAATATGGGTTTAAACTTGTATTTAAGGCTAATAACTTTATCCTCTCTAAAGGAGGTGTGTTTGTGGGAAAGGATTATCTTTATGATGAGATATTCAAACTTAATATTATTATTACTAATAATACTACTAATGTTTCTACTTATATTATTAAGCATGCTTCTTTATGGCATAATAGATTAGGACATATAAATTTTAAAAGATTATATGATATGGTTAAATTGGAATTATTGTCACATTTTAATGTATCAAAAGATAAATGCACACTGTGTATGTTAACAAAAATAACTAGAAGTGCATTTACAAGTATTCAAAGATTTTTTAATATATTAGAATTAATTTATAGTGACGTATGTGATTTACATAACACACAAACACTAGAGGGGAAAAGATATTTTATGACATTCATTGATGATTATTTTAGATATTGTCATGTTTACTTATTACATACTAAAAATGAAGTTTTTGAAAGATTTAAAGTTTATAAATCTGAAATTAAATTCCAATGTGAATTTGTTATTAAATGTTTACGATCGGATAGAGGAGGAGAATATTATGACATTGTATTCTTTGAGTTTTTGGGAATTATTCATCAAACAACTGCTCCTTATATACCACAACAAAATGGTATTGTTGTATGCAAAAATCAAACATTGATAGAAATGGTTAATGCCATGTTGTCAACCTCTAGCTTAAGCCATGGATTCTGGGGGGAAGCATTGCTTATAGCATGCCCTATTTTGAATATGGTTCCAACAAAAAGGAATAAAACAATCCCATATGAATTATGGAATATAAGAAAGTCAAACCTTAATTACCTAAGAGTTTGAGACTATAGAGCAATTGTTAGAGTTCTTGAACCCAAAAGGAAAAAGTTGGGTGGAAAAGGAATTGAATGTATTTTCTTAGGATATACTCATAATAGTAAGACATATCAATTCATGGTCATAGAGCCTAATAACTTTATACCTGTAAACACACTCATAGAATTGAGGGATGTTATTTTTTATGAACATAAGTACATGTATATTCCTAAAAATTTAGAACAAAAACAAATTCTTGATAAGGAAAATGATATATTGGCAAAAGGAAATGAAAATGATGAAGTCGTTGAACTTCGTAGGAGCAAAAGAGTACAAAAAGTAAAGACTTTCGATTATGATTATTTCTTATTCCTAGTAGAAGGAATAAGAGAATCAGTGAGTAATCAAATTTCATATTACTTCAATATTGAAGATAATCTTAAACATTTGATGAAGCGATGAAATCACAAGATGCCATGTTTTGGAATGAAGCAATAAATGATAAAATGGATTCCATTATGGGTAATAACACCTGGAAATTAGTAGACCTCCCATCTAGTTCAAAACCAATTGGATGTAAATGGATTTTCACAGAGAAAATGAAGGTCAATGGAACTATAGACAAGTTTAAGGTTAGGCTGGTTGCAAAAGGCTTTACACAAAAATAAGGTGTGGATTATTTTGACACATATTCACTAGTGGCTAAAATTGCCACAATCAGGTTACCATTGCACTTGCTTCGATTCATAAGTTAGTAATTAATCAAATGGATATGAAAACAATATTCTTAAATGGTGAATTAGAAGAAGAAGTGTATATGGAGTAACCTAACGAATTTGTTGTACCTAGTCAAAAGGGAAAGGTTTATAAATTAATTAAATCCTTATATGGGGTAAAATAAGCACATAAGCAGTGACACTAAAAATCTGATCAAATGATACTTGTTTATAGATTCAAGATTAATGAATCAGATAAGTTTATCTATAATAAGTTTAAAGAAGGAAAAAGTGTTATTATTTGTTTGTATGTAGATGACATGTTAATCTTTGGAACTCACGTAGAAGAAGTTGAAGTTACCAAAATGTTTCTATCTAACAATTTTGATATGAAAGATATGGGTGAGGCAAATGTCATCCTGGGAATCAAAATTTTATGGGACCAAAGGAGCATAATGCTTTCTCAATCACATTATATTGAAAAGGTTCTCAATAAATTTAATAACATAAATTATATGTTAGCTTCTACCCTGTTTGATCCCAACATGAATTTCACCAAGAATGTTGGAAGTTCATTATCACAGTTGGAATATGTCAAGGTGATAGGATGTCTGATGTATGTAATGACATGTACAAGGCTAGACATAGCCTATACAATTGGCAAAATGAGTAGGTACACAAGTAATCCAAGTGACATGCATTGACATGGAGTAAAAAGAATCTTGAAGTACCTAAGGAAAACAAAGAATTATGGTATAAGTCACACTGGTCATCCTTTTGTTATAAAAGGATACTCAGATGCCAGTTGGATCACTGAAAAAGAAGATCATACTTTTACCAATGGATGGATCTTTATGCTCAGTGGGGGTGCAATTTTTTAGGATTCAAAGAAACAAACTTGCATAGCAAATTTCACTATAACTGCAGAATTTTAGCATTAGCTTCAATAAGTAAAGAAGTAAAATGGTTAAGGAATTTCTTTTATGAGATTCCTTTGTGGCAAAAGTCACTAACACCTATTTATAGACATTGTGATAGTGCTGCGACACTAGTAAGATCGTATAGTCAAATATATAATGGTAAGTCCAAGCACATTGGACTTAGATATAGTTATGTGAGAGACTTGATCACAAAGGGAGTGATCACAATTGATTTTGTAAAATTAAGTCAAAATATGGTTAATCTTTTAACAAAAGGATTAACGAGAGACATGGTGAATAAGACATCAAAAGGGATAGGTCTCAAGCCTATAAATACAAATCACATATGATGGATACTCAACTCAACGCTTGATACAACGTCAAGTCTTGAGTTCAATGAGTCAAAGTACATCATCAGTGTGATTGAAGTATTATAATTGATTTAATTTTCATCTCAGGGTTATATAGTGCTTAGTTTCAGCAGTAAATTGGGAGGATGAGTGTTTAACACTTATAATAGACTTAAAAGGGTATCTTATAGCAGGGGCCCCAGTCTACCTATATGAATGTGGAATGTTTAGGCTGTTCCATTAAGTTAAAGGGCTTAGCTTTAAAGTATTCATGAAAAGGATATGGACATAATCGACTCTAATGTGTCAATTATTAAAAAGAGAAGTATAATGTTATACTGTCATATGTGTGAATTGTTTCTACAATTTATCAAAAAGAATAATTGGTTCAAAACTTGTTTACCATATTATTCAGATGTGTTGTAATGCACTTTTCACTATATAAAAGTTCAATTTTTCAGATACTTTTATTTATCCATATGACTATAGAATTGTTGGAGATCTTGTACATGTTTCAATATTTTGAAAATGGTGGGGGATTGTTGGAATTTTCAAAATAAAAAGGAAAGAAAAGTTGTGGCTATTAGGATTCAAACTCAGGAGGTTTGACTGGTGTGTAAAGGATGCAACCATTGGTCTAGATCCTCAAATAATTATTTATTGTATCCATTGAGTAATAAACGTGACTTTCAATAAATAACGGTAAAATGTTGACCTTCAATAAATAACTGTTAAATGTGGTCTCTACTAGAATTTGAACCTAAGACCTTTGAGTCAAAAATAAAGGTCATAACCACTAGACAAATTGTCAATTATTAACTAACTGCATTATCTGTCATTTACAATAAGAGATAAAAATAAATAAAAGTTAAAAAGTCAAATTCTTAACCATCAGACCAAAGACGTTTATTGATTAAGGGTCACCACCATGTCTATAAATATCTCAGACCCGTCATTTGTTCAGATTATCAAATTTCCTCCTTCCTCCCTTAGTTTCTTTATCTCCATATCAAGAATTCAATTATCTATATTATTACTGCAAAAATATTATAAATATTATAAAAAATAATTTTAAAAATATAATTTTTCGAGAGTTTGATTTCAATAAATATAATTTATAATCAAATATATTTTATTTTATCATATAAGAAAATTCGTATAAATTTCTATTATATATTAGTAAGAGTAAATTTTACTTTAAAAAAAATGTCATTTGATATATATAATTTAAAGTAATTATCTTTCAAATTTTAAAATAATTAAGAGATTTGTACCAATTATCTTTTCTCACATTATTACGTATATAAAGAAAGAGAATAACTAAAACACACAAATAAAAAGAGAATAACAAATGGAAAGACACAACAAGGGCCGCTCACTTTTTCTCGGTTGGTGGTGATGGAGGTGTGAAAAGGAAACAAATCAGGTAAGAGCCCAAAAGAGTGCAAGATAGATAGATTAAAGGGCCACATTTTATGTGGTTTTTTTATTTTTTTTATTTTTATATTTTAAAATAAGAGAAATGTTTGGTACGTTGTGCTAAGTTGGGGTGTATGGGGGAGGATTCTCTGCCAAGTCGAGAAACAGACACTTACAAAACCCCATCGTTAATGAGTAGTGCTAGGAGCAATATATGTATGTGTATATAACCCAATCTTTCTGTGTTCTTTTATTTGTTTTAGTGTTACTTATAAGTGCTTCAAGTGTGCACTCTGAAAATCCAACGGCTATGTCAGGAATTGCTGCGTGACAGAGGATGTTCCCTCGAAACCTTTTTAGGGTAGATAAGCTACCATCCACATCAATCATATTGGGTCCTCAAAGTTTGGAATATAGATCAGGGCGTGCATCTTGGTTATAAACTAGGTCGTCCGTTACCACCCTCCTATTGCATTAATGATAATGAAATCATCGCGCTTGCGAAAACCAGGAGTTCAAGTGCTGGTAGCAACAACAACTACGACAACGTAAAAAATGAAAAAAGATTGTTCTGTTTAAGATAACATATCAAAGCACTAGTAAGTCACGACATTAGCTAATGATTTTGTACTAAACTACCAAGAGGATGTATATATCTATCTCAATCCTGCCCCTCTGCTTACTGTGCCTGTAGATATAATATAGATGCTGTTTTGCGAAAGACGCTGGTCCATGTTCAGTGCAAGAGCCGAGGAAGAATTCCAGGCCTATGAGGCCGACCACTTTAGGCTTTGGGTTTCACCAATGTGCCTTAGTGGACGGAGAGTTTCTTGGCCCAAAGACAAGACAAACGGAACGACCTCGTTTCATTTTCTTTACAGTCAGTCCCCAAACGACAAGCCCTTGATGGTCACCAGTTCCCTTCCCGCACGGGAATTCTCGTCGCAGCCAGAAAAATTTCCTGGAAAAGAATTTGATTAATGACACCATATTTCCAATTGTGTTGGACTCTCTCTCTCTGTGGGGAACCATTCAAAAAAATTGGTGGCCAAGATCATCACCAGGCCTCCAAAAAGATTGTTTCTTTGCACTCCTCCGTTCCTTATTAGCTAATTGATAGCTCAGTTTCCAATCAAAATTCTCTAGAAACGTTGCTTGCTGGCTCTTTCTTTCTCTTATTATATCTCCCTACCACACGAAAAAGCTTCTCTTTTCCGTTCATCTTAATCCAAAATGATGTAAAAGGTACGTCCTTTTTTCTTTTTTTAATTGTTTGATCCATTTTCGTTTCAAGATTGCAAATTTCTTAAAAAGGGATTATTGGGTATCTTAAAGCTATAATAATGAACATGTTTGTATCTCTGGAAACCAGATTAAGTGAGAGAAGGAAACGCTTATGCATGCAAACCTGGCTTGAAATTTCTTTTTTTTTTTTTTTTCTTATTTTTTGTCCCCTCTTTGCGTTTCCAAGTGAAGAAGTTCACTGAAGGCCACAAAATTTGCTTTTCTAAATAACAGTACAAAGTGAATATTAATTCCACTTCTTCTTCCTTTTCTTGGATCATTTAATACCCATTTTATATTTATTCGTCGTTTTGATATGGGAATCTAAATTAAAAAATTTACCAGTCAATTTTGCCCCATCCATTAAAGGTCTCAGTTGGACTAAAAGAATACAGTAGAAGATAATTTACTGGTTCTTATGCAATTGTTTGTTTTGGATTGTATCATACATCTATATGTATATCTGTATTTTGGTTTTTGTATCTTTTTTTTTTTCTCATTTATTTTTCATTTTTGAAGGTAAAACTATCATGGTTAAACCATGATAACGGTCTATTCATCCGCTGGAGCTAGTCTCAAGTGCCACAGATATTTGAGCATTGAGACACGGCATCATCCTTCTTTGTGCGCCTATACCCATTTCAATTCCTTGTCCACTGCCTTTTCTCCAAGCCTTGTGTGTGGGCTTTATGATTCCGCAGCGCATAGTTCTGCTCCTTGTTGGAAAGGAAATAATCAGCTCAGGACACATCATGTGTCACCACGAGTGGCTTCAAATAGATGGATGGTGAGCAATGGTGCAGCTGCAGGTATTGAATTTTGGTTTTGATTGGTAAACTTTGCTTATGATGTTTCGGTTATGCAGTGTCGATCATATGACTCTATTTCACCTGATGATGAATATCGTTCATCCCGGAACATAGCAATCAGTTTGTTTAGGAGATACAGGACTGTCATTGACCGTGGAGGAGGTGACACCCTAAAAGTATATTCAGTAATTTTCTCTTGTTTGTCATCATGTGCAATGCTTTTGCTGCCATTTCAAGTAAGTTGTTTGAGTTACTCATGCCAGGAGTTCATCAATGCTGGGGTAAATGCATATGCTTTAGGCTGCACAGATGAGGGATTGCGAACAGAGCTTAATGCTATCAAGGAATCTGGCATCATAATTGAAGCAGCACAGAGCTATGGTGGAAGCACCAGCTTGAAGTCCAAGATAGTTGAAGAGGAGGTTAGTCTTTCTTTGTTCTAACTCTTACCTTCTTAAACTGAGAATGGGAATGTCATATGCATGCAAATCAGACAAAGCAATCAAAAAAGTCCCATCTTTTTGTCTTGTTGAGTGGTATCAGTTGAGATATGAATTGCTATTATGTGTTAAGAAACAAGCTGCCCATTTCTGGTGTAGGTTGATGAGTGTATTCTGTGGTTGAGCATTATATTCATCACCATCTTGTGCACCCCACAGCCAACTATAGTTAGATGGTCATCATTACCTCCTGTCTCAGATGAAATACAGCTCCGGTGGAAGGGCTTTTGTGCTATTATAGCAAATGCATATTATCTAAGAGGAATGGCATGGTAAGAGGCTTTCCATTTTCTGACCTTTGTTTGATAGTTTAATGTCTACCATAATTCTGATCAGCATTCATTCGTTTTGTGGAAGGCTTCCAGTGAAGACTCTTCAGCTAGAGCAAATGGCAGTAGCAGGATATGCTGAGGAGCCATCAGTTGTTGCATCCAGAATGCGATTGGTGTTTAGCACACTTGAGGTTAGCAAGCAAATTTTAAATGTTCCTATCATCAGCTAAGCACTATACTCAATTTGTAGCGCACCATCTGTCATGACTTCAAGTCCAGCACAAACATCCATGTGACAATTATTAGTTTTTGTTTTTTTTTTTCATAGCATGTCAGTCAGGCCTTTTCTGGCAGGTTAAGCATCCCCAAATGCATGCCCATAGACAATGAGTCATTGGCTTCGTCTATACTCAATGAGTCAGAAATTCTATTATAATTGCTGTTAGCTGTTGTTACTTCGTCTGACAATTGAGTTAGTGACTAGGCTATTCATTTCACATCCCTTTGGCAGGTAGTGAGTCCACAATGGCCAAGGGTCTAGCATGCTGCTTCATCATGAAGAAAAAAATTGCTTTCCTAGGATCATCCCATTTGCGCTTGTAATTTTGGGGGCTGTGATCATATATGTACATTGTACCTTTAATATTGCATATAATGGGCATCAAGCAGGCTCACTACCAATAAAACGTGGACTGAAAAACACGACATATAGTGTTGAAATAAAATTGCATATTACAGGCAATAGATTCTGCAACAATTAATGTTTACCAATAAGTACTTGTATACCAAGAGCTCGTACACTGTTCTTAGAAATTCCTCCTATAACAAGCTGGACTTTAGCCACCGACTGGGCTGCCCTTGGTGGCCTGGCATGCCCACGTTATTCTTTTGTGCCCATTTGGTTCTTTTTGCGATCGTTATGAGCGTTGATACTTGATGATGGAGCACAGAAGGACATGAAATTAGCCAAGAAACCCTTAAAAAAAAAAAAATGTACTTAGCAATACAATTTCTAGCACTAACCCTAAGAGCTTGCTCAATCATTTGAGCATGCAAAGGAGAGGAGAAGAGAGAGACAGAGGTCGCTTAAATATCTAGGAGTTAAGATTAGTTCCTTGCGTTTTCTTTCCAATGACAACAAACACGGGTAACAAAATTCAGTATTTTCTGTATACTCAGTAAAATTTACAAATCCTCTGGCAAAGCAACAAATACAGCGGCATCTCTGAGTGTCTTCCGTGCCCGCCAATAGACTGCCGTTGCTGTTTCTGATGTTCCCAGCTGTTAAAGTAATGGAACAAAGGTGAATTTGGGATACATTGAGTTGCATTAAATATCAATCATGCATCCAGATGAGGGGATTTGTAGAACATGTAGAAGTTGATCGCTGAGGCTGTGGGGAATGCAACAAACAGAAAATATACAACCTAATAGGAGCAACAAGAAAACAGAACTATTTGCGCCTAAAAATTGACAAAGATCACGTGCGTTAGTTTCCATAAGATACCAACAACACTGGTTTACATGCTTTTAGTGTTCTGAGCAGTAATTAGAATACATGAATTTCTTGGCAAGTTTCGCCAAATGGTAAGCCTATAGGGATTTTGATATCTTGATATATGTATACATCAATTTGATGATTGGGAGTGAAAGGGTAAGGACAAAATGTGCAAGAAAATTTTCCATTCTGAAGATAGATAAGAGAAGGGAAGGTACCTTAATTTCCATTGCATGGTAGTCTCTCCACAAGCTCACATTTTGGTCATAAGTTGTTAGTGCAGATTCATACAACTTTCGTGCATTTACCAAACAATCTTTATCACCTACAGACGCAAGATTCCTCTCCAACTCAATGCTATTTCTGTATAGCACTAGACCTGGATGGGGTAAAGCAAGAAATCTGCAATTGACATAAAGATGCAAGGATAGTGCCAATTAGCAACCATGATTCATGACTTAGAATATGAGTGTGAGCAGGCTCTTAAAAAGATAATTTCTTTAGCTCATGAGTCAGTGCATACTGCTTGTAGATCTCTCTTGCTTGCTGAATTCCATCTCTCTGAAGAACAACATTTATAATAGCTGAAGGAAGAGAGAAACCGACATCTCCACCACCATGTTTGGTGACTGAAATTAGAGATATCTCAATCAGCTTGTCAAAATAATGCCTTTCTTTTGCAAAGAACTTGAGTGCCTGCAGTAGAAGATTATTTAACACATTCAAGCTTTGAAATGGAGTCTTTCCAATAGAATAGCATGAGACCTTAAAGCATAAAAAATAGGAGAATTGCATTTAAATAACATATAAATTAAAAGGAAAAAAGTTTGTGACCATCATTTTGTGTAATAAAGAAGTCATAAAGTTAAACAAGGTCATGCACACCATGAGCAGAGGAATTTAATGCTCAATAAAGTTCATCTGGATTAGATCCTAAACACTGATCCAGAGAACTACTTCTGTCCATCAGGCACAATATAGTAAATGATACTTCAATGGAAGACTAGAATAGTAGAACAAAAATCCAAGAAAGAAAACCTAACCATGTTTTCCCATTTTGCAGAAGACTATATCTTATTAGCAAGTTGAATAGAAATTTTAATCTTTACATCCCTTTTGTTTTCCTTTTCGCCACCAACAAATGCTATATGCTAACAATGAGCAATGCCAGGTATTCAAGGATGACACTTACACACAAATTTGTGATCAGACACAATAAATACAGAAAGAAGGGATAGGTAAAGAGTATGAAAGAACAAAGATGTACCAATAGCCACAAGCCCTCAGCTTCTGATAATGATGCTTTTGTCAAAACATTTTTAAGGAGTTCAAAAGTGGACAGTAAATCAGCCTTACTTGGCCCATAAATACTTTTCATAAACCATCTAATTTCTATTGACGCCCTCATAAGATGTAACTTCAATGAATCTGAAAGTTTTCCATCACAAAGTTTTTCGGCAAGTTTTCTCGCTTCATCCAATTCCCCAAGCTGCAAGTGAAATGAAACGTATCTGCAAGCAAGATCCTCATTCATGCATCCCATTGTTTCAGCCTTCTCATATACCATCAAAAGACGTGAAGTACAAACTTCAGCACAAGAGGGAATTCCAGAAGCTTCATCTTTGGCTTTGGAAGCAATGACATCCATCAAAAATTTTGAATAGAGCTTAAAAATCTCTGGATAAGGCACAGTTTGTAAAGCCTCCTCATAAACCTGCACAAGACAGAATTCAGGAAGAAAATCATCAAACAGCAACGTACATAAACTTAAAAGCACCCAAATATACTTCTTTACTTGTGCATTTCAATTCCAATAAATCGCAAGCAGTTTGCTCAAATACTAGCTAGGTGACAAGAATGTGGGAAAATTTAGGCCATAAGGAGATTACTAGTTGTAAAATAAAATCTTTCAAAGATACACCTCCTATTAATTGAAGGGACATATACCTGGATTGCTCTCTCCAATTGTGAATTCATGGTACCCTGAACACCTTGACAATCAGTGATTTGATACCTAGCAAGCCAGTCCCAGAATTTTGGATCGTCTGAAAAGTCTCTCTTCATATCACTTAGGATCTTCTCACGCATGTCCCCTGAATCTGCCAACTCAATAGCATCCACTATCTCCAATAACCTCTTTCTTAGGCCAAAACTAGAAGGAAGAGTTTCAACTGCTCCACTATAAACAGTCTGAATAATATTCAACCCTTGTTCTCGAAACAAATCTACTTTCTCTTCTGCCTCCTCAATATCGACATTCGACGTATCGCCATTCCCTCTTTCTTCATCAAGCGACATAAATAAATCTTTGTTCTCATCTCTCCACTGCTTCTCACCATCACCCCTCCGATCAGAAACCAGAGTTCCTTTCTCCTCTCCAAGAGCAACCTTTCGGGCCTTTAACTTATTCAGGTATGTGAGTTCCATCCGAAGATACTCCACCCAAAGGTCTTCGGAATTGGGGCAAACTCTCAAGCCACTCTGCATAAGAGCGCGGGCAGCCGCAACATTCAAGTTATGATCAAATTCCCAAGCTGCAGCATAAATCCAGACTCCCGGGACCTTGGGATGAAACCTCATCACTTGTGCCAGCACCTTCAAATCAAATGAAGCGCGCGCGCGCACACACACACACACACACACAAAGTTATCTTAAGTAACAATTCAAACTAACTAATTAATTATTATTTAAAGTAAAAAGTTCGAATACTTTAATTAATTACAAGGGTTACTAGTACCTTCTTCATTCTTCCATTCCTGCGCTCTCTACAGAACTCCAAGTAGCGGAACCAGAGCTGTATATCTCCTTTAAATCGCGTAACCGCCAGACGATAAATCTCGACGATTCTGGAGACGCCAGCGAAGTCGGAGACGGACATCTTCATCTTCCTGTTTCCTTTCTTCTTGAGCTGCCGAGCCACCGACTTCTTGCGGAGGCGGCGGAGGGCGTCTAGCTGGGTCTCGTAGTCAATGTACGTTAAGAAGTCCTGTTTCAACGGACTCGGCCGCTTCAGCCTGTACTCGAACTTCCGTCTCTGCTTGACAATCTCCGCTATCTCCCGACGCGTGAAGAGGCCTCGCCTCTCTAGGTCGTCGAGCTCGTCGACCATGCGCTCCAGTCGGAACTGGACCGTGTCCGCCATTGCTCTGGTTGCCAAGTTGACTCGGAAGAACGCGGTCGAGAGAGAGCGAGAGAGCGAGAGAGAGACTAGGGTTTTAGGGGGGAGGGAGGTGAGAGATGAGCAGAGTGTTGTCCGATCATGGGCTGGGGGCCTGGGCTTGCCACCCTTAAACGAAAACTATTTGATTTAACGGATGGGTTTATGTGTTTTTTTTTTTTAATATATATTTATTAAAATTTAAGTCTTTTAAATATTATTTATTTTTAAATATAAAATAATAATTTATATTAAATTTATAATATTTGGTTTCAAATTTATATATTATATTATAGGTAACGAGGAGGAATTTAAAATTCGGGAAGCGGCGCTAAAAGGGTCTCGTTTCCCAATTTCATTTTTTGCCAAGAAAAAAAAAAAAAAAAAAAAAACAACAGAGAGATAGAGAGAGAGTGCAGAGAGATAGAGAGAGAGTGAGTGAAGTTCTTCAGGTCAAGTGGGGGAGTATCGGAAGGGGGAAGATGCCGGCCGCCAACGTCACCAATGGCAGCAACACATACGAAGAGTCTCGAAAGCAACGCCTTGAGGAGAACAAGAAGCGCCTCCACGTGGGCCTCTTACTCTCTCCCTCTCTCCCTTTCTTCCCGCCATTGCCCTTTTTTTTTTTCCTTCTTTTTCTTTTTCAGCGTTAAAGCAATTGCTCAGTCAATCTGCACATAAACCTCTAGAAAGGAAGACAAAGGATGAAGACCATAAGTTTAAACTTTTTCGTTGATTTTTATTATTTATTTATTTTTATAAATTATATTAAAAAAAAAAAATCATTTGTTTTCGGGTTTGCTGGAATGGAAAGGCAGGACTTGGGAATCTTAGACATGTCAAAATGTTTGTCAAATATCACCAAATCTGAGACGAAACCCCCCAAGCAGGTAAACATTTACTTCTGAACATTCAACTCGATCTTCTTTTTTTATTTTATTTTATTTATTATTATTTGTAATTCTTACTGATGCAATTCTGTGTGTCATGTTCATTTGGCAGAGCGTTTCGGGAAAAACAAAAGCATCACAGAATGCTGTGGCATTTGAACCAAGGCGTTCATCCCGTGCTCGCAAACCTGTTGCTTCATACCTTGATGATGTGGGGGTGTCAAATTAATTTTTCAATTTGTTTAATCATTTTAGGCTCTCGAAATATTTTTATGCTAATTTCATACTTTTCCCTATTGCTGTTAGTTGGATATAGACCTTCCAAAATTGCGCAAGAAGTCAAGGCTGAGTTTGTCATCATCATCACCATCATGGGCAACGTAAGTAGATCAGATTGGCTTGGCTTTTGGTAGAATTTAATTTTTTTTTTTTTTTTGTTGACATTTAAGAGTTTTTTTTTTTTTTTTTTTTCTTTTGGTGGGGAAATTTCAGCTATATTGCAAGGCCAATGGCGGAAGTCAAGATCGCTTTCTACGAAGATCGAGTTCATGCTCTTAAAGTTGCAGAGAAGTTCCAGAGTACTCTGTCATCTGGGAATCCGTCTTTTGTCAAATCAATGGTCAGATCTCATGTTTACAGTTGCTTTTGGTTGGTAAGTCCAAAATTTGGCTTGTTAGTTTACTTGTTATTTGCAGTCTAGATCATACAAGATTCAATCTTTTCAAAGAGTTTTGATGTTTGATCATTTTTATTCGATCTTCTAGGGACTTCCTACTTCATTCTGCAAGAAGCATCTTCCAAAAAGGGACTTGAACATGATACTGGAGGATGAAAATGGCACACGGTATGATGCTAAATACCTTGGCAACAGGGTTGGGCTTAGTGGTGGTTGGAGAGCATTTGCGTTGGACCACACGTTGGATGATGGTGATGCGGTGGTGTTTGAATTGGTAGAGCCTGAGAGATTCAAGGTAACATTTTTAGATGTTGCTTCTTTGTAATTTTGTTTTCACCAAGCATCCTGAATCCATTCCTAGAAACTGATTGTTGCCTTGAAGCACCAACATAATGTGCACAACATGATTATTACCATTTCACTTGAATTTCTACTTCAGTGCTAATCTTGTTGTTACTAGTTGGAGTCAATCTGTCTTTTTCTAGTTTACTTTGGGTTTATGGCTTAGCTGAGTTGAGTATTTTAAATTGGGGAGATTAACCGGAGGTCAACCAACTTGGGCATACATAAGCTACTATGGTAAAATTTTATAAGCTAATAAGACTTTTAATTTGGAATGTATATAGCGTGATGTGATGGGTACATACATTCCAAACTACAAGGGAAAAAGGAACGTATCCATGAAGGAAAAGTTACAAAATTTGATTAATAGGCATGAAACTCCTACCATGGGTAGAGAAAAATTTAAATAAAGTCCAAGTAAACTACGTAGTTACGGATTTAACCTTATATTTCAATCTAAAATATTAAGACATTGGGCTTATGACACTTTCTCACTTATATGTTATTTATTTCCTTTTTATTTTTGTTGTAAAATTCATTAACTATACAATTCACACGATCAAATTGAAATCCTTGCAGCCAGCTAAGATTTCATGACCAATACAATTTTAGGATTGGACGACAACATTATTAACTATAGTTGCTATTGCAAGTTCATTTGTGTTTTATGAACATATGGACAACATTATTAACCATAGTTACTATTGTAGGTTTACACGTTCAGAGTAACATCATCGGCTTCAAATCAAGATGACGATGCAGATACTGCAAAGAAGGAGGCATCTGCTGGTATCAAAGTTGATTCTGGTGGAGGCAAGCACCTTGATTTGCATTCAAATAAGAAGAAAAAGTCGAAGAAGGCTGAGGTTGATGAGGCTGATGAGTTACTGGATACTCAGAAAACCCAGCCCCAGAATACAACAAGCGTTGAGAAGATGGAATTAGAGACTGCAAATCCGTCCGAGAAGGATGTCCTGATTTCAGAAGAACATGACAAGAAAGCTAAAACAGCAAATGCAAAGAACTCCAAGGGGATAGAAGAAGAAGATAAACATGGCAAACGCATTGTCAAGCCTAGAAAGAAAGCTGAAGCGAGGTTGTTTAGAAAGAGAGTATAGGAACACGAGGGAATCAGATATCATCCCCATGCAAAGCTTTCCATTCAACTGAGAACATGATTCATGGATAAGTCTCTGGTTGAGACATTTTCTATTCTCTATTTGGCGAGAGTAAAGCAGCGTGAGCGAACCAACCATTTGGATGATTTCACATTCACGACACAATTTATCGATGAGCTCTGGTAAAAAGCTTCTTCGATGCTCAGTTTTAGCTGAGATATGGTCGTGCCCGAGGGCTCGCCTGTCCGGTAAATGGTTGGGCTTGGACCAAGCTATTTTTGTATTCCCACACTTGTTTCAGTCCACTTTAAGTTTGCCTAATGCCTGGGCTATGCCTGTGTTTGTATTAAGCTTGGTTCCGCCTGGTATGGCCCCAAAATCAACAAAAAGAAATCGAGAAGGCCATACATTTGTATGCATTTCTCGTGAGGACATGGACTTCAACTGAAAAAAATGGGATGCGGACTAATCTGGACCCACCCTAGAGCTCTGAACTCGCCATTCTGGCTTTATTTTGGAGGATTCTGCAATCACAGAACTATGTATGGAAGACATGAGTAGAGAAGGGAATAGTCTCGATTAGTCCTTCAATAGCGAAGGATATTTCATGTTGCATTAATGGTTAAAAGTAACAGAGATCTCTCATTGATATGTTAAACACAAGCACCCCACCATATCTACCGAATATTAATTCTAATAACGCTAAGTTAATGAATTTTGTTCAACCTAAATATTTTTCCGTTAGGAAAATCCACAAAAAACACTCTTTTTTTTCTTTTTTATTCCCTTTTCCTCAACAATTAGTTGATTTTTCGTAAGGAAAATAGTAACATAGAGTTCAACAATTACAAGGTTGCAATTCATTTCATCGTCTGCGCTTAAGCATGCGCCAATCTAGTGCCCTAATGTTGACCCTAATAGTTGGTTTAAGAGGAATTTGGTTCGAGTTATTTTTCTTTTTTTTTTTTTTTTTTGTTTTAATGGATAACTAACAATTTATAGCTATCGAAGACAAGTGATGAGTCATATATGATAATCGTCAGGTACTTTTTATTTTTTTAGTGAATAAGACTAGCTAATGGTTGAATTGTTCGTGAAACATTCAAATTTTTCATCCCCACCTATACCAAGGTGTTCCTCATATAATTATTCGACTATGAATCTAAGCTATACTTATAAATATATCTTAAGCCAGGCTAACTGGCTGGCTTAAGCTACTTGGAGAAAAGATGATCAAATCCCAGGACCTTCCTTTCATCCTCTAAAATGAAATAATTGTGGTGTCTCTCAAAAAATAAAAATCGACAAACAGTATCTCTGCCCAATATTTTCCTTAAATTCTTTCTTGTCTATATGAGTAGGTTCTTGTTTAGATTCCATTTCCTTAGGGATAGGGAGGAGGAGATCACATTAAGTGGAGATTTTTCTCGTTCCTAGACGTGACTTTGTTGACCTAGAGAATGCAGAAATATCACGTGCTTCTAACACAATTGATTGAGATATCTTTGTTGGATTCTCTTGATCACGAGTCTTGTTGATTTTTATAATCCCTCTCTTCGGTCCTTTGTACCCAACCAAAAAAATAATAATAATAATTTATAGTGTTCATTCCATATTAATGTATCGCCCATTCGCTTCAATTGTTCTTCTCTGGATGGAGTAATGGAAAATAAAGCCTAGTTTATCTACACTGGATTAACTAATTAATCCCCATATCTGCTCCTCTTTTCATAGCCCTGTTATGCTTTGGTTACAAGCTAGGGTCCTTTTCTAGAATTGCTCAAATTCTCTATTCGACAACAAAGATTAAAAATGAAAAATAAAAAATAAGAAAGAAGGAAATGGTCATAACAAAAAGGCTTTGTAAAGGTTCTATGAAGCTTCCCAAGGTGAATGATTTTAAGCGAGAGTAAGCTCAAGAGAAATGTCATTCACATCTGAAGCCTTGGTTTTGCTCAGCTTCAACAATGATGCTCTAGAGGCTCCCGATGGGTTGATCGACAGAGACATCTTGTCATCATCCACCCTTGCTGCAATCTCAGCCAAGTCGTCCAAAATTTGATGATGATGATTTCTGTCACAAGCAAGAGCATCTACCGGCACTTCATCTTGCTCATTGGCCACCTGGATGAATACATTAATGGAATAATTCAAATGTTTACAACCCGTACATGATTTTCTTGTCCTAGTTTGCATGCATGCTTATTATGAGAGAAAGAAAATCAATTCACCTTGGTATTGCAGCTTTGAAGTATGTCCTTGAAGACGATATAGGATTCTGGTTCCTCCTTGTTCCACCCTCCGATTGTTACGTCTTCATTTGAGGATGGCTTATTAACTCCCTTTTCAGTCCACAGCGTCTCTTTCCTGCAAACCCAATAAATTGATGCTTACTCTGACTACAAATGAGAAGTCTTTAAAGACACCAACAGACAAAAAATGAAGAAAAATAGTGCGCGCTGAAATGATTAGAAAAGAGGGGAAAAGGCAGCATGGGTCTCATGAATGATAATTCTGAAATTTAGTTAAAACTGGCAGTATTATTAATATTCGGTTGATTATTCTATTTTTTTTATTTAAAAAAAAAAATCTATTTTGACGTGGGTCAATTTTCTACTCTTAAGTACATCATCTAATTCTGAGTATTACTACTTGTGTGGACACAGTCATTTCAATACTGAATTGTTTGATTGATTACTAGTGAAGAGTAACCCAAAAAAGAAATAGGCTTCTGTTTGCCTAGAGACTCAGAACATTAATAAGGGATCCGTAAGGGGGCAGAGGCTCCCCGCCATAGGGCTAAGTTCTCCAATGGATATCACTCTTTTTCTTTTTTTTATTTTTCTCTTACCCATTATCTCAATAAGACTGTATCCAGAATGCTAGAACCGAAAACATTTTTCTTTAATTATTGCTATATTAAAAAAATATATAGAATCTCTCAGCTAAGAAAGTTACTAAAAATAAATGCCTTGATTTCAAAAAAAAAAAAGGGGGGGTCTTATTTTATACCTTCTTGTTGGCATGCTCATAGTTTTGAGAGAAAGATCGCAATTGGGAGGATGAATTCCATCTTCTTGATACAGAAATGCATTGTTGTTCAATCCCTTGTATTTGAATTCATGATCCCGTTGGCAATGCTTCGTGTCCAATTTTAAGAAGTAGCTTGAACGTTGAAACCGACTAGTTGCCTTATCCTTCTTCTTTGCTGCCATCGCCACTTCTGGAACAAGAAGGCATGCATAAGCTAAACAAGAGAAATGCATGTAAACCAGGAGTACTAAGATTTTCGCCAAAGTTTTCTAATAGCTGACGCATCACGGACGGAATTAATGAAGTTTTCTCCGTCTAAATTTATAAGTAAATTATTAATATAAATGACACTCGGCATCAATTTTAATATTAAGATATCTAAAATATATTTCACAGATAATATTCATGTAATAAAATAACAGTATCATTACAATAAACTTCGTCTTTGTCACAGATAAAATATCAGTATAACACGTGAAAATTACAAAAAAAAAAAAAAAAATGATATTATGTTGTTTTTTGGAAAAAAAAAAAAATCTTTTTTAAGTAAAAGTTTTGGTATCCCAATTCCCAAGGTAAACGGGACTTGTTAATTGTTACCTTTCGTGTTATGACACAAGGGGAAGGGGAAGGAGGTCATTTACTAGGCTAATTAATCCAGTTCTGACTCTAACATAAAGTCCAAGAAGAATAAACGCACACTCGCAACCAATTTTTGTTTTCTTCTACTAATAGAACATATAACCTTGGTCATGGAAAGGGGGCTTTCAAGTAAAAGTAAAGCTGTTCAAGAACCACCCACCTGTATACATCACAATTTGGTCTCTAAAGGAAATTAGTTGGGTCATACAATAGAGTCGCAAAGTATACCCATCATTTCCCTTGCGATCATTACTGCCCTTTGATGTGAATCTTATTCTTAGATGATATCTTTCCTAGCATGGCGTTACAAATTAATTCAAAATGTCAAGAGAAATCAATGTCGTGGAAGGGAATAGATATTTCTAGTGTAATGTGAAATTGTTAATTGATTGGTATCATTTTTAAGCCAACAAGGTTGATCCTGCATCTTCCCATATCAGTGAAGGCTATTGTAACTTTCCTTGTCAACTAACATTTGTCCTCTTCTTTTTTTTTTTTTTTCCCTTTTTTCTTTCTGATACATGAAAAAGAAAAAAAGAAAAAAAAAAGTCATGCATGCACCCCTATGCCACCAACTAAATCGAGAGAATATTCGTTCTTTTTTCTAGGAAATTAATGTGAGCATCAAATCAACCAATGGTTTAGTTGCCACAGGAGTGACTGTTATACCTTGCACCATCTGCTCATTCTTCATGCTCCTGTACATCTGTGCACAGCATATACACAATACAAAGATGTGAAATAGCCTCCCATAAAAATAACAGGCTCAAATATATGCACTAACAATTAAAATTCTTTTACTAATCCAATTTCAAATTAAGCAGAATTGATCAGAACCTGAAGATGGCTCTTTACATGGGATATGGTTAGGCCCTTCAAATCCATTTTCTGCAAAACCATCTTTGGAGTAGCTTCTATACAATTCAAAACCCATAATTAATTTATAAGAACGTGGGGTTAGCCACAAATGAATGTACATGGAACTATCCACAACCTTTTCGTGTCTTTTTTGTTTTTTTTGTCTCCTTTTTTATTTTTCTTCCCTTACCGATTTTGATACGAAGTTGTTCACAAAAAGGCAAAAAGGCAAAAAGGCAGGAAGCATCTTAAAGGAAATGTTAGAAATTAATAAGGAATATAATTAAAGGCTATGTAAGCAGATTACTGTCTTCTCCACCAAGCCTCTCCACAGCATGGACAAAGCACTGGTGAAGATGAGGAGTCCATCGAAGCCGAGGTGTTTTAGATCGAATATAAGGCCGAACCATGGGCGATTTCAAGCTCCTTTCTTGCATAATAATGTTCTCCTCAGGAGAAACTCTCATCAGTTCACTGGATGACTGTAAAGACACAGACCCTCTTGAGCTAGAAGAGCTCTGATCACCATACACCCTCTTTATTGTCTAATTGTTAGGAAAAAGAGAGTGAAAATATCAAGAGTTCTTCACAGCCTACAATATGACTACGGGCCTCTGCTGATCAAACAGAAACATAAGACAAGAGAATAAATACTGGAGAGAGAGAGAGAGTCAGAGACTCGGTTGCATATTTTTGTCATTATGTGCAGCTTTTTCTCACAGGCCCATTCCTTTTAGTTTTTAGTCCACTGGAATTGCGATTAGAGTCGAGAAAAAGTGGAAACTTCTGTACACGGAATTTCAGAGTTTGGGGAGGGTTTTGGTTCAACTATGTCGTCATGATTGGATGAAAATGAAAGGGCCGAGGACTTTGATAATTGTTATGTAGCATTTTTGGTGTATTTAAGATTGTAGTAGTAATTTAAAAATTTATATTTGAAGTCGATATAATGTTATTAATATTTAATAAATAATAAAATTTATTTTTAAAAGATATATATTATGATCTAAATTTATTTTTTAAAAATATAATATTTTAATATAATAAAAATATATAATAAATGAATCATATTTTAATAATTTTTTATGAAAATAATTTTTATTATTATATAAAATAATTATAATATAATTTAACGATTAATTATATTTATTAATAAAAAATTTTAGAAATATAAATTTATTAATTACAATAATAAAACTCAAATATAATTTAAGATCATTTATTTTAAGCATGTGAATTTTTTTTTTTTTATTTTTTGACAATTTATGGACATTAATACATGGTATATATATATGTCAAAAAAGATAACCAATCAACTTAGTTTAGATGACCAAATTAAAATAAAAAATAAGTTAAAAAAAAAACTGTTTTAAAAGTCAAACTCAGTATCTTTTTTTTTTTTTCAAATTTTTATAAAATATGAATTTAAAATTGAGACATTCGGCAAGAATCAAATCTTGGATAATAAAGGAACGAGCATACTCACTGACTTTATTTTACGATTAGATTTAAAAGATGGAGAAGATGTAATTTGCATTCTGTTGTAATCTTCCTTCTTTTAGTCCAGTCCAAATTATTACAAGGGGAATCATTAGATATCAAATCAAATTGCATATTTCAATTTGTTCGCTCGCTGTTTTTCTTTCACAATATTCTTCTTGGGATCATATTTTGCAAAATGAGACCCAAAAATAATAATAATAATAATAATAATAAAATGGTAAACACTCTCAAAATGGCAAACTGAGGATTTAAAAAAAAAAAAAAAAAAGTTCTCACTGAGGATTTCTCAAAAAAAAAAAAAAAAAAAGGTTCTCAGCTCTCGTATCATGGAGATCATATGCCCTTACTTTTTGGAATAAAAAATTAAAAAAAGAAAAAAAGAAAAAAACTGTTTTCACAATTTAAATTTTATGATCTTACCGTTACACAAAGGTTTCCTCCTTCAAAATGATGCAAACAGCAATGGCCTAAACCGAACGTTTTAACAAGAAGAACAGGAAATAAATAAATGAGAATTCACAAGGAAACAAAGAGAGCACACCAGACGACGTTCAAAAGTGCAATAAAGTGGAAAAGGACGCATAAGCCAAGGGTTTGCGTTGCGTGTCCCAAAGGAAACATGCACACCAAGAAGGATTAAAAAAAAAAAAAGAAAAGAAAAGAAAAGGGATAAAGTCACCCGGACCCAGACCTTCTCGTTGAGTAGAAGAGAAACGTCCATCCCTTATTCCTGTCAAAGACCCGCACAAAGTTCTTTGTCATCAGCCCCTCTCTGGCCACAACATCAGTCTTGCAAGCACACCTGTTGCCACGCAACATGCTTCCCATGTCGTCCTATTTTTCATGCAAATGACACCTAGATTCTTAATGCGCCAGGCGTAACTTCTCAGGGATATGTGGGAGCTTCAGCTTCGTTATAAAGGTGTTGAACAATTAGGGGCAAGATGTCTAGAGAAAATATAGAGCAGTAACTAATCAAACATAAATAAATAAAGAATTTTATTATATGAAGAGGAAAAATTTTTACTGAAGATAGAATTAAGAAATAATAAAATTTAGATTCACAATTTTACTAATTTTTCAATATTATTTGCTATTTATATTTTTTTTTTACTAGATTTTTTTTTTTTTATACCAAAATATGGATTAAGCATTAAAAAATCAAGCAAAGCATGTATTTATTAATAAAGAAGAGTTAAAAAAAAAAAAAAAAAAATGGAGTTCGTAAAAGTTTTTAGAAGTCATCTTGTTTGTTTAATAAAGAGATCTTTTTTACAATTTTCATATTAGTCTTTTTAACTTTTCCAAATTGTCCCCACCAAAATTCAAGTGGCTCCCATAAAAGTGTACTTATTATTAATATACTTTTTGGTTATGTTCTATTCTTAGCGAGTAATTAATATTTTAAGAAAACAATAAGCTAATAATTGTTTCTTATATATTTACAGCTATTATCATATTGATTTTGCATCAATCATTTTTTTTCCTTATTAGAAGATTTATTAGATAGTAAGTTAATACCGAAATTAAATCTCTTAATTCTCATAACCTCGTATTCTTCTTTTTAGAATTATAATCTGATATTTTAAAAATAAAAATTTAAATTTTTTGTAATTAAGGTGTTAATTTGTTCTATTAGTAAGATCAAACTTGAATAGCACAAATTTTTAGCGGGATCCTAAAAAATAGCGGTGCACATAAAATAGTGGGGCTTGCGTCATCGCAATTTATATTCTACCATGGACCTATCCCAGGTGTGATTTGCTTGGAAGAGAATGCAATAAAATGTGGGATAAAAAGGGCCTTCGGCTTGGAAGAATTTGGAAAATTTTTGAAGTGGTCAGGCAATGGCCTAATTGGGTAAAAACACTTGTTGATGTCAAGATCAGGATGGCGTATAAAAGCTGACAAAGGGGTTGGAGAATGTGCGGAAGGCGGTTTCAAAAATGGGGAATATTCCTTTGGATGGATTTACAACGAACGTCGACAAGTGTTTGTTTGACATCTGAAGCAAGAATAAATGATGGCGTGTTGAACAGAACAGAACAGTAGAGTCCAAAATTTTTCTAGACTCGGAGGGAGTAGGCCTCCGAAGCACCGAACTAACTCTCAGGATGTTCTACGTTAATGTGGTTTTTTCTTGTATGGAGTTCTCTGATGTTCTTGAAGGATGAAAATGGCCACTGAGTTCCTCCATGATTTGATCTCAAGAAGAATGGAACCTGTGACCAATGACCATACACTTTTTGAATTTAAACTTTATAATTCACTGATAATAAAATCCTCCCTGTCACTTTTACTGGATTGTAAGCAAAAAATGAAAAATAAAAAAATGGATGAATAGATAATAGCTATTCATCAAGAGTAACTCCGAACCAACAATTTCCTGCAAGAGACAATTAGCCCTGCAGGCACAGTGTCACCCTCTCGTGACAAAAATTCATGACATCAAAGCTAATTCAAAAGGGCCTTGTGAGACGACCCCTTTCCCGGCCACACAGAATGGCATTTCTTGGAATGGGGTATTCATCTCTCAATGATCTTGCCGAGGTGTAATCTCTGAGATAGAACTGCTGTCCCAGGTATCACCTAGCCCAGTCTTCAGATCTGACGTTCCACATTCCACATTGTTCAATGCCATGTAAATTGCAGTCCATGACTTATACACCTGCATTCACAACCCTAAAGCTATTAGAAAATTTACCAATGAATGAATAAATGTATTTCTCACGTCTACATTCATCCTGTTTAGAACAAAAATAAGATTATATTGAAAATAAAAAAAATTAATTTAAGTTATATATTTAATGTACATTTTGTTTTCATAATAGTATAATTAGTTTATAATGAATATATTAAAAAACAAAATAAAACATATATAACTTCAATTTGTATTATTAAAATCAAAATACTTCAAAATTTTATATATTATTTAAAATTATAATACTGATAAATTTTATATATTTTCAATTTTTAATAAAAAAATTATTACACATATAATAGTCCAAAAATTATTTGACAAAGAAAAATGTTTTTTAGTACTTGAGTTGTGCAACGCGTCACTTGTAGCGTTCTCTACTTGCAGGCGTCCACTGCCCTCCATTCAGCCTGTCTACCATCTCATGGAAGTGTTGAACATTTGGAAAATGTATCCAAAACATGTAATATGCAACTTCAATGCCAAGAACTATAAGCTTACCCCACAT
Source organism: Rhizophora apiculata (assembly GCA_037832385.1). Lineage (NCBI taxonomy): Eukaryota > Viridiplantae > Streptophyta > Magnoliopsida > Malpighiales > Rhizophoraceae > Rhizophora > Rhizophora apiculata. Next base: position 4,178,809 of record CM075438.1, on the reverse strand, counting down.
CAAAGAAGGAATGACCAACAATGTGCCACGATTGGACGGTGTCCTCCCAATTTTGCAAAATGATCTCAATGAATTCGCGGTAGTTAGCGGCCATGATTGAGGTCTGGAGATAAGCATTTCCACTGTTGGGGCTGGTAGGATACTTCCAAGGTTGAAAACTCCAGGAATGTTGAAGTAATCTGCAAGTTTTAATGACATGTCTGCTGGCACAAAGGAGACACCATTTACGGCATGCCTCCGCTTGTCATTGATAACAGGAGAAGAGTTTGCAAGGACTATGGTGCCGCTGGTCTTGATCAACCCACATTGGTAAGAGCCTTGAGGATTCGACCTTGGCCCACTGGCAGTGAGATTCCATCTGGTTTGAAAAACATCACTCAAATGAGGTAAGACTGGCCCAAGGCACGCAGGCAAAAGAATATGCATCACAGTACCTTATAGATCTAGCCTGGCTAAGTGACCAAGCAATCTCTGTGGTGGGTCCAGCTGGGGCGGGACCAGAAACTACTTTCTGCGAATTTCTATAATGAATAATGGCAGTTGTGGTGAGGACACCAGTGGTGAAGCGCGAAGAAATGACAATATAGTAATCTTGTGCCAGCTGATCAGCGTGCCCAAGAAAGAGTATGATTATCCAAGGTGGATGTCAAGGTCACACGTGAAATGGTCGTAAGTCACACGTGGATGTCAGTATAGTAATCTTGTGTTTAATAAACTCATGTTTTTATCCTTTATTCATTTTATGTATCTATATAATAAAATTCATGTCTTGTGATAATACGAAAAAAGGAAGTAATAAAATACAAAAAGAGGGTGCATGTTGGGAAGGAATTTACATGTAGTATATAATTTCAGAGAATGAGAATCAACGCATAAGGATCAACTTGTCGATAAAAGAGTGGGGCCAAACAGAGAATGAGAATCAACGCATAAGGATCAACTTGTCGATAAAAGAGTGGGGCCAAATAAAAAAAAAAAAAAAAAGTCTAATTGATGTTAACATGAATGCTACTATTTGGACAAATGAGTCGTAAGACAAAGGATTATGTAGGCTGCTGAATCAAAACATAAGTATGACGAAATATATAGAGTTTGGTTTATGGTATATTCTAAGCTGGCTTTCATAGTATACAACGATCGTTGTCCTGTTAATTATGTACTGCGAAAGACTTTCAGATGTTCGAGAGAAAAGAAAGGAAGAAACTTTGCTTTTACTGGATAAACCGAGTTTTCAGGAAGAACTCTATTATGGCCAGGAAGAGTGTCACCCCGATCACTCAAGGCTCATATGTGAGTCCACTCCCCCATAAATCTCTCTCTTCCCCTCTCTCTCTCTATATGTGTGTGTGTATATATATGTATGTGTATGTAGGAATGTAATTTATACACATAATGTTCATTGTTCTGGTGCAGGTCATATTGGACAATGATTCGGGGTAGCTCACAATTCTGAGGCCAAAAGGATACCTAACTGGTATTAAATATGGAGGAATGGACAACATTCTTGAACTTTATTCAAACGAATCTAATAGAGGGTAACCTTCAAATGTATCAGAACATTTTTGGATAATCTGTACCTCTGTACCATGATCAAAGTGCTAGTAACCCTTTTTGGTACGTTACTGGGCCTCCTCCTCAAATGTGTCTACAGTTCTTAGCTTTCGGCTAATGCTATTGTTTATGTATGATGTGCAGATTTTGGGATATCAACTGGAGCTGGCCAGGGGGCCAGGACACATCAAATGTAAATTTGCACAACATACTTGGAGAAAAATAGCTGTGATGCTTTACGTTGTTTTTTCTAAAATGAAACAGTATTGTTATATGCTTGTATCAAACACAATTCTTGACTTGCATAGACTGAATGGAGCTGAATTTAAGGTCATTCATATAAGCAAGCATCGTTTAGAGGTTTCCTTTAGGAGTACTTATGATCCCCGTGCTCAAGGCAACAAGCTGCCACTCAGTGTTGACGTAAGGTCATGTATTCACACAATGACTTTTTTTCTTCGTCCTAATCCTTCCAAGTTTTCCTCAAATGTTTTTTAAGTTGACTTATTTCTGGTATGTTTCATGGGGTTTGAGGTACATATTAAGAAGTGGTATTTCAGGATTCTACTGCAATGAAATATATGAGCGCCCCTGATGTATGTCATGCTTTTGATCTTTATAAGGATGATCTTCAAGTTGCGGAGGGACAAGTAAAAAATTGCCTTTTCACTGTTCAACAACCAAATGACTGTGATATCATTACTTGTGCAGCATAAAAATGCCTCTTATTTACAATAAATTGTTTTACCATGAATTCAAGTAGGTTTCATTACGTGGCAATCTCCAATGAGAAGCAAAGGATAATGCCAAATCCACAAGATCTTCTTCCAGATAGAGGCAAACAACTGATTTTGCCCGAGTCAGTTCTGTTGGTGAATCCCATTAACCCTGACCTTAGAGTAGGGGTTAGTATGCATAGACCTCTTCCTAGGAAGATAACATCGTTGATTGCGAACCTGGCTTTTTTGTATCTTATGAAATTCAGGTTGATGATAGTTACCACTACTCAGTTGACAATGAAGATGGGGGACTCTGGATCAACTTTTCAAGTTATGAGTTCCGGAGTGGCAGTCCCACCAAGCAAAACCTCACAGTCTACGCTTGTCCAACTTGTCTAGCTGTAAGTCCTTCTACCTGAAACACAAGTTAAGCATATCTCAGAATACATTAAAATATGCAACATCACTTACAATTGTGAATGCATATGTGAGGTAGTAACAACAAAAGTTTAAAATGTTTCCATTGCTGAAATTAAATCAAAAGAAGAAAAAAAGTTCCATTTCATCAAATGATGTTATGGATTCAAGCTGATACATTAAAGAATACCCAACTCACACGGCTGGAAATTTTGATGCAGCAGATGTTTCATGGAACTCACTATGTCGGGGATGAAATGTTAGCTCATTTTGAAAAGGGTGAGGAATGGAGGAAGGTCTTTGGCCCTTTCTTTGTTTACCTTAATTCAACCCGAAATGTAGCAGATGCCTGCGGGTTGTCGGTAGATGCTTAACGACAGGTACATAAATACACATATGTTTCTCATAATATCATGACTTTGCTTGTTGCAGAGTGCTTCTCTTAGATCAACCACAAACCAATAGGCTAATTGCAGAGTTGCCTCCAATTGATTTGCAGACAATGAAGATAATAATAGCTGGAAGAGTAATAGTGACAGATTGTCTGGTGTTGGAACACCCTAAACAATACATTATCATTCAAATATATAGTGTACATGGTTTAGATACAAAAGGACAATTAGGCCATACCTATGCTAGTAATTAAATCACTGACAACCTTGCCCATACTGTGACAGGTTTGCCATCCTTTTCCAGAAAAGACCATGCTACATATGGTCTACCATACTTCACTGCAATTAACTGCAACATGACTGCAACACTTTCTTGACTAACTAGCAATGTTCAAAATCAATCTTTAACACTCCTCCTTGATTTTGCATCATTGCACACCAAGTTTGTTTCTTAAAAAATCAAATCTGGCTTTAGGGAGTGCCTTGGTAAAGATGTCAGCAATTTGAATAGCTGTTTCACAATATTCCAGCTTTATTTCTCTATTTTCCTGCATTTCCCTGAGAAATTGGAGCTTTATCTTGAAATGCTTAGTTCTCCCATGTTGTATTGGATTTTTGGATATGGCTAAGGATGAGAGTCTATTTTGAAGATATATTGAAGTGTTGACAGCTTCAGCCCAAAAGAATTTTGGCATGCCTTTCTCATAAAGAAGACTTCTTGCCATCTCCATGATTGTTCTGTTTCTCCTTTCACATACTTCATTCTGTTGAGGAGTATATGGAGCTGTAAATTGATGTTTTATACCCGAGAGCTTGCAGATTTCTTCAAAAGCAGCAGAGGTAAACTCAGTGCCATTATCCGACCTCAAACATTTAATTTTGACTCCTGTCTCAGTCTCAACAAGAGCCTTGAAGGTTTGGAATATTGATGAAACTTCTGATTTAGCTTTCATAAAATACACCCAACAAAATCGGGTATAATCATCAATGAATAGGATGAAAAACTTGCTTCCATTCAAAGATGCTATAGACATAGGTCCACACACATCAGAATGGATTAGATTGAGTTTCTCCTTAGCTCTCCAGGCCTGATTGGAAGGGAAGGGCTGCCTGGTTTGCTTGCCTTGCTGGCAGGCACTACAAACTCCTCCTGGATTGGATATTTCTGACAAACCAGTTACCAACTGGTTTTTTTGCATCTTTTGCAGTGCACCATAGTGAAAATGTCCTAATCTTTTATGCCAAAGATTAGACTCATCACAGGCAACAGGTAAGGCCTTATGTGTCATCTGGTCAAGTTCTAATGGAAAGCTTTTGGCTTTCATTGGAACATTGATGATCACATCTCCTTTTGAATCAAAAATAGTGCAACCATTGTTTTCAAATTGTAGTGCATAGTTCTTCTCTAGCAACTGACCAACACTAAGTAGGTTTTGATGAATTTCAGGTACAAACAATACATCAGAGATGAATTTTGTACCTAATAGAGTTGAGACAATCACTGTGCCTTTTCCATGTGCTTCAAGTAAGGCACCATTTCCAATTCTGACTTTGGTTGCATAAGATTTGTCTAATGTTTTGAAGACTGATGGACAGGAGGACATGTGATGTGTGCAACCACTGTCAATGAGCCATGTTTGATTGTTAGAACTTATTGTGTTGCAGCTAGCAACAAATAGTTCTTCTTCTGCTTGCTGAGTTTCTTCTTCTGCAACCTTGGCTTGCTGTTTCTTTTGCTGCTGTAAGTGTTTCCTTTTGCTTTTGCATATTTTGTCAATATGACCTCGTTTGTTGCAGAAGGAACAAAGAGCATCTGGCCTTCTCCAACAATCCTTGGAGAGATGTGAAGTTTTGCTGCAATGTTCACATGAAGCATAGACTTTCCTCCCTCCTGTCTTGCTGGATTCTGCATCTTTGTGTTGTATTCTTTCAGTTTGAGACCTTCTATAGGAAGTTTTTCCTTTGTAGGAGGCCTGCATAGCACCTTCAGAAGTTGTTGCTGACCTTGAAGGCTCTGCTGTTACTCCTCCAAGTCTGAAGGTCCTTCTTTGCTCCTGAGCTTGGAGTGCACTGATTAGTTTTGCCACGGAGATTTGAGAGAGGTCCTTTGAGTCCTCCAAGGAAGAGATTTTAGCTTCAAACCTCTCAGGCACACTAACCAGTACCTTCTCTACAATCCTTTTATCTGGCAAGTCCTCTCCAAGCAACCTGACTTGATTCACTATCCTCATAAGTCTGTCACTGTAATCTTTGACACTCTCCGAGTCCTTCATTTTTAAAACTTCAAACTCTCTTCTTAGATTGAGAATTTGCATGTTTCTGGTTTTAATGCTACCACTGTACTCATCTCTCAACTTCTCCCAAGCTTCCTTTGGCGTCTCACATGTCATAATTCTATTGAATATAACATCAGTGACTGCCGACTGGATGCATGACAGAGCCTTGTAACTTTTAGCTACCTGCTCACTATGGTTTTTTAGTTGAGCAACAGTTGGATTTGCTGGAAGAGCTGGTGGATCATCCCCTTTCTCAGTGACATCCCAGAGATCATATGCCTTTAGGTATGTTTTCATCATAACAGACCATTGCATGTAATTCTCTCCAGAAAATTTGGGCGGAGAGACAGGTGTGAAGTTTGCAGAAGCCATCTCCAATTGCTATCCTGCACCACTTGGTTAAAAATCTCAAGTGTTTCACTCAACCTCTCGTGTGTCTCTCTTTTCCCTCACTCACCACAGGTCTTATAAGACCCTTTAGAAGCTCTGATACCACTCTTAGATCAACCACAAACCAATAGGCTAATTGCAGAGTTGCCTCCAATTGATTTGCAGACAATGAAGATAACAATAGCTGGAAGAGTAATAGTGACAGATTGTCTGGTGTTGGAACACCCTAAACAATACATTATCATTCAAATATATAGTGTACATGGTTTAGATACAAAAGGACAATTAGGCCATGCCTATGCTAGTAATTAAATCACTGACAACCTTGCCCATACTGTGACAGGTTTGCCATCCTTTTCCAGAAAAGACCATGCTACATATGGTCTACCATACTTCACTGCAATTAACTGCAACATGACTGCAACACTTTCTTGACTAACTAGCAATGTTCAAAATCAATCTTTAACAGCTTCACGCTTTTCTTTGAAAAAAAATGTAATTTGCACCTTTGATTCATGGTTGGCTTATAGTAGAGTCTGCTTGAAAAGGCAGCATGGCCTTATGACTTTGTGTCATCACCTCCTTACCTTGCTGCTGAACAAGGCGGATCTGTTACAGGAAGGCTGTTTGCTCAAGACAGGCATGTAGCTTTGTCCTAGGGTCAATGCTTTTATATCCAGAGTTGTTTGAGAATAAGTTATTGTTTTACCTGTATATCAATGCCTTGGACTGCATAATAGCCCTCAGTTTACCTACTTAATTGGCATTGTAAAAGTTCCACCTCAGGTTTGTCTCTGGGTCTCTGATTCCTGCTAGATATGCACATGTTGGTCTATCAGTTGCAAGAAAAGAAGGAACTTGGCAAACAAAAAACAAGGTAATCCATCACCACCTTCTTTAACTGCTTTGTTCTTATATTAGATCCAACTTCCGACTACCTTTTGGTGGACTGAGAGCCTAAACATGGAAAACTCATTTGCATGTAGGGCTATCAATTCTGGGTGCAAACAGATGCAATTGGACAATTCACCAACAAGAATGTCACCCCTGGGATCTATGGACTGCCTGGGTGGATTTTGGGTTTCATTGGTGACTAACTTGACAAAGAGCTTGTTGCAGCCGCTGCAGGTAGTTTATTATCACTCTTTTCTTGCAAGTCACGTGAAGAAAGTTTCTCAGTTTCTGACTATCAAAGAAGGGCTAAGTCTGCCCAGGGGCCACACATATTCTGTTCCAGTTGTTGAGCTGGTATATCTATACCAGCACCTGTTATAAATAACATTTGTTGATGAGAAATTTCTCTTTTCACCATCAATGGTTGGTGTACTGATACTAACAGTATTAAAGGTCAAAATGATTCACTAAAATTCCTCAGGCATAGAAACACGGCTGGGAAATTTGACTTACATTCCTCCCAGAGATGGCCAATTCTGTGGGAGATTGGCTTCCCTGATCGTACAGCATTTGGCTACTATATCCCCGATGTGGATCCTCTGTCTATCAAGAGATTATTTATCAATGGCCCTGAGAAGTGAGCAGACATACTTCCCTATCATTTTATGCATTGCATTCCAAGATGATATATATCCATGGATAATATGCTCTAAATATAGCAAAGTCTATCAGGCTAGGATTACCTCATGCAATTAAAGCTTGCTGACTTAGCCTGAAGTTTAAGCTCCTTTAAATATTTTCATTCCATAGAGCAGATTCAGGCAATATGTTTTATGGGACAGATACACAGATATGCATTCTATATCCCATCAAACCTTCATAATTGGCATCAGCGATCCCAAAAAGGATTGGTTCTTTGCTCGTGTAAGAGGTTGTCTTCTTACTTTGTTGTCTGTTTTGATAAATATACCCTAGGTTCAATTCACTGCAAACCATAACAAATTGTTTTTTTGACTCTGGCAGAAAGTGGGCAGAGGATAAGTATGTTCCATCAACATGGACAATTAAATTCAATCTCCTTTTTGTGGCCGATGGAACTTACAAGCCGAGGTTGGCCGTTGCATCAACGAAGCGTTCCAATCTTCAAGGTGAGATTTGCACATATTATCTCGATCAAATTCGTTTGTCCCAACTCCCATGTCTACCATCTTACAGGTTACTACTTCCATGCAGGTCTATTTCAACGGTGTAGATGCAGCACACATGGTCGTCCATGTGGTAAACTCAGGGACTGATAATGCAGTTTGTCGGCATGGCATCCATGGACTATACCGATTAAGTAGTGTAGATGTTTCCTCAGAATTGTTGGCAGAGGGAGACAACACCATGTTTCTTGTGCAGGCCAAAAGTGGAGATGCCCTGTGTGGAATCCTCTATGATTATTCAAGGCTGGAGACTCCGGCTTCTCCTGTAATTTCCGAGCAATCAGAAGAAGCATTTGACTTGGATGCCAAGCTTCTTTGATGGACATAATGATCACGGCTACAAATGGAAGCATCTACTCGATTATCTGATGGCATGAAAATGTGAGGATTTCGAGAATGTTTCTGTTACACCAGCTAAAAACATTGATGATCATGGCTGCATCACATGCAGAGTCCAACTTAAATGTGCTTTACAACCAAAATAGACTATTAATTTCAGAAATATTACCATCATAGCTAGAAGAATGATTCTCCCCCCCCCCCCCAACTTTTTGAGAAGGGCTAAAAGAATGATTCTTTTTACCATAAGTATTTAATAGAGCAACCCTAAGAAGCAGGAACAGATCCTTTTAGCATTCATGCAAGGGTTGCAGGCCCAACTATCTTCTTATCCCAAGATAACGATGAAATTCTCTGAATTGCTGCTTGGTTTCACAATTACGGTCCGCCAATTGGAGCGAGAAAACACAAAGTAGACAAGACATGGAGCATAAGCTGCTAGAATCTCCTCAGAAATTAGAATTCTTTGTCACACCATTAACAATGGGGGACGAACAAGCATAGGGCTTGCGTCTTTTTTAGTGACTGGGAAAAGAAAAAATATCTGACTTTGAACACAAGGATAACGTGATAGATTAGCAGATTCACAGTGGAAAATTCTCATTCAGATCATTTCCATCAAACAAGCGTCATACAAACCAGCATCAACATGCACTGTAAATTGCTGTTGAGCCATTACATGATATTAGCTCGTATGTACAAGATGCAAACAAAATATGAAAAGCACATTGAAGCAGTGCTGATCTTACTGGCTGGAGAGTGTCAGAAGCAAGCCATAGTGATCACTGGGCAAAACAGGAAGCTCCAACTTTTTTACCTCTTTTCTTACTTTCTTTTCCTTCGTATATGATAAACCTGGTATAGCTTCCTTCCCAATCATGTCAATTTTTCTTATCTTGAAATCTCGCAGATGGCAAACAAACCGATCTAGTCTTTTCTGCAATGTTCGATTCCCTGACAACATCTGGTTGGCCTTCGTATCATATGTCCATCCATTGTCCCCTGGCCTCAATTCTGCCCAAGCATCCCCCCATCCATCCGGTAAAGGAAACTGACCATCCAAATTGTCATCCCAGTTCATGTCACCACCAAATATGATGTTGGGATTATGGCTGAGGAAATTGATGGCCTCCTTTGCCTGAGCTACTCGCTCTTTGCTGAACATCTGATCCCATTTTGGAGGGGCTGGGCATGGACTCTCAAGATGGCTTGTCGCCACAATTAATGGCTTGTTTCCATTAATTTCAAGCTCAGTGAAGCAGAGTTCTCTACCCATAACAGAATTGCTGAATGGCCTAGAACCAAAGGATTTTACAGGCAGTTTGCTCAACTGCATGCAAAGATATTGACAATGAAGAACTTCAATAGAAACCATATTAAGATCAATCATTTACAATTATGCCCAATGCATCCATATAATCATGGCAACACAAAGACCCACCAAGCTGAGGCAATCAAATGCTCACCTGGATGCAAAAGTATGGTCTTAATTGTGCAACCTCATTTGAAACAGAGCATCGATAAGTTTTCCACCAGCTGGATCGTTGAAATATTTCGTATATGCTAGGAGTAACCTCCTGCGTGACAAAGAGTCCATAAGAATAAATAATGGAAGCCAAAAATGGACAGAATCCATAGGTAAATAATAGGGGCCATGGGAAAGAAAATCAAACCTGAAAATTGATAAGCTGTGGGGAATGCAGTTGAATAAGGTCACCAAGTGCTTTCATCCTTTTATGCAACTCCATATCTTCTCGAAACCACACATTATAGCTCAAAATCTTGAATGAAGCAACCGAATCATCGTCTTCTAAAACACACAAGGTCAACTTCAATAAATGGCAGACAAATGGCACTATAGAACATAATTAAAATTTCTCTGCCATATTATGTCTCACAAATGGCAAATTCATAAAATTTATCTTGAATTCATTGAACTAATCCATATCTCATATTCTATAATGATGCTAGTGTTTCATGAACACCGAAAAGATCATAACTTTGGTCAGGAACTCACTACGCGATCCACAATTTCTTGATCATATAGTTTGAACCACAAATCAAACTCACCGTTGAGGACAGTCACTGCCATCTTTGATGAGCCAATCCCTTGAGAACCAGCCAATTGTAAGCGACTCTGATCACCTCCATCTACACACATTAGCCATCCTCAATAAAGCAAACAAATGAAAATCTCTTTTCAAGAAAAAGAAAAAGATAAAAACCCCAAAACACAAGAATGAACAGAAAAAGAAGGATGGTGTGTATGAGTGTGTGTGTGTGTGTGTGTGTATAACAGAAAAGAAAAGTTGAAAAAGAAACTAAATCTTTAAACTGACGACATTATTAGAGGCCCGGATACCACGAAACATACCCGAACCACAATCAACTGCAACTGGGTCCCTAGCCTTCCTCTTGCAAGGCCTCAATGGCAAGAAAACAGACCCAACAGAAGGATCCAAGTCCCCACCAAGAGCAGCATCGTTCAAATCCTCCAAAACGGAGAGGGAAGGAACGGGAGCCCTGGTGGCACAAATTTCACAGTTGGTGTTCTTGTAAGAGTTCAAGAAAGTGCAGGCCTTGCAAGGCCATTTTGGGGTATCTCCATTGCGAGAAAGCGTAGAAGAAGAAGAAGAAGAAGAAGAAAAGAGTGGCGAGGGAGAAGGTGGAGGAGAGGAAGGTGAGAGGCAAATTTTGCAAGTGGTGGGCTTCGGAGATGGGGAGTTGACGAAGGTGCATTTCTTGCAAGACCAAGACATCATGGGTCGTCGTCCTCGTCTTCGTTTTTTTGACAGGAGATGACGAAGATAATCGAAAGAGGAGATTGTGATTTTCCTACAGCTACTACCAGAAGGAGCACTAGGTTTTATTCGTCGTGTTACTGTTTGAGGATGATGATGGGGATGAAAGACAGTCATCCCTACCCATTTTGATTTTTGGGCCATCAACGTTCCCATTTTTTCACTTTCAAAATTTCAAAACTGGTCGCCGCACTCCATTCTCAAGCATTCCCCCAACTCCAATCAATCTAGGCATGGCCCACTAAGCACACCGCACGTGGGACCCACAGATTATCTCATTGGGCTAGTTAGTGGGCTCAGATGCTGATTGCATTGCATTGCATTGCGCTGACGGTGTAGACTGGTCACCAGATTCAGTCTTAATTTTCCAATTTTTATGATTTTTTATTTTTTATTTTTTTTTTTTATAATTTTGCGAATCATAAATAAATTAGTCACTAAACGAAATTTAACTATGGCATAGCATGGACAAGTTGGTGCAATTTTAATTTATCAACTCTGTGTCAAAATAATTTTTAATTTATTATATGACTAATAAACATAATTTTAAAATTCATTCAAGTGTTTATATTGTGAGATTTTAAATTTTTATATTTTTATTATTTGATCAAGTCAAATCTTAAAGTTAATATAGACTGAAAACACTTTTAATGACAATATATATATATATATTTCATTTTTCAGGTCAGCTTAATATAATTCAAAAATTTGTGCAAAGTTCGTAAACTTGAGTAAAGCCCAGATTTAAGAGAAATGAAGGGATATTACCTGAATTTGAAATTTGGCACATCCTTGAATCCATTTCCTGGTTAGCCTCTTTGTAAAAATTTGGATCAATATAAATATAACCCTGCTAATGGAAAAAAAAAAAAAAAAAACAACAACAAAGCAACGTTTTATGTAACAAAAGAAATGAAAATAAGAATTCTACATCAAAAAACCGAAATAAAAATCACGATAACTCAAGGTGAAAAATGCCAAACTCGAAGAATTCAAGAAAAGAAAGAGCGACAGCTCCCTCCTCGCCTGCACAAAGAATTGCCTGCAAAAACGCACCATGTTCATGGTAAGTGTACGTAACAGTCGCAACCAAAACCAGATTGAATGGAGAGGAAACCAATTGTGCTCCAGCAACCATTGTTTTAGTTTGAAAGAGAGCAGCACTTACAACAGACGCTATCAATCAATCAATCCAGCACGTCGCCACCAATTTATCAATGTCCTGAACCGTGAAAACTAAAAGCGAAGATCAAGCTCAAGATTGAAGGCTCCTCCCCGCCCCCCCCCCCCCCCCGCGGGCCATCGGGTTATATAACCACAAAAGGGAAAGGCACCCTTGTTGATATTGGGGAAAGAGAAAGAGAGGTCTAAACGTGAAGTTAGAAGGCAAGCAGAAGGAATAGGAAGGAGGCATTTGAAAGGCTCATCCGGACTTGCCAAGAACACGATAATGAGGCAAAGGATGCATATTTAAGCGTTGCAGATTTTAGGCTAGCAATTGGTGGATTGTGGGAATGGTCGTATATTCTAAGGCTGGTTTAACGATTTGAACCCGCGATCTTTCATTAGCAAAGCTCATTCCCTCTAATGAATTGCTTACAACAAAAGTTTGTGATTTTTGGAGTATTAGCATTTGTCTGTCTTAATTAAAACCCAAAAAAGAAAAAAAACTCACGTTCTGCTGTTTTTGCCTCAACGTATTCCCAAGTCTTCGTCGGTAAATGCTAAGGATGATAACAAAAATATTGATCAAACCAGAAGGCACGAAACCTTAGTAACAGAAATATTGATCAATCTTTGCATGATACCCTCCCACCACCATTGATGAGACATTCGCCCCATCAAAATATTTGTCTATGACAGAATCTCGCAAAATGGAATTCCTGGCAATCAACCAAGTTTAGTTCATTAGTACTAAAGTTATCTTTTAAGATCGGAGGTTTGCCACTTCACCCAGGAACCCAACCAACCGTCGCCAATAAGGTAGGTGTTGGACATCTAAATCAGAAATTTGTAGGATACAAGATTCTTCATCTGCATCGTTTTTTTTTTTTGTTTTGGACCCTTAAAATTATTTTATTTTAAATCATTCAAAATAATTTTTTAATAAAAATAAAAATAAAATTACGGTGAATTTAATCTTTTGACTCTTGCACCGGTAAAACGGTTTGCAAGATGCTGCCGTAAACAAAGACTGTAATGTAGAAAACAAGGGACGGTAATTAGTGGTCATCATGGGGAGCACGGGGCGGGCCCGAGCAAATCTTGGAACGCGAGCCCTGGACTCTGCGAATAGGCATGGGCTATAGAGCCTGCGTTGCACAACAACTTGCAAAAACATGGTAAACGGTTGGGCTGTCCACTTTCGGCTTAGCAAATGTCAACTACAAAAGAAGACCCGCCGAAAGCCTCCCTTTTTCTTGCCCCAGATCAAAGTACTCGCGAATAAGAAAGCACTATCTTGGCAGCAACAGGCCAACAAAACCAACAGATTAGAGCGAATTACCTTTTAAAAACTCGTTTCTTCCCCTGTTGTTTGGCAAAAGGATAACTAGAGGGAAAAAGATGTAATAAATAAATTTGAAACTTTTAATGAAATATAGATTTAAAAAATAAAAAAAAAATGTACTTTAGTTCATCGGCATTTGAATATACTTGCTGGAACCGACGCGTCTAACCTAAAATTCGTAGGGGTTTTTTTTTTTTATCAATGCTTTTTGTTAGTCCATTGTCTCACGCTGAAATCGAGAACATACTCTCTGTTTTCCTTTGTACAAAGCTTACCCTTGCGCTCGCCAGTATCTGAAATATAAATAAATTATAAATTTATAATTAATTTTTAAATTAAATAGTAAAATTTAAACTTATAATTATTTAATTATAAAGCTTTTAATATTATATTAAAAATATTAAATTTTGATATTATAATTTTTTATAATTAAATAATTATAAATATAATTTTATTACTCTCATGTTTAATTATAAATTTATAATTTATTCCCGTTTCAGACTTTTAACAAACTGATTTATTAGCCGGTCTTACGTACCTACCACTAGTATAACATGTAAGACTCACTTCGTCGGTCGACACTTTGCAGCCCGATACGCTCTCTAAACTAACACGACTAAAGGAAGACGAGAAGCGGACCGAGGAAAGTGAAGGGTGGGATCTACGTGCCAAAACAATGAATACAAAAATAGCCGAAGCAATACATAGCCATGTGCACTTCCCTGGTGCTGGAACCGGAAGAAGCAAACGACCAAGTAATTCTTTGAGGTTGAGGCTTAATGTTCAATGAAAAGCCTATCAACTCCTTGTGAAAGGGCGTCGGCGCCTCATCACAATGCATTCCAACACCAATTTCTCAGTCAAACTTCAATGTCATCGCCGGAAAGCATTCACAAAAGCCATCAAAGAATCTACATCCCTTTTATCTGATGTGTACTTGATTGGGCGAGAAGAGTGCTGTGGAAAGAAGAGTATTGTGGGGAAACTTCCGAGCTGCAATTCACGACTCGCAAACTCCTTCTGATCGCCGTCTGCCCTGAATTTTCCCACCTTTACTCCGCTCCCTGCCAACTTATCAGCCAATTCAAGATAGGAACTTTCCATTGCCTGGCAAAAACGGCACCATGGAGCATAGAGCACAAGAAGCCACGGTTCCCTTCTCTTCTCCAATCTCAATAAGTTCTCCATTCCTGTCCTGCTCAAATCCACCAAGTTTTGGGAGTCAAAAATATCTGCTGCTGCAGTGTTTTCGTTCACACTAGCAGCTCCATTTCCATTGCCATTAAGATGGGCTTGATCGTCCTGCTTCAGATTTCCTTTGTGGAGACCACATTCCTTAGCCCGGGCATCCTCCCACCACCACCTTCCCTCTCTCTCATGCTGGCCTGGAAGAACTGGCCTTGTGCATGGCTCACAACCAATCGAGATGTATCCTTGTGAATGCAAGGAATTCACAGGCACATTCATGGCTCTAAGGAAGTTCCATACATCTGTGCCTGCAACATTTGCCATTGGGTTCCACTTGATCAGGCTGCCAACACCACCATCCATTCCCTCAAAAACAGGGTCCACCTGGACAACAGGAATTTCAGACCTAGTGCCTGGAGATTGATCCTTCCTTTGGCCAGTGATCCAAGCACGCAAACCCTTGAGTGCTCTCCTCAAGGGTCTCACCTTCCTCACCCGGCAGCACTCCTGATGCCCATCCTCATAGAAAGAGAACAAACCCTTGCTCCTCACCAATGCTTGAACTTCAACAGCATCAGGAAACATGTACTCTATCTGAATGCCATAATGCTTCTCAACTGTGTCAAAAAAATGATATGTCTCTGGGTTCAGCCTCCCAGTGTCCAAGCTAAACACTCTAAACAGTCGTCCAGTAAGCTTCGCATACTCAATCAAAACAACATCTTCAGCCCCACTGCACAAGAACAAATCATTCTTAATAACTAGGTCATACATCCAGTAAATAGAAGAACAAATAAATTTCAATGGTAATTAAGATGGCATCCCAGAATATTCATCGATTCTTAAAAGACCAAATAAACTCCTCGCACTGTCCAAATTAAAACCAACGTCTAGGAAATACGAGTAGATTTAGATTTATTATGGCTAACCCAGTGAACTTTTATTACCGACAAAACCATTTCACATATTTGAACAATTCAAATTTGACTCCCAAAGAGCATGGTACACTGATCATATTACTTTCTCCTAATTCTATAGAAGGCAACTAATTTATGCAACTGTATAGATCATACCGCAAAGCTTCCCAGCCCATTTAATGATTTCTACTAATAAATACCCCACCCCAATAAAGAGACAAGCATTTGTCAAATAACAACACAACAACATGACAAAGGAATAATTCAATCAATCAAATTGCATAATTAAAACTTGATCTTGAACTTCCCCAATCAGCTAATACTATTCAAGAATACCCCACATAAAGTGCAATAAAATTATCATATTCAGAATACTTAATAGCATTAAAATAAAGAACTTTAGCTAATAATAATAATAATAATAATTATTATTATTATTATATAAACTTAAGCACAATAGAAATCTTATACCTGAAAGCAATGGCGATGTCATTACCAAATTTCTCGAGTGCCTTATCTATAATCTCCAAAGGAGAAGCATTGTCCAATCCTTTTGCCAGCAGCTCGTAGTCCTCCTTCTCCTCAGCCGCCAACTCCACTCTCTTTTCCGCCTCTACAATTCAAATGCACATCCAACCAACGGTCAACAACTCAAAAACCCCTTTTCGTTAAGAAAAAAATAAATAAATCAACCTAAAATTTTCAAATCCAAATAACTTTTAATAAAATAAAACAAAAATTAGACCCAACAAAAAAAAAAAAAAAAAAAAAGCTCACCGGGAGTGGCAATGGTTGCTGCGAGGGGGACCACCGATTCATTCCACTTGGGCTCGGCGTTCACCGGCCTCACGGCAGCCCGCCGCTGAGCAAGATTCAATGTGCTGCCGGCCACCAGCCGTTCCAGGAATCGAAACGAGCCAAACTGCGGAGCTGCGAGAAACCCATCAGCAGATTAATTTCCAACCACCTTTGAATTTTTTTTTTCAGAAAAAAAAATTCAAATGCGCATCATCTAAGAAAATTGATATATTTTTTTATTTTTTTTTTTAAAAAGTACCTTTGATGAGATCAGCGGAAGAAGACAAAAAACTGGAAGCAGAAAGAGAAGCGGCAGCTGAAGAAGAAGAAACAGCCAACGCCATTTATCTAGAATTCGCTTCTCTCTTTTCTTCAACAGCAGCAACAACAACAACAACAACAATAATAATAATAATAATAAATATAAATAAAACTAGAAAAAACAAGAAGAAGTGTATATCTATATGTGCGTTTGTAGGAATTTGATGTACAAATTGTTGTGGTGATCTTTTTTTTTTTTTTTTATTGGTGTGTGATGATCTTCCTCTGAATGGAAATGGTTGGGAAGAGAAGGGGGGAAGGAAGGGGATGTTAAATAGCGGCCGAAGAAGAAAGGGTTCATTGAACCTGGACGGCATTCCGGACCGCTTGCTTTTTCGATGATGTGTTTGACCCACTTCGCGTTTTCGTCACGTGGCCTGCCCATACGCGTATCTTCTTTATTTTTACTTTTATTTATGGACCTCAACTCTTTTGGAATATCCAATTTTGTTTCCTTCGTTAATTCAACCTTAAAACTTCCCAATTTCCGCTATCTTAATCTATAATTTATTTGTGTCAAGCCAAAGGCGCATATGGTAGCCCCTTTTTTTTAAAAAAAAATTATTATTATTTTTCAAAAACATATATTTCTTGTACAAATTTTCTATTATTCTGGCGGTTGGCAATGAAGAAGGACGAGTTTTAGTTGGCGTCAATTTCCTTTCTATCTGGGGCATGATAGGATACATTTGCTGATGTAATCAGTGATGTTAACGTGAATTATATTTGATCATCCTAAATAGACCACCCCCGCCCCCCAAAAAAAAATAAAAATAAAAATAAAAATGCAAGAAAACTATATGTTTCTTCTATTGATGGCGATTCACACGAGTCACTGGACATACAGAGCATATTCTTTTCTCTTTTCTTTTTTTTTCTTTTTCGGTTGTCTTTTTGGCTTTTGGGTCATCAGTAGTCACCGATGGTTATTTTCAAGCATAAACAGATCGAGGTTATTTTCAGTTTTTTGGTTAATAATTAAGAATAAATAAACTGGAAATTACGAAACAAAAAGAGGTCAAGGAGCGTCGGCATGGGCCTCGGCAGCCATTAATGTTGGCCCACCATCTAGTTGGGAGAATCCCGATCAATAATGGCCGACCGAGCATTACAAAATATCAGTAGAGACTTGGATTGAGGCTGTCGTCTGTTTACATTCTGATTCAACCTCCCATAAGAAGAATGTATTATCAAAATAGAGTGATAACACAACGTGGAACTCCCCTCATTATGGTGATTGCTAAATCAATAACCCAACACTGCGCTTTAGCCACCACCCTTCCATTATGGGAGATTCAAACTTTGATCAATTACACAGACACACATCAACTTATTGCTAGACTCTCACATCAAGTGATATATTGTGATAGTTTGGTTTGGACTTTAGATTACACCTGGAGGTGGGGGTTTAGAGGCACCAACAAAATAAATAAATAATTATATGATACCTAGCATGACATCAGATCCCTCATAAAGCCATGATATTAACCAGCTGCACAGCTAAGAATTAAATGACTACACCTCCAATTATAGGAATTTAGTTTTTTCTTCTCTTTTTTTTTTTTTTTTGGTTTACTGATATAACCTTAAAGAGTTATCTCTGAAAACGACCCTCTTTCTTTTGTAGATTTGAGTAGATTTAAGAAAATGTACTTTATTGTTCTCGAAGTTATCTAATCCTGCGTAAAATAAATGTTTCCCAATTTTAAAAAGTCGACATATTTTCGTTATTGTTCCTGGAAAAATTGAAAAATTATACAGGGACACAGAATTGAATTGAACAACGAGCAAGACTATTCTGCAAGTAAACAAACACCCCAGATTCTCTGTCCCCATCCTCCATCACCTAGTGGTCCATAGACATGGAAGCAGGAGTTTGAGTGGGTTTGGGTCAACAAGAATCATGTCTAAGCATAACTCCTCCCTTCCTCTGTGACCATATCTAGCTTTCTTCTCCGTCAAGAAAGGTCTCTCTGCGGCACTTCGTTACTTATTTATTTATTTATTTTGAAGGGAAACAAAGAAGAGGAAAATCTTCGGTTCAGGATAAATTGCTTATCCTTTCCTTTGCCCGTTCTTCATAGGCACTAGGCCTTACAGCATGTTCAACAAAATAAAAGGTGAATCCCCCAACAAAGTCATCATTTCTGAAACATTAGAAAATCCCCCATTATTACATCCTAAAGGTCACAACAATTACTTAATCCCCAGTTAAGAGGACAGAAAATTTCTGAGAGAACTGATTCTACTCTGAAAATGAACTGCTACCTTTCTTCCAGATTGTTCTGGACCACCATCATGTACAACATTGATACCTGAACGGTCTCTCCTTAGCAGGTTTCAGGGACCCAAATAATCCGATAACAGGGCAGTAATCTAAATAGATTTATCCGTTGGATAGCAACCAAGCACGCGAAGAAAACTCGTGAATTCCTGCTAGGGGAAATAAAATGAAAAATTGAATCTTTATGTCAATATCTCATTTGATGCAGTGGATCTTAGATCGGAAACAGACATGGGGTGTATGTCAACAGCGGAACAATAAGACCTAATGATGCGGGTTTGAAGATTGACCTGTAGATGCCCCAGAGCATGTTGTGCACAGGGATCCGCCATAGAGGCTTTAAAGTCAACATAAAACAGGTAGTCAAAGTACCTGTCACCAGAAATACATCATAGCAAAGGATGAACATAATGGATGGCATAATTTTTGAACAAAAATGTGAATTTGAATCTCATGCTTTCTTTTTCTTTCTTTCTTTTTTTTTTTTTCCTAAAGTTTATAGAAAATTCAATCAATGAGCAATAGGCTTGCCATTTGCGTGTGAAAGAAACAACAATACTTTCTCTCCACATTTTGGGTTTAAGTCGTTAGTCGTCCTCCCCTAATTAACACCATCCAAATAATACATCGACATAGCTGCCCCAAAAGGTTATACTCACTTGGCACTGCCTTTGTTAGAGTCATCAACCACCCTTAATGGACGCTGTTTTTGCGGGCGGCTCTCTATCTTTGACAAACTAATGTCCCTCAATGCAAACACTGCCAATGCTTTAAACAGCACACCAGGACCTTCTTCCAAGGAGAAAACAATGCTTGTCTGCTTGCAGAGAAAAATAGTTATGACTAGGTAATAAATGATAAATAAAGAATTTTTATTACCTCTCAATAGAAATAAGCACAACATCATAATCAATAATCATACCTTATAGGGCCTCTCAGTTCCTGCAATTATAGGTTCTCTTGCGAGTATCAGAAAGCGGGTAACATTGTCCTTATCATCCTGATGAATATGGTGGAGAAAATCAAGTCAAATATAAATCCTGCAAGGTAAAGCAATCATAATCCTGCAATGGCAGAAGCATTAAAATTTTGAACCACCAAGTGAAACATGGATCTCAAAGCATGTATTCAATAATATAGGATTAATTGTGAGTATTCATTTTGAAGGTGTGGCTCAAAAGTAACATTAACACAACATGTTTTTGATGAGAAGATTTGCCAACAGAAACATGTCTGGCAAGGACAAAGTCAGAGACTGATTCATTCATTAAAATGGACAAGAAATAAAGTTTACCATCTAAGTCAATCAGATGTTAGTGCTACCTGATATCATAACAATTAAATCAAATCTCATCAAACATTTTATGTGATTATTTATTCATAAGGATATTACATGGCTATTCATGGAAAAACTCTGGCAATATGCTCCAGAACTCTCAAATCTTTTCCAAATGCCTTATCTGTATTTTCCTTTTACGTCAGACAAGCTACTGTTATTTTTCTCATTTCCATTATTTCCCCATCTTTTTGTCAATAATTTTTGTGTTAATTTTCCCTTTTCTATTTCATTTACCTCTCTTTTTGTTGAATTTTTTTGTGGACATCTATGCTACATCATGTTCACCATTTTTTTTCTTGGTTCTCCCTTCAATTCCATTAGCATAATGCTTGTGTTAGCTAGGACATTATGGAAGCAGGACCAGAAGACATGCTTTCTCCTACAATAACATTTGGGAGGGAGGAATTGATCCAGCATTTACCACATAGCCAACAATGGTTTAGAGGCATAGTTAAGTTCAGAAACCTAATGTGAAAGGACTTAGTTTGGAATTTTTGTTTCATCATCACTTGACCGAGTGTTCCTGAATTTTTGTTTGAAATCTTTATCGCATATAAGAAATGTAGCATAGGAAGGACACTGTGTAGGCCATAAGCTAATTCCAAGTACCTATAAGCTACAAATTGGTTAGGATAATGTTTTGATACATGACATTGATAGTTTGTGTCTGAGAACAATGTAAGTTTACTCAGAAAGAAATTACTGTTGGTTGATGTGACAGCAGAGCTGACAATAAGGAAAGAAATTTCTAGAAGCACAGCAAACTGACTTCCCAAAGTTTTACTCAGCAAGAATGTTAGTTTACTTCAAGAAATTTGTATGTGGAGTCACATAAAAGACGAAGGAGAAGCATTACCTGAATTTTCTCGGCAAGAATGTTGAGGCCATAGATTTCTGCTGCCCGAGCACTAGCAACAGCTCCAGTTTCTCTTATTCTGCTTGAAGCTACCATCTGTACTCAGATGTTTTATTACTTATCATTTAAATAGAATTTGACATAATTAAGCATCAACCTGAAACAAGGTTTTAAGCCCTTACCTGAGCAGCACCAGCAGTACCATCAACACTAACTCTGATTATACCTAAATTGTTCAATGTCATTTCACATTGAGCCAATGCCTGCTAGCAAGAAAATTGTCAAGGCAGCATCCAAAGCTTGCATACCACTTATCCAAATGCCAAGAAGCTAAAATTATCAACTGCAACTTTGCAACAACCATTGTACCATGAACATTCTCTTTTTTTTTTTTTTTTTTTTTTTTTGTTGGACATTATGGCAATGACAACACAAGTTTAGACTACAACAGATGACTGTGGAATCAAGCTTTTAAGGTGGCAGTTGCTCAAAAGATCAGAATGACGTTAACTTTATCACAGAGGAAGCCCACATTGACTATATTAGCACTGGTAAGTAAACCTATGTAATTTATAATAATGATAAAAAATTACAGTGACATGCATAGAAATGCTTAAAGATTTCACCATATTAATGTGGTCATAATGACAAAATATTGGCCTGCCCAAGTTCTACCCAGAGAATCTCCATTTTATTCTACAAAATGTCCTTTAAATAAATAATACAACAAAATGGAGCACAAAAAAGGAAAAGTACAAACTTGAGGATGGCTCAAAACACGTTCCAACTCCTCCTTTTTCACACCAGGCAATCCCAAAAGGCAATGGTTGACTACCAACTGCACCTCCCCTACTATATGCAGCCTGTGACGGAGAAGTAAGTCATAATTACGGTGGATGCTGCCACCTACTGAATTCTCAATTGGAAGAATTGCTTTATCCACTATCCAGAGTTCAACAGCCTGTTCAATGGAACACAAGAATGACAATTACTATCACGTGTAGTCTACTCAATAATAGCCAAATGTATATAGGCATTATCTGAACCTTGAATGCATCTTCAAACTGATCGCATGGGATGGCTTCACACTTGGGGTATGCTTTCAATGCTGCTGCCTCACTATATGCACCTGGTATCCCCTAAAATGTGATCCAAAGGCAAAATTCAAAGAGCTTGAATAACATTTGCATTTCAAGAAGAAGAAAGGTTGACTGATTACCTGATAAGCAACTCGTACTTTTGTATCATCAGCAGGTGATGCAGAAAGATCAATTGCAGACAATGGTTCTGCAATTTACGGAGGATCACTTGTAGTAAATTAGTACTTAGCAAATTTGAGAAACAGTTCTCACTTGGACATAATGTTTTGAAGCAACAAAGCTTCTACAGGCTACAAAATATCAACAATTCTATACAACTGGACAAACACGAA
This sequence comes from Rhizophora apiculata, assembly GCA_037832385.1. Lineage (NCBI taxonomy): Eukaryota > Viridiplantae > Streptophyta > Magnoliopsida > Malpighiales > Rhizophoraceae > Rhizophora > Rhizophora apiculata. The sequence continues at coordinate 4,156,181 of CM075438.1, read as the reverse complement.
AAAGACAGAGAAAAGAAAGAGCATGCTTTTGTCTTGGGGTTCTAAGTTCACATAAGAATCTAAATTAAATGCACAGATCCATTAAAGACGGAATAACGGCAGAAACTACTATCAGAAATATAATTGATCCTCAACTAAATTATTCATCAAAATGATACTTTTTATAAATACACATAGAAAGTGACAATCGATCCTAGCAATCAGGGATACACGCGGAGAGTTCCCATTTACCTGAATCAGCATCTTACATGGCACTCCCAAAATTAAATTTATTTGTCATTAAATGTTGAAAAGAGAACTACATTGATTATGACAACGATCGTTAACTCTGTTTAGGCTATCAAATTTAAAGCTTTTTCCAAGTGTATGCAGAACACAACAATTAACCCTAGAACTTACCGAAAGCACATGCACAAGCTGAGCACCTTAACAGACTAGCAGCCTGCATGGTGTTTCTATCAACAAAATCTTCTCCCTCGCACAGTCACTTACATTTTATCATCATTGAAATATAGCAAACACATTAATAGCCTCCTATGCTCTTAGGAAACACGGCATATAATTCATTAGCTAAATGAGGTAATTCAATTCACTCAGAGACAGCAAAACATTTGCTATAATCCACAAACATTTCTAATCAGCACAAAAAATAAAGCTACATTGCTCATCAGTTGCAATCTTCTATGTGATTGAATTGCATTCAGCAGTTCAATCAACAAATTGATAATACACAATCCCCTTTTACACCAAGGAACCTCATGCAGGGCACAGAACAATCAGAGAATATCAAACATGACTTCACACAATATTTATGCTCCTGTAACAGTAAGAAAGATATTAGTTTCCAGAACTGGAATTGAGCGAACTCACTTGGAAGAAGGCTCAAATCTTTGTTAAAAACCTTTGGTTCAGTGCCCTGAACCTGATCAATTGCCTCAGAAGACTCCACCCCAGGAGTGAAGGGCTTCTCATCATCAATAGGAGTTATAGCTCTTTGAGCCAAAACACCCAAACAATAACATTCCCATCTACGAGATCTCTCAAGATCCCAAGTACCCCTGACATCCAAGCCAAAACCCCATCGCCTAGGCCCCAAATCAAATACAACCACATTAGAACTAGTCCTGAAGGGGCTCACAAAGATGGCCCCAGCAGTCCTCAAAGCCATAAAAGAGAGAGAAAGATAGCAACTTTCACTATGCAAATGCAAATGCAGATGTTAAAAAGAAGCACCGCCAACACCAAGAAGCAGCAACAGCAACAGCAGTAGCAACCAGGAGAAAGCAAGAGAAGGGTTGGTGGTGCTGACAATGTTGTTGATGAACGTGAGTCTTGGTGAAACCCAGTACGCCACCGTCAAAGGAGAAGCAGGCAAGAGAGATTGCGGAGGCAAGAGAGATTGCGGAGGCAACAATGGACTCCAAGGGACCTCCCCTGGTCCCCACAGAAACAAACGCTCGTGCGTTTCAAATATCTATGCTTTTTCAGGTATCCCACATAACAAAGCGAAGCAATTTCTTCTGTTTTCTCTATATATATATATATAATAAAGTCTCCGACTCTTTGCTGGTTTGCACATATAGACAGGACAAAAGGTCTGACGCTGTTTTTGGGTAGGTGAGCAGAATTTGGCTACACATTTCTTCAACCTTCTGTGGAAAAACCCAAAAAACATAAAATAAAATAAAATAAAACAACCAAAAAAGAAAAAAGGGTGCGTTCGAAGTGGTTTTATTTGGTTAGTTAGAGGGTGGCTTAGGTGGGGCCTGTCCATCCATTCTCCCGAAACTCTTTTGTCCACCCCACCCCCCCCCCCCAACCTTAAAGTAAACCGAAGGCCTCGGTTCTTCCGTCAGGAGTCAGCACAGATTCCTTGTACACTGTCCCAGTTCCACAGACAGATTCGAAGTTACCCCACAATTAAACAGGCCATTTCTTTCCTTTTTCCTACTTTGGCAATAACCCAATATCAGGAAACTTTCGTTTTTCATTTTTGTTTTTTTGGGTCAAACCAAACAAACACCACGCTAATCATTACGAAACCCATAACGTTCAACAGCAAAGTTTTAGCAACAAGAAAGTTTTATCGTCCAGATTCATTTATCCTTATTCTTTAGCAGTCTTTGTTTACTTTCTCGGATTGCATGTATCGTTCGTATTTGATACGAATAATGATATTATTATCGCTTTAATCAATTAGGTTGTACAAATACTTAAAATTTTGATGTAAGCAAAAAAGAATAACTTATAATAAGATTAAACGAGTAACCAACTTTCCCTTAGTTATCACTATTAGCATGAGCTCACTTTTTTGTTGAGAATTTATTGAGAAAAAAAAAATTAACTAAAAAAAATTTATAGAAGACAATAAATTAAAGAATTAAATACCCACATTAGTTAAGGAAAAAATATATACGACTGTCCCTATTATAATTATTTCTTGTGTTAGTTGTGTGAAATGATAGCTTGAATTATTTCTTGTTTCTTTCCTTATTACTGTTACCCTTCTACGTTTCATAGTCAATTCTGAAGAATTGAAGTCACTGAGGACAGATATGGTTTCTGCACACCTTCTTAATCTGGACGAAAGAGAGATTAATTAGTGCATGAATATGACCCTGCCAAGCATTAAATCTCATCATAATCCAAAAGCATACGCAAACCAAATATTAAAGATGGACCCAAAAAAAAAGAGAAAAAGAAATTAAATATTAAAGACTTGACATTGACAAAGATGATGACAAGGGAAATGAATTCTCTCGTTTAGTTTGAGTTGGCCTTTTCCTCCCCCCACCCACCACTTTTGAGTTTCCTTTTTCTCACAATTCAATGAAATTTAATTGAGCTTAAAATTGTGGAAAATAAGATAATTCAATACCTTCTTGAGTTTCCCATTTCTCTTGTGTTGTGAGAATTGTAATCCATAATGTTGCGAATATAAAATTAGGTGTGTCCATCATGATCAAAATTTAATTTGACTCATAAATTATGCAAATTGAAATAATTCGCTCTAATTAATCCCTTCAGTTTTTAATCCAATAACCTAAGTCTAAAACTTTCAAAATAGGCATTTAAGTTTTAAATTACCAGTGTGGCCCTTTAGTGTATATGTCAAGATTTGTCGACTTAAAACCTTTTTTATCTTTATTAATTGATTCCAACGGTTTTGAAAATGATTAATTGAATACTCTAATGTGTGTGAGAATCAAAATCATCATCGATCAGATAATTAGTAGAGGAATCTGATCAAAGCAATGAAAGGTTTTTTTTTGTTTTGTTTTGTTTTGTTTTATTGGGGTATGTACCAAAGTATTAAAAAAAGATCAACCTCTGTTGTTCGTAGGGAGATACTCTAATAGTCAAAAATTTAGATTTATAAAGTTAAAATTTCAGATTTTAATATTAAAAGATCACGTGAGATTCATGAGAATAAAACAAAATTTACTTTTATTATATAACTTACATTTAATGAGCCTCTTAATGTATGGAAAAAGGAAATTTGCTTTCTAGCCCTTTGTAACCAAATTCTTAAGGTGTGGTAAATTTAAAGAAGATGAAATCAATGCAGGAAAATGACCTCCCCAACATGCAGGCCTGCCAAGGGAGCCTCGAAATGATCTGACCCTAACATGTTGAGGTCTGGCCGCAAGAACTTCTCCCCTCCATGGATCCAATTGGGCCCAACTTTAATCAAATAAAAAGTCTCTTTAAGCCCAATCTCGGATTGACCTTCCGTGAATGGTATCCCCAGCAATATCCCCCTCTTCTACTTTTCCAGAGATTATCTTTCATAATAACACACACACACACACACACATATAATAAGCTGCAGTACAATTACTATTACGCATTGAACATAATATAACAAACTGAAATATTATCTCACGTTACCTAAAATTTCTTAGGGAGTCCTGCAGAGAAGGAATCATTGTTTAAAAACATGCAAACCTTCAGTCACAACTAGATACGCACAAAAGTTGACACAGAGCTGAAGGTAGATAAAATAATAAAATGAAGAGAATATATATATATATATATATATATACAGCTAGTGAGCCATGGCATAGCATGAAGCATGTACATGGACCAATTAGGGCTGGAATGCCTAAGAGGGTGAAAAGTCGGATGATCAGTTAAGAACGGCCCTGCCATTCCGAGCTTCAGCTCATAAATAAGAGAATCTTGCTCCAACAGGGAAGTAGGTGACAGGAATGGGAGGCCTGTTCTTGGACATGTTCTTCTTCAGTTTGCCTGATGATTGCTCGTTCTTCGGTTTGTTTCCTCTACTTTTCTGGTCTCCTTCGCAACCCACCTTGCTGGAATTGGAGAAGCAACCAAAAAAATTGGCCAACAAAGCCATCATCCACTAAATTTAGCCGCGCGGGAATTTTTTTTTGCCTTCTCAGGGTTAACAAGCAGAGTTCTTTTGATTTAGTTGGTCACAAGTATAGTGAATTGTTTGATCTTCCTGTCTTTCGCTCCAGTGTGTATATATATGGATAGATGCTACAGTAATTGAATAGTTTCAAAATGCACTATCCCACTAAAAATCAGGGGAAAACAGTAAAAAAAAGAAGACGTAGGAAAACGTTAGCATCATCAATAGGGCGCGCAGGAACTTTGGCAGGGAAGCAGAGTGGCAGCTGCCTCAAGGCATCCTAGGGAAGCCGATCCTAGACCATATCAGTTGCTTTCACGGGTCCCTTTACTTATCTATACACGTAATCCGCTTGGAATCGCTTTTTTTTTTTGTTTTTTTGGCTTCCTTCCCTCTTTCCTAGGAAGGGATGAGGTGGCTGTGCTCGGCGGCTAATTAAATGTCCCCTTCTACTATGCACTGCGCTAACATTACCCAATCAGTCAGTTGTTTTAAAAACCAAAAAAAAAAAAAAAAAGGGTCGAGACTCTTACATTTGAGCTCTGGGGAAGGTCATGTATACTTTTATTTGTGTAGCGTTCAAATACATGGGCGTGGGCGTGGGCGTAGAAGAGGGACGCAGGGAGAAGTGGGGTTGATGTGGTTATGATCCATGTACTAAATTCTTGTTTAGAAATTTAAAGTTTTTTTTTTTGGGTAAAAAAATAATAAAATGTGTAAATAATTGAGATGAAACGAAAAAAAATAAATATAATATAACGTGTAATTAGATGTAAAATATAAAATTTATTTTGTATATTTTATCATAATTGTTATATATTTTATTTTACATTTTTTTATATATTATATATATATTTTTTAAAAAAATATAAATTAAAAAAAATTAATATATGGAATTTATGGTCACTTCACTTCACGTAATTCTTTCATTTTGATAATAACACAAATGTTGTTTTCATTATTCAAATAACTTTCAATTCACAAAGGAAAAACTTGGTCGTTGCCAAGCAAAAGCAAAGTCGTGCACTACAATTATTAAATGCAATCTACGAAAAACCGCATTTGATTTGCCATTAGATAGAGACCAAGTGACCTGGGCGGCCATCCAAAAGCGCAGCCTGCCTGCGAGTCAGGGCAATCAATGAGTTACGACTTTGTGGTACCACAATTGACACATGCAACAAGGCCTTCTTTCTCAGCGATGCTTATTGGCGTCTCTTTTCCCATCCATCTCGGCGGCTAATTAAATATCACTTTCTACCATATGTTGCACTTACATTACCCAGTCAGTCATGCACTCGGTTTTTTTAAATATATATATATATATATATCCTTTGCTCCATTTTGCCTTTGTGGCAGCGTGGTTGGTCGTTGGTTCGTTGAAGTTCCTTCCAGGAAGTAACATTCGGTCGTCCTTGCCTACCGTACGTCTTTGACTAGTCCTTACTTTTTAGCAGCCCGTTTGGTACCCGTGGGACCGACTAGCTTTTCTTTTTCTTTTGTTTATGCCCGAAAGTGAAGTGCAATTGCAATATCAGATCTTGTACGGAGATTTTTTTTTTTTTTTTCTTTTCTGAACAAGTTCTTTTTTTTTTTCCAAGACATGACTAAATCTATAAATCACTGAAATTGGGTGATAAAAGCTGTCCCATATGAATAATCTAACCGAATCAATATAAAATTTAACGAGATTTAATTTATTTTTATTAAAAAATTAATAGCTCATAATATGATTTACTCAACATGAAAATAATTTTAAATTTGAATTACTCAAATTTTGGTTAATTTAAAATTTAAATAATCAAAATCAATAAAATTTAAAATTTGAATAAACCAAATTTAAAACATAGAAATACTGAAATTTGATACATTTAAAATCTGATAAATTCAATTTTTAATATACTTTGAAAGTTAATTAATTTGAAGTATTTAAAATTTAATAAATTCATAATTTAAAAAACTCATAACTAGAATGATTCAAGAGCCAATGAACTCCAAATACCTTAAACTTCAAGAATTCAAGATTGAAAACAATCCAATTTAAATCCAATCCAACCAGCCTATTTACAACCTCTACCTTGAATCATCTAGGAAAGTTTCTTTAATGGTCTTGCTTCACGGAGAGTTCTAAATACGATTACATCAAAGAGCGAAATGGGCTTAGAGAACTCATTCGGCTAGTTGCTGTGGGCATCACATGACAAGGATACAACCAACTCTGACTTGTGATCTTGGATCTACACCTCGCTGATTTGGTTTCTTTCTTACCTAAACAGGCCTTGGAATGTGAGTTGAGTTTGAATCCCATCCCCAAAGCCCATTTCGGGGCCAGGGTGGACTACCAAAAGGACAACGATGGATGGGTTTGACATGAATTATATAGTGTAATGGTAGAATCACGTAAATTTTAATTTTAAATTCATATAAACTATATATATATATATATACATCGAGGGCTTCTTTTGTTTGTCATTACCAAAATCCGATGTGTGCGAAGGTATGGACTGTGCAACTCCCTGATCAGAGGCCTTAACGAACACCTTACTCCTAACTCATTTTTTTAATGGACCGTCCTCTCAACTCATTAGTTTAACGATGTTTTTGTGCTGTCATTTCAATTTAGACGCCCTAGGGTCACTCCCTACTAATCGACACAACATAAATGATCATCGCTTCCTCACTTTTCTTTTTTTTGGGTATAATCCAAGTTATAGTTCAAAAAAACACAAAATTAAAACACTAAAGCCAAGATTCGCACGTAGAATCAACCTGTTCTCTACTAGATATTTACTTCATAACGCCGAGACATCTCTTCCTTACAAATTTCTCAAACCAGACATATATATATATATATATATATATATATTATTATTATTTTTTTTTACTTTACTGGGTAGAATAGTATAAGTTTTGATCTCTATCCCACACTCTACTAGCTAAATACGAGGCTAATTATAAAAGCCCTAAATATTTGAACCATTTCATTCTCATTCACCTTTGAAACGTCACAAATAAAACTTGCCAATCCTCCATCCCTATATTGTTAGGACAATAATGTAAATTGCGGTAGATGCCACCATCTAATCTCTTTAGTCAAAAGAACGTGTCAAGATATATATATTCTAAGGAAATTAGTCTGATGATAGAATAATTAAACTCTTGATTTTAGTAACTAGAATTCAAATCTTAATGTTGACACCTATAAAAAAAAAAAAAAAAAAAAACGGAAAAAAATGAACGACTGAAAATTCTGTAGAGGTTTGAATTGCCGGGAAGCACTTTTGTCACCTCTAGTTTATTCTTGCATTTACTCTACACTTCCCACGCACAAAATGGTTGAGTAGAAAAAGTTCAGAAATAATGCCTTGGAATTCTATGTAATCGGAGTGCTAGCAATTAATGGGGAAGAAAGAAACAATGGAAGGCAGTTGAATATCTTATGCTTTAAGTCCCCATTTATTGGCATGTGATCATGAGTTATATATAAATGTCCACCATCCCAAGGGCACATGTGGAGCTGCAATCCAAGAATATAAGTTCCTTGTACTGTATGCGGCCTTCGTCACGTATATTCATAGAGTATCTGTGATGTGATTTACCGGTTTTTACTCTCTGATATTTGGTAGCTTTGTTGCAAGGTCCAAGGAGACATCATGCAATAAAAACACACCCCGCTGCAAGTAGATCAGTGAAAAACCGGGGCCTGATGCCACATCAACGGTTGCTTCACAGCAAGGTAACCAGTGAGTTGTCAAGTCCCTTTTTTTTTTTTTTTTTTATAAAAAAAAAAAAGAAAAAAAGAAAAAAGCATGATTGGGGTTAAAGACAGCACATCCATATATGCCCCCCCCTTTTTTATATGTATAAATTTTCATCTTCTCATGCTTTTGATCATTTTGCATTAGCTTTTCTGTCAAGTTTCCAATCTAGCACTCACCAACAGCCACTGTAAGGTACTCTCTGTGCCTCTCTCTCTCTCTCTCTCTCTCTATGCCAACAGCCAAGAGAACTATCTTGATGATCTGCTTCTAGTTGTGTACTAGCTGATTGTTGAGAATGTCAACTATTGGGATCCTTTCCTTTGCCTTCATGAGGTGGATGCTTGTTTTGCTGTGCAAGCCTCTCAGCCTTCTTCTTTACACTTGATTGCTATAGACATATATAGATTGCCTCACTTTTAGCTTAAAGATTATAATTAACAAGACCTTCCACTCTCTTCATGCCTCTGAATAGACTAGCTGCATATGGTATTAAAAAAGGAATCAGTTATTGATGCAGGTGCATTGGTTACCGATGTACGTTTTCTCTCTTAGATTCATCGCTTGATTCTGATTGCAGAAGTGAGAAGCAATGGAAAATGATGCACCCAGCTGGGCAGATCAATGGGGTCCAGGAGGCATTGGGGTCATGGTGGAGGAAGACGATGATGCCAACGAGAAAGGGGCCAGCAATAGCAAGGCAGAAGGCAAAGGAAGAAGAGTACTTAATAGAGCCAAAGGGGCTGCCAACATGGGAGCACGGAAGATCAAGAGGGGAGCATCCAACAGCGTGAAGTGGGTCAAACATATATTCCGGAGAAAAGGCTCCCCCAAATGAACATGGAAAACTCATTCTGCTCTTACAGAAACCTGGTCTGATCTTCAGGTGTTGGTCTGACTCGTTCTCAATTACAATCACTGCCGGCGTGTGTACATATAGTGCCTTAACCACGTGTGAAGAAATATTATGGTTTGCTTCAATTTATTTTATTTCTGTGAGGCACAAGTGTGGGCGTGTGCAGAATCTGGCACGACCACGCACGCTGAGTACCAGCTTCTTAGTCGTGATCCAATAACAAAGTAGCCTTATTGTCAAATCTTTAATTAAGAAAGATTTAAAACAACTAAATCTCACAAATAACTCAAATGCACAACAGAATGGGATGACAAGAAAAAATTCATTATATTTTAAAGGTCATATGTTCAAGTACTGAAAATGATGCGCACATCTAACCTTGCCAGGTCCCTGTAGAAGCGTCGTGCCCTGAGACCCCATGTAACAAATTTGTAGTGTTGGTAACTAGTTCACTAATTTTTGGCCAAGGCAGCAACACAAGCTTTCACCATGCAACTTTCTTTTAACAGAACAAAAATTAGAAACCATTCAAATAAGATAGACTATCAGATTACTGGAAAGCAGAAGCATTAACGATGGGCATAACAGAGAAACCCACCACCAAATTATGTCCAATTCCATATCCAGAAGACATGTACAGTAAACTACTTGAAGGAAGAACTTAATACCATAAGTTCTCATTGAGTTGAAAGGAATAGATATGCAAGTGTAGAGTAGGATGGACTGCTGAGAATTTACATATTGCAGGGTTTCCATTTACAGCACACCATATCATTGCTCTTAGTGGGACCCAAAGGTATTCTCTCCGCTGTAAGTCATGTAAAGAAAACCATCTTCATCCTTGTTTTCCTCATATATTGCAGATATCAGTGCAGCTGTAATTGCCAAAGCATATTATTGACCCAGCTCAAAGATATTGATTTGCTAGTGGAAACAATTTTGCATTATGACTAACCAGTGGGAGGTAAAGTGTTCTTCACAAAGACAAATATAGCCTTCTCAGCACCAAGCTTAATCCTTTTCCGAACAACATAAACAAATTGTCCGATGGTCAAATCAGCAGGCACGAGGTATCTGAATTCACAAGAACAAAAGTTGAAAACTACAAAGTGAACAATCAAACATCAATCAAACTACCATAAAAGATGCATTAAGCTTCCAGTGGAAATGCACTAGGATGTACAACAAATGATATATTATGATTATTCTTCTAAGATCTGATATTTTAATATTGAAGCCTTCATTATAACATGCACAAGTGGATCAAAGTAACCGAAAAAAATAATAGTGTCAGCCTACATATTTAAGTACCAGAACTCCAAACTTTAATCTTGGATATAAATTCAACCTTTCAAAATCAAGAAGGTAGCCATGTAAACTTGTATATACTTGACCCTAAGCTGACAAAGAAGAAGAAATTCATGCAGAATATTGGCAAAAACTGCAAAATGTCAAAGATTAATCAATGCAAAACAAACAGCATTTGCCTAAACATTATGAATTTGCCACGTAAATGCATGTGCAACTTACCTCTTTAATGCACATCATAACATGACTACAGACCATGTATGCCCTACAAGATGAAGATCATTATGTATATTGATTTTCATGTGAAACTTTATTTGCAAGGATCATACTTCATTGTGAGTGATTCAATAAAATCTAAATAAGTCAATCATGCTTTTACATGACCAGGGCTCTCTCCAAGGTTCATTGTCTTCCCAATTTTTTATGCAATTAGTGACCAATCCAAACACTGGCACAAATTTCACTGTCAGTATCACATGCCATTAAGCAAGACAGCAACACGATTCCAGCAGCAAATCAATTCTGCAATCATTGTAAGACAAACATGTAGTAGCACTCATATTTTAACAGACACGCAGTGACAATGGCATAATGCCACCTACTGACTACTATAACAAGAAACAAATATGTTCCCTAGATTATTAAAAAAACAAGCCCAACCAAGGATGATTACAATAATAACTACTTAGCTAGAATACATGGTATTCATGACTCAATAAAATATCTAGGAGAAAATGTAACTAACTTTTTCTTATCAATGTCAGGAACATCACTCCTTTCAGCCTTTTCCACAATGACCTGCATCATGAGCATTGTAAGAGGACTATCACAATGTGTACATGGGGAAAACAAAATGGACATAGCACAACAAAAAGGTTCTTACAGGTACTCTGTCAGGATACTTCTCCCTGATACGAGCAGCTTCAGCCTGCCTCCTCTCTGTTTAGTATGACCATAAAAGTAGAAAAAAATAAATAAATAAAATCAAAATCTGATAAGCAAACTGAATAGCAGCTGTCAATTTAATACAAATTCTGTTCTCCAGAAGCAATGAGATATCAGTTTCCTTCATATTACAGCAGGAAAGAGCAATGGGACAGCAGACTAGCAAGACTAAGTTTTAAGCCACGCAATAACCACAGGAGCCACGGGAGCCCAAAACCCACATCCAAAGCTTGCTCACCAAAACAATGGTATCCATCTACCCGTACCAATTTCTCATAATCCTAAACAGAAAATATAATATCTACAAAAATTGCAATTAACCCTATCGAAAATTACAAGATTCTGCATAACTTATGATCCTACCCAAGAGCTCCTATCAAAGCTAACCAAGCAAGTTTTCAAAAGAGATTCAATCTTTCACACGATCAATGGCAACAGCCATATGGGTATCAAGGATTCAATAAAAAAATACACATAACAATCAATAAATTTCAAAAGAAAGAGAGATAGATAGAGAAACGGACCCAAGGGATGTTCAAGTTTGAAGGAGCTTCTAGCCATGGAGATGCCGGCGCTTTGACTACGACTACCTGCGAGTTTCAAACATCTAAACATCACAACCCCACAAACAAATATCCTATCTTTCTCACAAACCCAATAAATCAATCTCGTGTAAACATTCGACAAAACAAGATTCAAGAATTTTAAGCGAAAACTACCCAGAAAGCAATCAACAAAGACAAATCGATTTCGTGTACAAAGATGGAAGCTTTTTCACATACCCAACACGAAAATGAGAGAAATTGATTGATTTTTTTCTTGGGAGGGCAAGTAGTTAGGGTTCCCAACGCCAATTGACCGATTGATGATTGACCGATCTAATATTAAAAATTGAAACGCAAGGAGAGAAGCAGAGAGGGCTTAAAGATATATATATAGTAATATAATTTATTATTTAATAATTAATAACTAATTAATTAGGGCTTCAGTTTCATTACATCACGAAAACAATTGTTACTCTAATCTACGCATGGGTTGCCGCAGTTTGCAAGAAGTTCTGTGCCTACAGGATTGTGCTGATACGACATCGTTTCAGGTGAAAAATGTGTTATTCCGGCCTGGGCTTGCACTTGCTTACATTAAGGAAAAAGAAATGGTGTTTTTTCCTCTTAATTTTCTTGGTAAGCATTTTTGGCTCAATTTTAAAATACGGAAAAAAAAAATGTCCAATATGGATTGGTTTAGTAGGTTCAATATATCTAATAATAACTTAGCTGTGTAACATAGCTGCACAAGGATAGTATATATTTGGTTTGGACAAGCTGGTACCCAACTACCAACAATGGCAATGGTTTAGTAATTAAGACAATCATTTGTTCCAAGCAAATGTTTGAATTAATTCTCTGTTAAAGTGTTTGTTGGGGGTTAAATATATGTTTTAAAGCATACTAGTAGTTGAATTTTCTAATTAAGTTTATCTAGTGTATTTTTCTAATAAATTTAGTTTGTAAATTAACTCAATCTATGTGTCTCAGATTTATGCAATTGGGTGGTCATTAATTCAATATATAGGGTGAGATTCAGGATCATTCATCTGCTTCATCATCATCACCAAAAGCAGGGCATCATGGAGCAGAGACTTCAAGCAGAAGGAAAAGATGGTTGCTCACGGCTAAGCAACAAATGTCTAGGTTCTACGTACCATCATCGTGGTACTGTCTTGGCATAAATATGGCAAGTATTGGAACTGTACTTTCCTACTTTCCCTATAAATCTCGTTTTTAACTTTCTTGAACATTTTTTTCCCCCCTTCATTCCAAACTCGATTTCTTTTCACTTTTTTTCTCACCTTTTGTCTTGTTAAAATTATTAGAATCAGATTACGTGCGATCCTTCTGCAGAAATCTCCTCACGTCTTGAGGTTTCCTATGCACCACTAGCTAGCCAAGGCACTGCTTGAGGGCACAACCAAAACATTGGTGGCCGATCAAAAATACACAGTGGTGGGATTATCGTGTGCGAAGTGTAAGGCCTAGAGCTAATGGGATTTTTAATCGCTTCATCAAGCTGCATGCTTTAAATACCCCAGTTCTTGTAGGACATGGGTTCTGAAAAATGGCAAGCAATGAATGCAAGCCCTGATTGGGTGAGCCCCATGATTAGAAATTGTTAGGGCCCATCGTCCATCTCATTTTAAAAAATGAAATTTACCATAACCTTCAGTAACCTTGGCTTTGGTTAGATAACTCGGCTACCATATAACTGGACCTCCTGTCTCCTCTTGTTTTATGCTTTAAAGCAAAAGAGTATTTAGTGTTGCACGTGTTCATCTTAATTTCAACTTAAGAATTGGAATAGGAATGGAAAATCTCATTCCTTTTATTCTCCTACATAATTTTATTCTCATTCTCCCTCTCGTATAAACACTTACTTTAAAAAAAAAAAAAAACAAAGATAATTATAAATATAATACAATATATTATGATAAATACCAAAAATAAATATTGTATATAAAATATCAATAAAAATATATGTAATTATTATTATTATTATGAAAAAAAAAAGAAATTATAGAATATTTAAATTATCAACAAATGAATGATTATTATTACAATTTTATGTTAATGTTTTTAATTTAGATTTTATGTTTTTTTATTATTGTGAAGTGTAGTATTATTATTATTATTAGATTGAATTTTGATTATAAATTTTGTTTGTATACTATTTTTATGGTAATTTTAATATTTTAAAAATTTAATATTATATTATAATATTTTTTATATTTCATAATTTTTGATTAAAATTTCATTATTTTTTAAATTTTAGTAACGTCTCTCTGCTATGTTAACTATAGTATTGGTATTGTAATACATTTAATATTAATTTTAATTTCAAATTAAGTCAAAGGGTTACTATAAATTAATAAACATTTTTACAAATTAATTATTCTATTTCCATTTCTGCTCAATTCCCATTCCTCTTCTGATTTTAAATTTGAATCACAAACCAAACAACTTTATTAGTGTTAGTACGAGGTGATTTATTTCTTAGAACACACTTGAAATCTCAAATCTCAGACCCAGCGCTATTCCATCACGTGATGGATAATATGTGTGGTGAATTCAATGTGTCGAGTCCAAATAAATATGATAAAATTTTGACAATTAGCATTAACTTTTGTGGCTAATTGCTCTTAGTAGGTTGAGTCGGTGGAAGAATGCAGATCATGTACGCGCCCTTGATCACCAACTTCCCCCCTTTTTAATAATATTGTTGACCCGTTAAAAACTCGAGAAGCGTGTCATTAGCTATGAACATACTCAACCTTTCCATTGCGTGAACCAGAAAATAAGTCACCGTGTTTAATTATTCATTTGTTATTTTTTTTCCTCCACTCAAAAAAATGATCAACCGTGCCACCAGAGTTATTTGATAGCTACACACTTACCTTGGAATTGAATACACCGACCAAAGACTTGCATCTCTATTGCTCGGCACCTGCTTTTTTTGAAATTCAAATCAAAATGACGGTGGCAGAGTGGCACTGGCACTACAACGACATACATGCCTGCCATCTTCAAAGCTCATTCATTGATACTACTTGAATGCCCACGGAGAGCTTTGTGCAATTTTCTATATAAGCTTTGTACTCAATATACCAACCTGCCTTTTGTTGATGGGTTGGTGACAATTTTAATGCTGCCACCCTCTTCTTAGAGCTAGGCCAAACGCATCCCATCTTCCATCCCCCCAAGTTCTCCCTCCCTCTCTCTTTCTCTCTCTCTCTCTCTCTCTCTCACACTCACACGCATGAAGTGATGATTCATAGCCTCAGTCACAGGACATCCAGTTCTAGTCCTGTGCTTCTTTCTGCGTCTTTGGTACTCTCTCTAAATGTACGCTATTGCAGATTTGTCGAGTCACTTGAAGCTTCTTTTTTTTTTTTGTTTTTAGTTTGATATTGCTGTCAAAGCTTGTATATAACAGACCAACTTGGAGATCTTTTAGATTCTTTTTGTTCAAATTCTTTATTTGAGCTGAAGCTTTCTTTTCATGTCTAGCCATTTTGTTGGGTTATTCAGTTACCATCCTATGACTAGTATGGAGCTTTGCACATGTTAAATATTTGTAAGAGTCTTCATTGCATAGCTTCTTCCTACTTTTTTTTTCTTTTCATTTTATTTTTTATTTTTATAACAAGTAACTCCACCCCATCTCAGATAATACACAAAATTGTTTCAGTCTTTTCATATTGTTATTTTCTTCTGTTTCTCATTTTGCTGTGCATCCTTCATGCGTGTAGGTAAACGAAGTAGTTGTCCGAGTGCAAAAGGTGTACGAGATATTGGTGCGGTTCAATCAGAGTGCAGTACCCTAAATCTGGAGCTCTGTTATTTGATTGAGCCGTGCCAATATCACGTACTACATTTTCTATCTTAATCATATATTGTTTTTTTTTTTTTTTTTTTTTTCACTTTCCTGGTAGCTAAAAGTTGTCTACTAATTTCAAGGCATGGCCTTTCTGAAAAATTATGGTTATTTTTTATGTCATGGCAAGATTTGTGTCATTTGGAACTCTTGACCCCTTATGCTGTTTGGTTTTTGAGTTGCACGCAGGGCAAGATAATTATCTTTATCCGTTTTCTTTACCATTTATGCCTTTCTTGCAAATTCTCTATTACAAGCATGTTACCATCATGAATCACTTTATTCTAGGCGATCGGAAAACTCTGAACTTGAATTTGTTATGCTAAGTTGATATTTGAAGGGGCACCTTAATACATACCGAGAATAGATTTTTTGTTTTAGTTAATTGACTCTAACAATGATTCTGAATTCTAGACCTGCAGGGCTTAAAAAAAAAAAAGAAAAAAAGAAAAACACAACTAAGCCAAACCTTATAACTAAAGAAGATTAAAGTTTAATTTTCAGTATGATGGATAGGGTAACTATAATTGACCGAACCCAGAAGTTCACAACTTGGTTTGCTTGATTGAGTGATGTTATGAGGCCTCCATCAGTCTAAGCATATCTCAGGCCATTAAATCTGCAGAATGAATGCTTAAGCACCAAAGTAAAACGCCATTAAGAGGAAACAATAAAATTGCCACAAAAGAAAGAGAGAACATCCAAGATAGAGGCACATTATATTCATTTATTAACCAAAAAGAGTAACATTCAATTTATTAAGTTCTCAGTGGCCATGGAAAAGAACCCAAAAAGGCCCTCCAACCACTCAAAAAATTGGTTGTTACAGCCCCTCCGTTCTTCCTTGTTGCTGTCTGGGGTTGGCTTCTTCAGTGAGTCTCTTCCCACATTTCCACTATGATTCTATGGTTTTGTTCTGAGTAAATGCTATACATCTGTATAAATATGTGGGGGAAGTATCACTGACATGCTTTCGTGTGTTGTCTTTCCAGAGTTCTGGGAAGCCAGTGGCTGGTCTTTCAGAAACTTGCATTCCATAAAGCACGACTACCCTCGCCACAGTTCTTGTGAAATTCCATGATCCTATCAACAGAGCTGCAAATACGAGCCTTCCACTCGCAGTCTGCGGGAACGAATTGTATCATGAGTTCTCCAATCAATACACATACAAAATTGACAAAAAAAATTAGGCTAGAGAAATTCTGACTGCTTCCAGATATTAAGCAATGATTCACAGGAAATTACAATATCTGGAAGATTGGTAGTAGATAGGAGCACAAACAAATGCAATTGCAATCTGGAATTTATCCAACTGTTACTGCTAAAACGCATCTGTCTTCTGAGGCATGAAATGAAACAACATGTGTGGTCCATTTTAGGCATTAGGTTTTTGGCTTGTCACCTATCACTCACCGAACTGATTATTGTAGATGCAAAGGGAAAATGAAAAGATAGGAGTTCCATATGAATTGGATTGGAATAGAATCATTTGGACTAACTTTCTTGTTGAACACCTTTGTCTGTGTGAAATTTACCTGGAGGCATTCCGCAACAGAGTCTCCTATCATCCACATGCTTTACATCTAAACCAATAAACCAAGATCCCAGTGAAACATCTTCATTGGCATATTTATGCAGAACACGCCTGACAAAATTGGAAAACACTATTAACATGACAAAATTGATTGACAATTGAAAAACACATGTAGCTATCTTTTATAAACATATCTTGGAAAAAGGTTCCTAAACATCCAAGATGCATGGATCAAACACACATAACCACAAAAAAACTCAAACTGGATGGAGAACTTTACTTAAACCTAGGTATGCTATCATGAATGATGGAAGGATTAAAGCTACTGTCTAGAAAAGGGTTCACAGGGCATGGACTTTACTGGTTTACAGATATGTAGGTAGTCAAATCTTTTGATATGGCATAAAGCTGTCCCATAGCATGACGAAAATACTTGTCTCCAAATTTCCAATACTCTGGCTCATGATATTTCTCTCCTCTGTTTCATGGACAAGTAGGAAAATTCAGCTTATAAATAAGAAATTCATTAATAAGGCAGAGGTGACTCAGCTCACCTTTTAGCACGTACTGGACCAGACTTCATGCAACCAATATAAACCCGAGGACTCATACGGTGCCCAGCTAAAATGGTAGCGAGTGTACCTGTGGTTAATCAGAGAAAATGAACTTGGTGAGACAGGAGAAACACAATGAATACAAGAAATGAAAAAAAAATTAAATTAAAACTTGTTTCATTTCACTTTTAACTTTGTTCATCATTCATCATTTAGGAAATGATCCTTATTTTCAACAACAAAGCCCAGATGAAAAAATAAACTTATACAGTCCACTGCACGCTTGAAAGTGGAATCTCACACAACAATCAATATGGAAGTACAATTGTGAATTGACATATGAGGGGGGCAAAGATTAAAAAATTCCTTTTACCTATATTTACATGAATATCATCATCCACTTTGACATAAAATTCTGCATCCCACAAAGCAAGAGCAGTAGTAAAGTATGTCTTTGTCTTGGCAGACAATTCCAGGTGGCCCTCAACATGTTCCTGCTCACATGATATGGACAATAAGCAATGAACATGTATCAAATCTGTTTTTCTGCTTTCTTTGAGAATATTAAGCTGCTCATTAAATAAGTCATGATTCAAGTACAGGACAAGAATATCACCAGCTTCAAGAAATCTCCATAAGTCATTTCCTCTGCTTCAATAGCTTTGTCAAGAATGCCACCAGCAGTCATACTACAGATAAAATTCCAAACTTGGATATTTTAAGACGATATATTACAGTCATTTGATAAAAGTCACTTGGCATGGTTATGCAACAAATTCTAACATTAAAGATCTAACAAGATCATTCACAACTACCACAAGATGCCTAAAGTTCTAGCCTTTGATGCTATCAATAATGAATCAGCTGCATATGGACTCAGGTTCTTATTGAGACAAATGCATGGGAACATGCTTTTCTTTGAATCATGTTTCAATATGCTAGCAGGTGAATCATATTCTCATAATAACTAAAAGGAAATGATCCATGGTAGGCAGATGTTCTCAACAAAACTGGACAAGCATGCCACCATATGGCCCTAGTTATGCAGAGATACTCACCTGTGACCAATAACAAAGCGAATGATTATGCCCTTCTCTTTCTCCAACTTCTTTCTCTCATCACCTAGTTAAGAACTTGAAATGACCGGCTTATCATACATAATAAATGAATGGGGAGAATAAAATGGAAAGATAGAAACTTATTTAAGAAAAAAAATTAGGAACCAGCCAATTCACCTTGTGGCATCCAAGTAGCACGTACTGAATCTCTCCGCTTCCGGCTACTAAAAGCTGTATTGATTCCTATTACCATAAAGTATTTTCTCCTCACGTTGCCTGATGCAGGAGAGGAATACAATAAAGATTGACGTTCTGCTTTTGCAGCTACTAGTTTTGTCTCTAAACTTGAGATTTTATTATCCAGTGTCCTGCATTCCATATAGGGCTATATATTTCACCTTAAGGTCAATGGAAATGGCTGTAATGGATACCAAATGTCACAAGCGAGCTTACTGAATATTATAGTGTGACTCTGAAGCTTTCCACAGGCTGCTGTTGAACATATGATTTGCAACTTTCTGATAGCAGCAGATGTAAGGAGTAACATTATATCTAGCAGACTAAGAGAACCTATATTCTACCGAATAACTAGCAATAGCATGCTTATCAAAATATAAATAGGCGAATCTTCAATGCAAGGGTGATATGCACTTACAGGTTTTGGATCACAGACCTTGGATTCTAAATTCTTTTCTTCAGGCACCATCCATATCCTGGTACAAGAGGCTTGGTTAACATGGCATGCATATGCTAAAAGCAATCACCATGACACAGATCAAAGAATTTCATGCCAACAACAATGGAATAACAAGAAAACAGGATGAAGCTTTCTAACAATAGCCAGTGGATACGGGTACTGCAGCAATATAGAACTATGTGGCCTAAAATACAAAGAAGAGAATGTAGGTTGACAACAGCTTGTATAATAATCGGCTATCTACAGTTAAGAAGACTCTGCCTGATGGAAGTAACTAGGTTAAATTTGCAGCAGACATTTCAGAAAGTTGACCGGAGGAACAAAAGCCTCTCCTCAATTGAGCTATTCCAACAATATGACTTTTGGTGGGTTTCTGAAGTTCTTTAGCAGCCAAAAGGTAAGAAATGATTGAAACTTAATAGAGTTGTTTGTGAGCAATGAAATGTTTATCGATTATCTTCCCAAGTTATGAAAGTGTCGGTGGCGAATAAAAAAAACGAAAAAAAAGGAGGAAAGATAAAATGGTGAAATGGCCACCATTTGATTTCCTGATAGGAGAATTATCTCTCCATCTTTTTTAATTGATGCTCCAATATAAGAACACAGGAATTCTATAGAGACCCTGTTTTATAACATGCAAACAATTTGTTTTCAATCTGAGTAACAGCAATTCTGGGAAAAAATTCAAGATTTGGCAAGCTGCAGTTCAAAAACACACAAGAAATTGCCTAACTCACAAGCACCGACAGCAACAAGCAGAATCACAGGGAGATCTTTCCAAAATCTTTTACCCAAACTTGATTATTTTCTGGAAAGTTGTTGACACTCCGTTGACTCAAAAACATCACATGGTCAACGCAATCACTAAAGTAGCCAAAAGATCCAAACTTGAATGAAACAAAGGTCACCCAAGAATCAAAATACCTGTTAGTGAAGAACACTCCAGCAAAGAAGCTGCCAAGGCAAAGAAAAAGAGCCCCTTTTCTTGACATAACATTTTTAGCTGCAGTCTCTCCCCCTCTAGTCTTCATTGACATTCTGCTAGCTTTCCACCTAGAAATTAACAATAACAAACTATAATCAAGAAGAGAGAGCCTAATTAGACAAATCTAGAACCAGAATCAATGTGGTTTAGAAGAAAAAACCGAAAAAGAAAAAAATGTACAGTGTTGTCGATGAGTAGGGACACGCGCCCTCTCCCTCCTCCACATTCCAGAGAGAGAAGACCCACCAACTGCCACTCTTAATATTTCCCAACATTTACATAAACTGTCATTTCAGCAAAACGTTCCACAATCATCGGTTCCCCAACCTAAATGTGAGGTTTTAAAAGTAGAATAGGGAACTAAGAAGGGTACTTCAAGAAAGGTTATGCTTTATAGTAAGTAGAGATTCAAATTTAAAATATTTAATTTGACAATAAATTTACTATTATACCAACATAATAATGGGAGTCTTATTTTAGCACCATTCGAGTGATACATTTTCTTTTTGTTTTTCACTTTTATTTCAAGTTACAGTGTCAGTTTCATTGATATCTATCATTGAGTGGAATGTGGAAAAGGGTTTTACATTATCGGACTGCTTAACTACTTGGCAAATGATGATTATATTGAATTTTAATTTTATAAAGAAATTACTTTGTTGCATTTTAATGGAAAGGAAGAAAAATTACAAGCATTTGTGTTGCAATCTTTTTTTTTTTTTTTTTAATGTATGTCATAGGATGTCCTTAGTCCCACGCACATGAATGAGCTGGGCTTAGTAGTTGTTAACAGGAGTACGTTGGGTCCAATGGGTTGGAACCAGTTTTAAATTCTCTGTAACTCACTCATCTCCATTGAAAGATTGGCATTAAAGAATTCCTTGTTTTAACTTTGATCTCTAATAGTTCGATTATAATTTGCAAGTGTTTTGAAACTACAGCAGTTTAGATAGCAGACACATATTATTGTTACTACATTAATAACACCGCACTAAACACGTACACCTGCGTTCTGTCAAATGATTGATCTAACCAACCGTGCTGTGTCTCAAGCGAATGTGTTCGGCTGTAAAGGCAACGTATAATGGT
Organism: Rhizophora apiculata; assembly: GCA_037832385.1. Lineage (NCBI taxonomy): Eukaryota > Viridiplantae > Streptophyta > Magnoliopsida > Malpighiales > Rhizophoraceae > Rhizophora > Rhizophora apiculata. The sequence continues at coordinate 4,134,591 of CM075438.1, read as the reverse complement.
GGTTCCAACAATATTTTCTTTACCAAGTTGCTACCTTTTGTATCAACACATCAATCAGATCATTATCAAGTGGTAATCAATTTGGTAACCTTTTAACAACGGTATAATTGTTGTGCCTAGGAGGCAACGAGTTTGGACAGCTCGCTTGAATTGGTTTGGTAATTGTCAACTTGGTGTTGTGTGTGTGATTTCGGTGCATGATGAACTCGAGTTTGATCGTGATAAGCGTTAAATTTAAAGGTGGACTGAGATCAATGGGCCTCTGAGCCCGTTTTCAAGCTTGTTGGCACTTGAGTGCCTGATGCCTCCCCCCTCCTGCGCCTACTCAGATCCCTGCCACTTCAGACAGTCACATATATATTACAAGTTAAAGTTAAAATTCAATTCACTAATCATAAAATTTAATTGTAAAGTCATTTAAATTTATAATTTTAAGTTTCTTAAAATAAAAAAAAAAAGGTTATAACCCAATAAAATGAACAACTTTTTTTGCCTTAAATATGTCAATGTCCCAATATACTCAAGGTAAGTCTCTCGTCCTCTTCTCCTTTTCCTTCTTTGTGTTACAAAAAACAATTCACAGACTCAGAGACTTGGCTTATGATATATGGAAATTAACTAATAAAAGTTAAGAAGATTGGCTTTAAGTCATGTGTTGAGGAACATGAATCAAAGCAAAAAACTAAATGCAGAGTTTGGATAATGGGAACAAATTGTACATTTATTTAATGCAGGGGAAGAGCCAAGTGTGCAAATTTAAATTTTCTTTGGAAAAACTATCTGCAAAATGAAAAATGATGCAGCACTTGTAACCTAGGCATATGGGGCTTGGTCCCTTGTCCAATGTGCAAAGACGATGACAGTACCATGGATTGGGGACATCAAAGATAGAAGCAACCAAGTAACGAGACTAAAAGATTTATTTGTACTAGGACTAGAACCTTTTTTTTTTTTTTTTTTGGGTGTGGGACAACAGGACTACAATAACTATACTTGAGTGGAAGAACCACTCAATTATCACTTGGTACAACGTTATTATTATTATTATTATTTTCTTTTGTGGGTCGATGGCAAAGAAAAAGATATGAAGCTTTGAGTGGTCCTTGGAGGATGCTTCCAACATTTTAAAAGCTCACAGAGGCAAGGAAGTGAAAGGAGTAGTGGCGGGCAATATTGCAAAAGAAAATCATTGTTATTCCCTGTGGCAGAAGGGGCCTCACCAAACATTTGGTGGAACTCTGGGCTCTTTAAGTTTGAGGAGTATAATTCCTGATAAACAAGAACATGTCCAAGGGACAAGGAACAGGAGAATTATCTTCCCTTTCCTAAAACTTTGATAAGCACTGGTAGCAGCCTCATGATAAGCTTGGAAAGGGGTTGTCATTGGAGTTTGAAATCTTCATTCCCAACCATTTCAAGCCATCGACTGTGTTGCTACACTAGTTTGGTTGGTCACAAGGACAAAACTTTCAGGGGTAACATTAAAGTTTCAAAGTTCCTTTTTTATTTTAAAATTTCTACAAAATGTAGACTTTAATTATCATATACCAAAAAAAAGTATTGCAAATTTTAGTGAAAGTTGACAGCGATTAGTTTTGAGTAAGATTGATCCAGTACCAAACTTTGTCGTCAGTGGACGGTCAAAGGAGTTAAAAACTTGGGTGGAAGTTGAAACTGGTGCATTGTATGATGTAATGCCCAATGTTACAGCCAGTTCAGGCTTCCAACAACTGAATTATGGATTTTGAAAGAAACAGAAGTGAGCCATGATAATAACCAAAAGCAATCAGAGAGTGAACGAGAGAGCAGGAGTCAAGTATAAAGCAGAACACATAAGATCAATGAGAAAAAGATGCTAAAGCAGCCAAAAGCAGATGGGAAGATGTTAACGTTACCTTGAACTAATCCCTCTTTTATATCCACTGATACAGGTGGATTACAATTACCCAAAAACACACAAATTCTACCAGTCTACCAGACAAAATTTCAGAGACTGCCAAAGTTCCAATCTTGCTTCTTTTTTTTTTTTTTTCTTTTTGTAATTACATTTCCTTCCCTCTCTTTCTCATCAGCGAAAAAGGCAGCTCTAGCTTCTACCTAGCCCAATTACAACATTTTTAGCAACAACAATCACATTAACTACAATAAAAGATTAGACTGTGGACACTATCAGCAAAAAAGGATAAAACTGACATGGTGGTGATGCCAATATACCACGATGAAGATACTAAGGATAAGGAACATCCTGGTTTTGTAATGGCGATAAGGACATGAAATTACTCTAGAAAACCAGTCTTTGTCAAGATAGCATTCCTGACATTACTAAGATCTCTTCCCTTGAGTGTCCTCCCGATCCCCTCACACACAGAGAAAGAAGAAATCTGGCTCCTTGCAAGCTTCTTAGCTAGCCACTCATGTGGGGGGACCATACCATCATCATCACCATCTTCTTCTTCTTCATCATTACAATTAATATCATCATTTTGATAACCATTCCCTTGATGATATCCCCCGTGAGTATAGGCTGTGCCATTGTCAACCCAAGAGTCCAGTCTTATATTTTTCCCATATATCTTTGACCAATCGGGGATGTTAATAGGAGCTGATGACTGCTGAACCACCTTGACTTCCTGGGATGTTACTCTTGGGATCATTCTTGGAGCACTGGAGACGTGCCATGCAGCTGTAGCAGCAGCACCAGAAGATGAACCAAAAGAGTGGTCTTTATATTTTATGATATTGGGACTTGAGTCTTCACTGTCCTTCACAACTGCCCAAACATCATCTTCTTCAAAATCTTCATCTTTCGTTGATCTCCTAACACAACCATGACCACCTCTGCCTTTTTCCATTGCACCGTGCCAATCTGCCATTGCCGATTTTGCCAGAATATAATTAAAAAAGAGTCAAAAATAAATGCTTTACATGCCAGGAGATGAGAAGGTAGAAAAAGGGAGAGGATTTGAGCAGCAATAAAGTTGCTTTCTTGAGCATAAATAGATAGAGTACAAGGGGGGTGTTTCTTGTTAATGGTGTGTCCTTTTTTTTCTTTTTTCTTTTTTCTTTTTTTTTTTTACCTTTTTTCTTTAGTATTTAGTTACAAGATAAAACTGAGTTTGTATTGGGAATACAAAAGGAGAAAGGTGTAAGAGAATAATACAGGAATCTGCCTTGGCCTTGTTTCAATACCCTCCAAAAAGGAGCAGAACTTTTCAAAGGCGTCTTTAAATGGCAAGCTTAGTAAGAAACCTATCCTATGCAAGCCAGGACAAAGGAGGAGAAGCTGCGAAAGACCGACCCCCCTCAATTAACTGTGGCCAAAATGCCTCCAAAGATGCCACAGATTTCAAGACAAAAATGGTACACTGCTGCAACCACAGAAGAGAAAAAGACAAAGAAAATAAAATTTGCGGTTTAAGACTTCAATGCCCTCTCAGACCACAAATGTTATACCGTAAAGTAAAAGAAAATGATGGTGGATTGGTGGGTTTTGATTAGAATCTCAGTTGCTTACAACTTTCTTTTATCCTCTTACCTGGGAATAGTCAGTGTGTGGGTTGGCTTTAATACAGTAAGTCCTAGCGCCCACAGAAAGCAATGTCCATAACAAGTAGGTGGGTGATGGGTTTTTGCATAGGCAGCAATGAGAGGTGGCAGCAGAGACCAAAACCCAGTATAAAGAGCACATTTACCACTTATAGAGGAATTTAAAAAATAAAAAAAAAAAAGAAAGAAAAGCCAAATTTTTAAGGAGGTTTCTCTCTTGAAATGGGGTGTATGGGTATGCCTCATTAAGCATACAGCAAAATTGATCATTTGTGTTATTTTAAGAATTTTAATAAAGGTTGCTTTGTTTGCCTACCAAGAAGGCTGGTTTTTGAATGGGGAAAGGTGGTGAAAACTTATTGGTTGGACCAGTCTCACAGATTTCAGTAACCTTATCCTCTCTAATTACTCACTGGAATTCACTTCTCATCCAGCAGGGTGTAAAAGGCAGTGTGCGAGAGTGTGTAGCAAACTTTTGAAGAGTGCATAGATGGGAGAGTTGTAAAAAAGGGCAAACTATTGGAGTTGGATGTGAGAAATATTATTAGTAGGGAATATATTGGCTTTGGATGCGGGTGCATTGATATCCGCGGTGTGGGGTTGTTCACTCCTTTTTTTTTTTTGGACTGTGACTCTAACTTCTACCTATCACTTCCTCTCTTCAATGCCTCGTGGGGTTTGGGCATTCAGCTGATCCTGGGACAGAGAGAGAGAGGGAGCGCCACAGAGAGAAAGCTCCATTAAGGATTGAAAACATAAATAAATAAACATGACTAAACACAAATTTATAAATATATAATTATAAATATATATTTACCGGTGTACGCCTAATTCAGTCAGTAGCTCAAACTAATCTTTGTTTCCGTAACATTTTTCTTCTCGTTAAATGTAGCTATTGATACTTTCAAGTCTTGTAGTAGGGGCAAAAGGGTCAGGGGGTGGGTAGGGAAAGGTGTCTTCTCAACTCAGATCAGGAAGGTCTGCTGGGGAGGTGTTCGGGTCAACGCTTTTTTTGGGGTCACCGTGCAGAAGCAGAAAGAAAGATCTGTTGTTGTTGCTGCATGGTAGCCAAGGAGCAGACCTGCCTAAAATTAATTCTCCCATATATTTCTTTTTTTGGTATATAATAATAATAATAAAAAGCCAAAGAGAATTATAGTTCACCCTTACAAATAAAAAAGCAAGACTTTTTGTTACCATAAAAATAGGCCAGCAATACATAGGTTGTTTATCTAGGCTAAGTTACCATTGTGTTGCTTCACTCAGCTCCAATCTTCCACTAATTGGATTAACCACACAGAAAACAAGGAACTGCACTAGCTTTAGAAGACCAAAACTTTGTGGCCAAAAAACACTCAAAAAAGGGCAAGATCAATACTGATTAAAATGTGGCTGCTGGGATTCGAGCCCAGGTCTCCACGGCCACAACGTGGAATTCTTACCACTAAACTACAGCCACAGTTAGTGATGGATATACTAATCGCAATTTTATGTCTCTGGGACACAATTCTTCTTGTCCCTCATCTTGGAGACTCTAATTTGAGGTTACAACTACTAACTAATTACAGGGCAGTGTAGTTACCTTTGTATTAAATTGAAAGTGAGGGAACAAGAGGTCAGATTTTTACATTAATACATATGCATGAGTTTACTTTTCCTGCTATTGCTTCTTTTTGGGGAGGGGGGGGGAACTGAATAGTAAAGAGTTTATTTGGAAATGGAATCCTAGTAGGAGGTCTCCCACTCCCACCCACAAGGCAAATAATAAACTCATCAAAAAGCCACTAAATTATCAGATAAAAAGGAGTTGTTTCTACCATCCAAAAAGGAGCAAAGCAAAGCAACCCGCTTGACTTCTTAGAAGTTTTGATGTGATGAGATAAGATGAGATTAGCACACTAATCAAGATTTCCTTTCCATCTCTTGCTTTTTCACCTGGGGTTGATTCGTAGGCTCTTTACAGCCCAAAATTTAAACGTTTTCCACCGAACATGCCATCTCAAAACCTTTATTTACGAGTCCAGCAAAACGAGGCCACGCTGAATCGCCCCAAACTATCACTTCCACCACTCTTGGTCGCTTCAATGCCCACAAAAAGATGAGGCAACTTTTGATGGCTAATAAGCCAGGCTGGTCCTTTGCTAACTAGGACCAGTCTGCAACTGTGTGTATCTTTGTTACGAATTATTGGCCGAGTTGTTGTCCATCTCCCTTGTCACTTTCTCCAATTCCAATCTCAGTATATTGCATGAATCTGCCTTGAGATTTGCCATGTGACATATTATTAAAGAAAGAAAAAAAGGGGTGGGGGGGGGGGCGAGAGAGATGTTACAAGTGAACTTTACTTCCCTCTCTCTATGTGTTATTATTATTATTATTCTTTTTATTTGCGATCGGATGATGCCACACATCTCGTTTTGTACTCAGCTCATGTATTCGAGTACGTTGAAGATAGACTAGACTATCTAGAGTAATTACTAAGTATAATTTAATGACAACCAAATATAAATTTTGAGATGAAATTTGGAGCTCTAATCCTCTTCTTTCAATGCAATTGGACCAATAAATAAATAAAGATAGACCGTCTAAACTGAAAGATTTACAAAAATGGATTGCCTCGAAACTTAATTGACAAGGCAAAAAAATATACCCACTTCACCAACTAGGCCAACCATTGGACGTTCTCTTCCCTTGCGTATTTCACCACAATTGTAATTAAATGCAATTGATTGCTCTAGGACAGCTCTTAAAAGCTGTCTTACAGTAGACAGAATGATAAAATTGCGCGGACCAGAGAACCTACGCGTTAGTGAGTTGGAAACCACTCGTTAAGAAGACAATGACAAGTTGTGTATGAGATTCGATTGCCAAGTTGTATCTTGCGATTTTGATTGTTACAAAGAGACACACGATCAAATCTTTTCCAGCTCACGAGCAGTCCCGCCGTATATTTACAGGGATTCATTGCAGCAGAATCAAACAGTTCAATGGTATGAATTCGAGTAAAGGCGTGCATGAATAAGTAAGAACTTCAATTAATAATTGTGATCATTTGTCACATCCGACCGGCAAGCCTTCCAACTAAACTACATCGCCCCAGAGACTGAGAAGCAAGGATTTGAATCCCTGACTACTTACCCTTTTTTATTTTTCTTGATACATAGAGCAATGAATAAGCACAGATGAATATAACTACGGATTAAGTGTACAATGCAAGTCATATTGAAAAGCTGTAACTTATTGCTTTAAGCCAAAATTGGATGAATCATTTCAATCTTTAAGACTGATGCCAATTCGGATGATTCTTAGGGTAGACAAGTAATCAAGCTGTTGAGTAACAACAGCTAAATTGATGGGGTGACGTGAAACCTGTACAAACTACACTGGGGTTGAGTTGCATATTGCGTTTCTGGCTTTTAACTAATTCCCTCCCTTTCATTTCCTTGCCGCATGATAAAGCTCCACATAATCAAGAGCAGGCCTATTCCAAGACCAGTCTTGCTCCATCACTCTTTTGCATAATGAGTTAAACCAATCCCGAGCATCGTACCAGGAAGAGATTGCCCTGAAGATTAAATTGAAAATGGGTATGCAAACTCACATAAAAAAAAATAAAGGAAAAACCCTCACAGATATGCATGTTTGTGTGGGTCAAGACTATACATCTGCGTGGGCGTTGAGTGCACACATGAGGTAAATGGATTCTGGTAACAAGTAGAACTTGCATGGTAGAAAACTCTTTGATGAGAAGAGAATATATTGAATTCTATGATTCTGGCCACTGTTGCCAATGGCTCACATAAAAAGCCCAGGTAGGGGGCTACTTAAGATATCCTCCTTGTATTAAGGCATTCCAATTTTGCTCCTTTTTCTTTTCTATTTTTTTCCTCTCTTTCTTTTCCTCTTTTCCCTGGCCAGAGAAGGGGACACAACTACCTACAACAAAGCAACACTTATCCACTCACCGATTTAAAGCATAATCAACGCCAGCAGCATCAGCTACATCAAAATTGAATCCATTTGGCTCAAGACCTTGTGCTTCTGCTCTCTTTTTGTCATGATCCACGTCAAACACAGTGTCATAAAGTCCTACATGATAATAACATAGGAAAAATGAAATACTTGAAAGCTTGACATTGACCTCAGAAGTAGGACTCAATGCAAGTGGTTAAATTTTACTCATAAAATGAGGTATGCTCACTTAATTAAGGAGAAATACCAATATTTTCAAATGTTCCATCTATCAAAAGAATATTTCTGAATATTACAAAATTTAACAGATCATTCTTCATTCAGTTGTGAGAACGTCTCAAGAGCTAGGCATAAACACACCTCCAGTTTTTCGTACAATGGGTATGGAACCGTATCTCATAGCTGTTAGTTGCGTGAGTCCACAAGGCTCAAAAATTGATGGGACTAGAATGAAATCAGAACCTGCATATATCTACAGAATGGTGAAGAAATATACAAAAAAGAAGTCAGGATTTGTCAGGGTCAATTTGCAGGTGCAAGAGCTAAATATCAACTCAAGTTCAAATACTTGGAGTTTCACTGAGAGCATACCAAGTGTGAAAGTGGCTCATCATAAGTCAAACACAAGCGAGCATGGTGACCATGAGAGGAATGCAACTGGTTGGCCAAATTTACAAAATCATTCTGAATACGAGGGTCTGGAGCTGAACCAAGCAACACAACCTGGAAAAGCCAATGCAATTAAGTTTAGGTAAGAATGTAATGTATCATTTAGCTCTCATGGCAGACTTCTATTTCTCACTGGAGTGATGCTGGTGTATTAAGACTCATAACAACATAAATCTAATCATTATCGTCATAACACTGTCTAAATAGGCGTTTCCCTTGATTCTTAATTGATATCTGTTAAATCGAATATCAAGCTTGCAAGGCTCCCTTTTTGTGCTTTCTAGTTGTTTATTCCTATATTTTCAGTTAAATTATAAAACATTATATTTTTGTTAAAACACATCAAATTCTCGTATCAAACCATAATGCTACATTGCTCTTGCACAATCTAAAAATGGCTGGCAGTTATAGGACTGACATTTATGACATTGACTGGAGGTTCCAAACTAGCACAAGTGGCAGAGAAATATAACCTGTCCATTGCGATCTAAAGTGCGCCAAATTGCATGCTTAATGAGATGTATTCCCTTTTGATGTGTCAAGCGTGTAATTATTCCCACTAAAGGAAGATCACCCTGTTTTAAACCAAGCCTTTGCTGCAAAGCTAACTTAGCAGCCTTTTTGCCTTCGACAACATTCTCTGAAGTGTAGGATACCTGGTAAAGCATGCATCAAGTGAATCAAGCAACAACTCAACTGGCTAAAATTACATCAATCTTGACACCAAATAATAGAAAACCAAAAAAAAAAAAAAAACAATGCATGTAGTTCCAACGTATGATTTTCAACCTTGAAAAACAAATGCAAAGGGAAAAGAAGAAGAGGCATAATATCTCCATCAAAAGAAAAGAAAAGGATAACCTCATGTATTTTTTGATGGATTACACCACACTATGTTCCTCCAAATTCAAATTCAAGGACTTGGTACCCTCACCCTTAACTGAATTTTTTATTCATTCGTATCCTAATAGAAGAACTAGATGAGGAAGCAGCAACATCCTCAGCACTCAAATTTAAGACCTGCTTCTCAAAGAACTTAAAAAGATTATGCAAATACACTCACAGGTATGGTCCGATCATCATAAGGGTCCCATATATCTGGGTCAATTCCATTTAGTATTCCATGGAGCTTGTGGAGATGAGGAGCAACTGCAGGATGTCCAGCAACCTCCCTCGAATACGTGGGAGAAACCTGGAGATGCAAAACAGAATTAGTCAGATGTAACAATGACAATGGCAAAAGAAAGGATATTGGAAAAGTCCTGCATTAGCTTCCTCTTTCTTGATAACAAAAGAATTTTCATCATTCAAAATATCAATCATGTCAAAAAGCATAAAAGGCCACTACATATACAATTTCAAGAGGAAGAACTCTAACTCCACTGCCTCCAGCAAGGCATAAATCAAAATTACTCTTACTACCATCTCATTCACTTCCAAAAATTATAACTCTTTCAAACTTGGACATATTTCTACTCAATGCAGTCAACATATTACCAGCCGAGTACTGCAATTATAGAAATTTATCTCCAAAATTATCATAGTATATCTTGATTCAGTGGACACCAAAATCCACGTAGTGAAATAGCAATTAAAGCCTCATCTGGATGCTTTTGGACCGCACAACTTTGGATGGATGACAACCACAAAGTAGATCAGGAAAAATCAAAGGATGCATGACCAATGTCCACACAAATTTGGAATGGGAGAGAGCATGAATCAATCAGATGTAAACATAGAAACATAAGGTAAGAAAATGACAAAAACTCACAGTTGTAGCCTTGTCAGAATATAACATAGCTTTTCCAATGTTGCTTGCTCCAAATTCCAGGTTATGAATAGTGAAGACTATCCGAGCCTTGCTGAGACCATAGTGCTTATAGTTGTCCTTAAACAACCATGCAACTGGAGCGCTAGACCAATCATGGCAATGGATAATATCCTGTCAGTGTAAATCGACTGTCAATAGACAAGAATAAAAATTATTCATAGTGCAACAACAGGCCCCAGATGTCATTAGATGAGAAATTATAGCAATACATCCACTTGAGCTGTCTAGGGTGTGTAACAATGGATGGCGTAGATATGAGGATAAACAAATCTCTAAATCCTAGTCAATTTAAAGAGAGCTTGTCCTGCAACACATGGCATCAACTTCAGTATGCATCAGTACTTGCAATTGAAAAGCCAGTGAAAGCAATTTTATGCCAGTATCAAGAATGTTTTACCAGTTGCTGTGAGATAGGCAACACTAAAACAACTTGCAACCATTGTAGCACAGAATGACTAACAACATGACAACAGCCCAAGGCACTAAACTTACCAGATGAGATCCAATTTGCAATAAAAATTCAAGAGCTGCATGGCAAAAAAAAACAAATCTCTCCCCATCATTTTGGCATCCATAGATGCAGCCCCTCAAAAACATTCTGCAAGAGAAAATACAGCAGGAGACCCTTCAGACAATTTCTTATTCACAGAGATTGAAGATATCATTTAGAGATTTACATGTTTTGGTGTGGGTTTCTTTCCCCTTTTTAATTATGTTGAATGCATCAGTAAGTTTCAGTCAGAATAGTTAGGATCATGCATTGCAAAGATTCCATACTGCAACATCCAAGATGATTCAACACTCAAAAGAGGACAATGCTGTCAGTCTCTTCAATAGAGTTGAAATAGCCAAACTACACCAGGGAGTGAATGGATTCTTAAGGACCCTTCTAGCACATGGTTAAGGCATACTACAAAAATTTCAATGCATCAAATTTAGCCAATTATATTCTGTTACTGACAACCCAAGCCATGAAGAGGAATCAATTGGAGTTGGACTGATAAGTAACATGTGGGTATGATTTCACATATTGATTTGGACCAAGCAATGCCTAAAAGGAACAAAATATGCATATCATCAATAGGATGGGTACAAATATTAAGCAGTTAAGAATTTTGTTAAGCTTTCTCCTAGAAGACCAATACCGTCCAAATTAGTGAAAAACCACACTTTAGACCAGTAAATTAGGCAAGGTACCCTGGGAAGTTGATTAATCACAGTAGTTATGTGTGAAGTTTCGGATATTTAGTCAAGAACAAAATGCATGTGCGTGTAGGGTTATATGCTTGAGAGAGAGAGAGAGAGAGGAAATTGCCCAAAAATGAGTATTATGACTCATATAAGCAGAAAACACTTGCAGGTGTAGCAAAGCAAAGAGTTACCCATTCTGAGGCTCCAAAAAGTAAACAGAAATGCCTTCCACCTTCCCGAACCAAACTTTTATCTCTGTCCCATTTAAAGAATAGCTCCTCTGATACTGAAGATCTTTTACCTATTGCAGAACATGCCCTTTAAAAGGTTATTTATTTAATATATTATTTTTACAAAATTATACAAACACAGTAGACATCTTCTTTTCTGGGGACATTATGCCTCATTGCCACTGTGTAATAGCATTCAAAACAAGCTGTTTATTTGATTGATAGTTCTTGTTCTTATTGTAAAAAGGCCATTTCCTCCTGAAGGAACCAAAGACTCAGAATTGCCATGACTTGAAACTCTGGGAGCGAGTTATAGGTGACCAAATGTAATACCTACAGCTTTCACTAATATATAAATGAGGTCAAAATAAAGAGGACGAGAGAACAAAAGTGAGAGACTCTGGACAGCTTGGAGCTTACCTGGCTATGATTCAAGCAGTCATACTTTGGAAGAATGATGTCCACACTGTGATTCAAATCTTGAACAGCACGGGATAGACTAGTAACAACATCACCAAGTCCTCCAACCTGCAGATATTTAATATAATCGACAATTGAAATGGAGATGATATTCAGTAATGTGCAAAAAAAAATTATAAGATGGCAAGTATGCACAAGAAACAAATGATGATTACTCCTTTGTAATCACATCAATTCTCATCTTTTCGAGGATGAAATTATTTCACTGAAAGAAAAGCATTTATCATGGTAAAGTAAGCATCTCTCTATATGGAGTAGCCACATAGGAATACCCTTCTTTGCAATTTAAAAATTAGTCTCAAAATTGAAACTGGTGGGCTTGTAAATTGTTTTGATGTAGGACAGGATAGAAATTAGAGGAAATTGGGAAGAAAGGGAAAAATTACAAAAATCAACACTTGCGGGAGGATAAGGGATTACAAGAATCAACATTTATAGGAAAAGAAAGAGAAATGAGGATCACCACTTGTAAGAGTTTAACTTAATAATTCACCAAAGTTTTAAGAGCAACGAGGATCATCACTTGTAAGAGTTTAACTTAATGGTTCACCAAAGTTTTCTAACGAAAAAACCCAAAACGCCTATTTATGACCATTACATACCGAAGCCATTGGCCCATAGCTAACCTGAAATCACACTTATGAAAAGGAACTGAAATTGGAAGTTAAGAAAATGTTTGGCATAACTATGTTAGTACGTTACCTTCGCAATAGGGGCCATTTCAACAGCTATATGAACAATGTGCATTGGTGGCTCCTTTGCAATTCCTCCAAATACAGGTATATGGTAATCCATGCCATCTCTGTTGTCAAAGATTCCACCATCTTCCCTCTCAGAGAATACAAAATCCATCGTGTATGCATCCAATGGGACCTTGACTGCAAAAATATGGTCAATGAAGAGTGGCACTGAACAAGCCTATGAACCCATGCACCAAATTGTTTGTTTTTCAGACAGCAGAATATAAATATGAATAGTCCAATAGAATAATTTGCGTCCCTAAGCTATAATTAAATCTGTCACTACTTTGATAAATGATAATGGTCACTGCATGCACCATGAGGAAAATCCACTGAGGTAACAACCATTAGGTTTTGAAGTTCATGCAAATCAGAAAGCACAAAATAGGATCATCATTTTACAGAGTGTGTTTCATTATTGCAGAGGATCCCCTGTGGCTTGGCTAACATCATTTATAATGTAAAATCGTATGCGAGAGCCCCCCACTACCTCTACATGATAGCGGTATTCATAGTGCTCTTTGAATACAGCACATTCCATGTCCGATGATGCAATTGCTTAACACTAATGGTTGCTACAATTGTTACATGCAGATGGGAAAATGTACAAACAATGCAATAGAAAAAAAAAATGTAGCACTTTTTCTTACCGCTATATATGCTGCAATATCTGGTTTCTCAATAATCTACATCTAGTGATATCCTAAGTTCTATCAATGTCTAGTGCACCAACTTTCATATTCAATTTATGAGTCAATTCACAATCTCACTGTATGCAACAAATCTATGCAAATCAAGCCATGTTTTGAGACTTATTTTTCTTGTTGCAACATTAAACCAAAGCACTAGGACTGAGTATATACTATATCAATAAGAATACCACAATATATTTTTCTTTTTTGATAAGAAATAAGAGTACCACAATATTCATGTCAGAAAAGGAAGGATAATAAATTGAAAATTATAAACTCACCATTTGCTTTGACATGAGAATTATTAGCTGAAGGCAACATTTTCTGTGGTGGCAATGGACCTTTACGGTGAGTCCAACGATTAAAAGAACATCTGAACCAAACTTCAGATTTACCACTCAGAACTGTATTAGCAGGATTGTAGAAAACTGTAACAGTGCTTCCAGCTTGAACATCAAGAGGCTCTGTGTAGACTAAATGCTTTTGAGATAGCAAAAATCTTTTTAATGTTCTTTCCTTTGTTTCAGCTTTCAAACATGCTTTCTTTTCAGTCTGTCATGAGAGCAGAAAAGGGAATATGGAAGCTATCAGACACTACAACGAGAAATTACATTGAGAAACCAGGTCAGACATTGAAAAACTTGAGCTCGAATCAGTCTAAATCCTATTTAGCAAATGTAAGGAGCCCATCGTTATTGTCACAGAAGGTTCCATCTTTGCAACTCCCAAAGTTATCAAGACAATATCCATATGGATAGATCAAGTACACAACGCAAGAGGCTGGTCCTTGTCCCAAACACATGGAATAAAAGGATGAGAATAGAGTAAAAACACTAGGTAATTGATAGATAAACTTTCAGATTTCTTCTGTTTGTTAGTCTCAAAGTTTAACTCAAAAGGTTTTGAGTGGAACATCATATTGACTGACCTTGGCACGTATTGCCTCCTCTTTTAACCTTCTTTCTTCCTGCAGTTTCTTATATATCTGAAGTTCTTCCTTAACCCAATACAATTCTTCAGGAATGCTTTTGGGGACAACTGCATGAAAATCCTGGTGATGATTGTTATCATACACAACAGCATGCTGAGGAGGACCATCAGCAAAGACCCAATCCAAAACAAGAGCTCGATCAGGTACAACAACTGCATAAAAATTTAAAAGAAAGCATCTATCATGAAATGAGTGGTCGTAGCATCAAATAGTGAATTCTGTTCATTGCAAGAAAAATATTAGAGTGTTCTTTTGGTGACATCCAGTGCAACCAGAGCTGCTAAAGAGATCATTCCAGGCCTTTAAATTGAAAAAAAAAAAGAGCATCCCAATGCACAAGACTCCCACATTGTAAGGTCTGGGAAATTCTCAACTTCCTTTTTATGCTATATTCAATCAAGGAAATCTGGAATATGCTATTGGATGGAATTACACAGTAGATTTGGTGACAAAAGAGATATTAATTCTTCTTCATATTCTTCCCATTTCCTTTTCTGTTTTCTTTTTTCTTAGTTATAGAACAATCTGGAATCCAAGTGTGCAAAGTTTCAGATTCCAAGTTCCAGCAGCTTGCATGTGCACTTCACATATTTATAATTTTATCCCATTCAGCAATGATCTTTGCAATTGTCTAGTAAACAACAAACATCCATAATTACTTGATTAAAGAAGAAAATACAGAATCAAATATACCACTAGCAAACCACCAGTCACCATCCTTTCTCTCAGTGCTAACAAGCCTCTGGACAATCAACAACCCATCCTTCCAATTATTATACCCTCCATGAATCCAGATGTCTCCAGCATGCACAAGAGGACCTGAGCTTTTATTATAATACACCTTGATCATGTCCTCACCTCTGAACTCACTAGGATCTATGTACCAAACCTTATCAACCGAACTTGAAGCCTTCTTTATAAGCTGTTGTAATGCTTCTCTCCTCTTTTCAGCTTCTGCCCTTGCCTGTGCTCTGTCAGCTTCACTCGCAGCCTTTTCTGCTTCTCTTATCCTTTTCTCTTCTTCTGCCCTTTCCCTCTCTGCCTGTTCCTTTGCAAGTTTTTGTAACTCCTTACGTTTTTCCTCAAGTAAGAAATCGTCAAATGCAAACTGATCCATTCCACCTTCAACAGGTATGCAGAAATCCTTTTTGTTATTGTTGTCATACACATTACGACCATTGTGGAACACAAAATCCATCTTATATGCTTCTTTAGAAACATGAATCAGACAAGACCACCAATCCCCATTTAGATGGGTTTTGTCCAACCTAAAGGTAAAAGATTTCCATCTCCAATCATTAAAGGCACCCATAATCAAAACATCAGGCTCATTCTTTAGAGTAGAAAGACTCCTGTTAAGGAACACTTCTATATCTTGATCTGGTTTCACTAGCTGGGGATAAACAAACACTCTACTTCCCCTTGAGAAGTTTTCCTCTGCAATCCTCTCAATTTGTTCCTTCCTCAAATTCTTTTCCATCTCCAACTTCAATTTCATAGCATCTTCTAATATTCTTTCATCTGCCCTAACACTTTCCTCCCCAAGAATTCTATCATTCTTCATATTATCAGATTGCCTTGCCTCTACAGCAATTTCTTTAGCTTCTATGTTCACCTCTTCACTTGTACTGATAACCCCATTTTCCACTACTTGATTGCTTTCAGCACCTTGCACCTTTTCACTCTCTGCTGACACTGCCTCTACTATCTTCTTGTCCTCGTTGATTTTCTGCTCCCTGGGAATTTCAGCTACCTGTTTTTTGTCCTTATCAGGTCCTATGTTTATTATGTTATGCGTCTCCATGATCTGACTTACTGTTGCTGTATTTGAACCCTCTTCCTCTCCATTGTTCTTTGTGTCCTTCTTCTGGGTACTTGCTCCTACAGGTGCTTTTGGTGTGAATCCCTTAGGAGCAGGGCTGTTGGGCCTTGCAGTAGATGTTCTTCTTTGCCTCCTCCTAGAAAAATCTTCATATATAAACAAGACTTACTAATACGATCATAATGATCAAAAGGAAATCATACACTAATTAGGGCACAGTATTGTTCTTTTAACCAAAAATCAGAACCGTAACAAACCTGCACTTGCAGTAATTTCAAATGAAAATCCACATACTGGGTGTTTGCTCCTCCATGGAGTAATCTGAAAGCAAACACATTGAAATCAGAAATTCAACATTGAATTTTTTTTTTTTTTTCTATTATATATCAGCACAAAATAATTGTGTTCTTTGCTTATGATCAAGCAAGTCATAGACTTAACTAAAAATTCATTTGTCACCTACTAGATATAATAAGTCTTTAAAATAAAGATAAAACAATCAGAAAGAAGAAACCTTTTGCTTGAAATGGATCCCATTGAACCAAGAAATCATCTTCGAAAATTAAACAGAAGCAGTTCTAATGAGAATCAGGAAACCAATAACATTTCACTCCAAGCCACAGCCAGACAAGAAGCAATAAAAATTATTGAACAAACCATTACACAGTGCTAGATAGATAACCAAAAAAAAAAAAAGCCAAAAAGCATTACACTTGAAATGTGGCTGGTTTTAACTAGAGGGAAAGACCCAATAAAAGGTTTGATCTTTGAACTGGTTTTGTGGTGGAACACATGTCTTCTGTAACTGAATGACCTCTGAACTTGCAAACCCACTTCCATGGCTGTGAAGAAAACCAGAAAAAGAAAGTCTTTTCTCCTGCCCAACTCAAGCTGATGGGAACTATTTATTGACTCATTAACCAAGAATCGATCTCCCTCACCAATAGCAGTGCACACGCATACAGAAAATCTATTCAAAAGAAAACCACATGATTCTTTATTGATTGTTTTGCACACCCTATTAGTCTAATAATTCAGAGACATCTGTTTGATAACGGCAGAGCTCAGTCCTGGAATGTCAGCCATAAGTGTCAACAATGGTGTTCTGCTACCTTGCTAGCGTACCATGTTGACAAGTGATGACAACTTGTGGCCATTGATTGTCATTTTGTTTTGTGGGGTGGTGATTTAAAAGGTGGAGATGAGTTTAAGATGTCAAATTATTGTGGACCTGGGTGTGTTGGAGTAGCCATGTTTTTTAAGATATTTCTACAATTTGCAAAATGGTACCACCCGCCGTCTCATGTTTTTTGGAGCCTTTCTTATTCCCTGACATGGTAGGCGACGATGCAGAATTGCGGGAAGCGCAGCGTGTGTTGGCTACATGGGCTCCAACTATTTTTATTTTTATTTTTATTTTTTTATCTCTTATTATCTTTCACTTATATTTTTATTTATTCTTTTCATCTTCCATTCTCTTTTATTTCTTCTTCTTCTTCTCTTTTTTTTCCTTTTTTTTTTTTTCTTTGCTATATCATCCCTTCTCTCACTTTCTTTTAAATTTTTATCTCTCTTTCATCTCTCCTTCTTTTTTATCTCTTTTTTCTATTTTTATCTGTGTTTCTTTCTTTAATTTCAACACTTAATAGGCTTACTAGTAAAAAGTATGAAAAACATGAGTTATTTTTTTTCAAGAAGAAGAATATTTTTTTGTTAATAATAAAAAAAAGAGATAAAGATGAAAAATGAAAGACAAAAAAAAAAACTTAAAGAAAAATTGAGATAAAAAAGAGATTAAAAAGAAAAGGAAAAGATAAAGGAAAAAAATAAAGATGGAAATGAAATAAAATAACAATGAGAGAGAAAATAAGAGAAAATGTTATAAAGCAAAAAATTTTATCCAATGTCTATATAAATATTCTTGATATTTAAATTTATCTTGATTATCCTATTTAGATAATTATAAATATAGGGTAGACTAATCATCTAATTTTATATTAACTTATCATATTTTGCCTTCGTACAAAATGCACTATGTACAATTCAATATAATTAATAAAATAATATTAATATTATGATAATGATATAAAATATGAGTTAATAATTTTTTTTTCACTCACATTTGCAGTTTAGGTAGTTTAACTCATATATTAAGTGAATTAAATTAAAAATTTTCTATTAAAAAAATACTAATGACATTATGCGTGCCCGAACCACGCCTAAAAAAGGCTACAAGCTCAATTATTATTTAAAGGCAATCGTTGAAAAGTGAACTAATCTCTTAGGTTTACATGGAATTTTCATGTTATTTATATAACTGGAAAGGATTGCCTCCAAATTGTAACAATATTAAATGGTCATTATGGATTCTTCAGGCCATTTCTGAATTTGAAGTCAATAGACAGGAAGGAAAATGAAATGAAATGGCATACAATTACAGAAGAGCCACTAAGGACTGCCATGACAGATCTGGACATGCACTTGAAGATACACAACATTCCTTTAGTGAAACCTTCAAATAGTAAGATAAAAATTGGCTGAGTATGCCAAAATACGTTTCATATCTCATTCTGCAAAGAGTCTTAAAGCAATTGGAGAATTACAAAAGGGAGAAAGGAAAAGCTGTCTTTATCTCATGACTTTTCTTACAATAAGCCCATTTAAATGAATCGAAGCAGATTTTTTTTTTTTGGGGGGGGGGGGGGAGGGGATATTGCTTGCAAGATGGAGAAAAACTGTCTTAATAATCTCTAAGTTAAGGCATTGGCACCAGCAACAATCTCCAATATCTCTCCTGTAATCTTTGCCTGTCGCTCCCTGTTGTAAACAATTGAAAGGCTTTTCCTCAATTCCACTGCATTATCGGTTGCATTGCTCATGGCACTCATTCTAGCAGCAAGCTCACTAGCCAGAGATTCCTGCAATGCCTTCAAAATCTGGCTGTTCAAGTAAAGTGGCAACAAGGCATCAAGAATCTGAACTGGGTCCTGCTCAAACTGCAAAATGGATGAGAAATCTGCAGTTTCAGTCCTGATCACATCTCTCTCCACGGTCAATTTTCCTTCTCTCGTTGTCAGTCTGAAGAACTCATCTTCGGCAGCATCGACACACACCCCATTTATATCACAAATCTCCCCCTTTGGAGAGAGTGGAAGTAAGGTATGTATAACAGGATCAGCCTTGACCAAAGACACAAATTTTGTGTACAAAAGCTCGACTTTGTCAACCTCTTCACTAATAAAGAGTGAAAAGACATCATCTGCAATGGCCTGAGCCTCTTTGGCTGTAGGCAAGGAGGTGCCTTCAAGGAACCTATCAACTGGAATATAAGGCCTGCGGATGAAATAAGAATTACCCTTTTTGCCAACACTAATGATAGTGTATTCAAGCCCAAGCACCTTCAAATCTCTAATTCTTGCTTCTGCTTTCTTGATAATAGCATTATTAAAACCCCCACAAAGACCTCTATCACCAGTAACCACAACTAGAGCAACCTTCTTGACTGGCCTAACCTTGGTGAGAGGCACATCAATGTCCTCAGTTTGGAGCTGTTCGTTGATGTTGTAAAGAACTTCCACTAGAGTTTCAGAGAAAGGCCTGCCATTGACAACAGCTTCCTGTGCTCTCCTCACTTTAGCAGCAGCAACAAGCTTCATGGCCTCGGTGATCTTCTGTGTGTTTTTCACTGAATCTATACGGCTGCGGAGCTCGCGGAGACCACAGTGAATTGGGGTCACAGAAGAGGATCTAGAGGGATTGGTGGTTGGTGAACTGTGAGTAGGAAGCTGAAAAGGGTTGAGAGAAGAGCGAAACGAGAGTGAAGAAGTGTCCGAAAGGGAAGGTTTTGGCGACACCCACATTGTTAGATTTTTGCAAGACATGGCTGTAATGGTGATGGTGCTTGAGGAGCTCTGGAGCCAGAAGAAGAGGAGAGAAGAAGAGTTTTTGTGGGGGTGTCTTATCTTCTTCTTTGTTAATTTCTATGGTGTGGCATGGAGGAAAAGTGTGAGAGGGGGAAATGAGTGGAGGAAGAGGAAGGAAATGGATGAGGTTTTGGGATAAGGATTTTGACCGTTGGAGATTGCCTGTGACATAATTTGATTCATAAACGGTCATTGTCTGTGACATAATTTGATTCATCTTTATTACTTAGCGGTGCATACTTGGGCTTGGTTGGGAGGAGGAGGGGGGAGGGGGGTTCAATGTCCATTCTGATGTTTATGAAATGATATGAATAGTGAATACTGAAGTCACAGAGATTAGTGGACCTCAAATAATTTGTGTCTAGAAAGGTATCAAGAAATTAATGTGAAGTTTAGGCAGCCAAAATTTGAGTCAAAACAGACAACAGCAAAGAGGAAAGCACAGTCCATTGGGTTTTTCCTTATTTCAATTAAAAAAAAAAAAAAGGAATAAAAAAGTTGTAAGTCATTGTCCGATCAGACCATACTATATTTAAATCCTAAACAATACTTGCCAAATGTTTCTTTTTCAATGATTACAGCATGGCCTCTGCATCTTCGTCTTCAATGATTGAACTAACTATGACCCCATATGTTTGTTTATCAGGAACTACTCCATTCCATTACGTACCATGTAATCCTGCAACTCAATCACTTCTCCAGTGCTGCAATTCTTTCAAACAAAACCGGTGACAAGAGCAGTGTTTGCTACATCATCAGTAACCATTCCATGGAGATCTTCGCTCGTTCCTTGGCCTGTTGTCGACGCCCAGCAAGTTGATCAATGTTGCGGTATCCATTGATCGAGATGCTATAAGTTACAGCATCAATTAAGCTCCTCTTTCGTATTGCATCAACTAAATTTCTTGCAATATTGATCAACCCCTTCTTGCATAAACTGATTTACAATAGAATTATACATTAACAAGTTGGGATTTTCCTCTGCTTTGATCATTTTGTAATAGACCTGAACTGCACTTTCAAGTTTCAGCATTCCCTTGCAGCACAAATCAGTTGAAGTACCTAATGTAGCTCACTCAGAAACCAAGGCATGAACAATCATGTTGGCCAAAACTTGTTAGGCTCCTGGTCTTTCCATATGCATCCTCGTACCAGCATCCTCAGACTACATCTCTTCCTGACCATGCTAGACATTTGCTTTCTAATAGCATGCAACTGAATCCTCAAGTTTGGCATTGAACTTATACATCCAAGTCATGTAATTGATATGCTTTTTGACAAAAGTGAGAAACTCTTAGATATGCCTTTTGTCTAATGGTTGACTATTAAAAAAGGAAACTGTTTAACAAACAAGGAGAAAGTTTTCATCAATGTAAGATTAAGGCTTAAAAAGAAAAGATCGAGGCCAACCCCATACGAATAGATCTCTCTCCCCATATTTTCCTGGATAGGAAATAGAGTTCCTTCTTAATTATTCAGAACTAACCACTGTCCACTTGTAAAAAAGTTTGGATCCTTATCTCACAAATAATAATAATAATAATAATAATAATAAACAAATAGAGTTTGGATCTTACCATTGGGCCACTAGCATCTTGATATTGGACATTAATTTTCTGGGTTTAGTAAATGCCAGATAATCGAAGAAGCCTGAAACAAATATCAAAACAATAATAAAACATCTCAGCCAATCAAGTGTTCTTCGGGGTCAATTGACTATGTACACTTTTACTGACGGGGAGGAAGAATGCTCTGGCAGTCCACTAAAATAATGCCATCCGCAAACCCTGCATGTGGCCCTCTGGGTGTGTACTTGTGAGAGAGAGAGACAGAGAGAAAGAGAGAGAGACAGAGAAAAAGAGAGAGAGATGTAGATTGAGATTTGAGGGGGACCAGCCTGGCAATACATCATGGACACATACAAGAGGATAATCAATTAGGGGAGGTCTTGTTTGATCAAAATACGAAGGTCCAAACCCAACAACCTATGAAGCACCTCAACAAACTTATCCAACTTTTGAGAACTACCAGTCAGTCTTCTCTTTTTTTCTTTTTCATTTTTTGGCCTCTTCAACAACCAAATAAAAGCTTAATTAAGACTCCTCCCCCCCCCCCCCCCAACCCCAAAATTTCTTCCCTTAAATACCACCCTCTAGACCATCCTCAAACGACATTTTGTGATGAGGATGTGCAAAATGGGGGGCTTCAATAATCAGACTTCAGATGTCACCAGTGAAGACACCAAAGGTAACTTTAATATAAAATAGAATGCCTTCACATTCATTCTAGTTATTTCATTTTTATGCTCCCACATTATGTTCTTATTCAGATGTGAAAGATCAAGATTCCAAGATGCTGGAATTCTCTGAAGATGAAGTGAATCTTATCACTAGGATGTTCAGCTTGGTTGGAGAAAGGTTTGGTGGTTTTATTCTGTTGGTTTCTTTCTTTGTTTTTTGTCTTCTTCATATTACATTCGGTATAGGCCCAGGAAAAGGGTGTAGGAAGCTGCTGATATAACAACAAAATTTAGATGTTTTTAATGTATCATTGTGTGATTAATTTCCAGGTGGTCACTGATTGCCGGTAGGATACCGGGAAGAGCAGCAGAAGAGATTGAGAAATATTGGACTTCAAAGTGCAGGTGCAGCTCATCAAGGGAATGATTAAGTTGCGTGACTTTATGTTTTCACTTGGGCCTGGACATGATTGAGCAGTCAACTAAGATGCTGTAATGGCCAGCAAGTGCATGTAGTACCAAAATCCATGTTGCCTTTGTAACTCAGACGCCATTGATTGATTTAATGTTTTGTTGGTCACCCCACTGGGATGTACGGTGAGAATTGATGTAATCTTCAGATTCCTTGAAATGATTTACAAATTTCTTTTAAAACTTGTCCTAATACAATGGAATTAAATTAAAAAAGAAAAAAGAAAAAAACTCTTGGACACAAAAGCTAACTAGTTGACACAGAAGTTTCTTGGAACCAGCATGCAATCATGTCTCTCAAAACGTTAACAAACTCATCATTCAAACAAATCAATCTTCTTTTTTAAGGTTGTGTTCTTACATATGTCTGGGAAAAAAAAAAAAAGAAGTTATGCTCTTGCATAAATTAGTTACCATAGAAAGTTAAAAACCAACCAAAAAAAAAAAAAAAACTACCTTTAACTTCTTTTAACAACCTCTATATTTTCTTTTGTAATTATCAATATTATCATTGGATTATATATATACACTCATCTTTCTACATCAACATGACCTCTTCACGCTAGTTCATGGATGATAACCGAGAAGAAAAGACCGTCCAAAAAAAGATCTATGCTTTGATTTCAATATGATGGACAAGGAATCATACTTGACTTTTTTTTTTTTTTTTGTCTTATCCTGCAACGAAAAGTAAACATACTCGACTTCTTTGACTCGTTATACCACGTTGTTTGGAAAAAGAGTTCATTTCCAAAGACAAAGTAATTTAGGATTAAGTGCGAGTTGGGTGGCCTAACTTCAACTTGATTCTAAATTTATAACTTTTTTTTTTTTTTCTCACCATAAGGAAACAAGGAATTGAATCATTGAGCTGTGTGATTCCGTTTCGGTTTTGAATTGATTTTTGATTTTAGTTATGCTCATTTCAGTTTCAAATTTTAAACCAGTCTCACTTTTTTTTTTCTTTTTTCTTTTTTTTTTTTGTGAAAATAAAAAGGAAGAAAGACATTATTTTTTTAAAATGAGACTACTAGTTCAAATCACCAATTAGGAGAATTGTTATTATTATTATTATTTGGATCAGACTAATAAAAAAAAGTATCAGAATTCGTTGGATTTGTGCTACCCCATGAACAATGTTTTATTGGTCGATGCTTCTTTGATCTCAGATCACCCCTCAATCCTCACGCCTTAGTCAATCTGGTTAATATGACAGGCCACAAACCAGTAATCTAAATCTTTTTCTTTCTCGTCCAAGCTTAAAAGAAAAAAAAATATATATAGTTGGTCTTTGTTTTTAGTTTTTCTTTTAAATGGATACTTATTACTAGCCATTGTTTTGATTTTTGATCAAGAAAATAAAGAAACTAATTCCTTCTATGCTAAACTTGAGTTGAGTTACAAGCTATAATAATATAGATAGAAGTCTAACACCTCACCCCTGAAAGAAAGAGAGAATAAATCGGCTCCCTTTCTCTCTGCGTCTTTGTTTGGAATAAATCATGCTTTTGGCAGTTGTTGGACCTTGGACTGGTCCGGAAAATGCCTGAAATTAAGGTGCAGAGAGAGGGAGAGAGGTAATTAATGTAATTAATCTTTGAATATCAGTGAAAATTACCATCTATCATCTTTTTCTTTTTCTTTTTCTTTTTGTCCATTATTTTTATTTTCTGGCTCTCACTATTTTTACGGCAAGAGAACTATCTTAATTTCAAAGTCAAATTATAATTAGTATTACAAAAATGAATTTATATTCTTGTTAGTCCAAAAGTGGAAAACCTTGTCATTTAAGAAATTCTAGTAGCATGCATTGTCTAAAAATATAACTTTAGGTTATAGTAGTGTTGTTATTTGCAAGTCCGTTTGGAAGTTTATTGCACCCTAGTAATATGAGATTTTCTTCTTTTTTTTTTTTTTTAATTCTCTTTTGATGCGTAATCAATCGAATAAGAAAATAGAAAAATAAAATAAAATTCTCATATTAACTTTCTGATTACATGAATTTATACACAAATCTCTTAAAAAAAAAACTCAAATTAAAAATAAAGGGATGATTAAATTATATCTAAACTATATCCATACAGTAATCTCTCTATGATCTCACATGATTGGGTCTCATTTGATTGGACCAACTAATGGAAGTGGAACGGTGTCAGAGAAAAAGGAGAGCTCCACACCCTCGTATGTGGTTCCTGACACCTCCCCCAGTTGTCTTCCGACGTGGCCCAATCGGTTTGCCTGTTTGGTAATGAGAGGGCCCCAGTCCAAGGTCTTTGGATAGGCGGTGGCAGACTTGGCAGTTAAACTGTATGCATAAGCCCAAAATTCTCTCTCTCTTTTTTTTTCCGCTCTTGAAACTATTTATCAACGCTGTAAAAGCTGTGTTACATAATGAATATTATTCTTATTAATCTTATGCATTTTTCTAAAATTAAAATTAACAATCTCAGAAATAAAAATTGAAGTTCCTAGCTACTAAATTACTATAAGACATATTAAACCATTTTACCTAAAATGAGGATAAATTGAATGACTAGGTCCTTATTAATTTAATAAATCGGGCTCGTCCAAAGCTTTTTAGTTTTTCCCATCTAAAAGCCAATGTTCTCTTGCTCTATGCATCTGGGGGTGATTGGAAAGATCAATGGTGATTGTCAAATGCTGATCAAACAATATCTTAATTTGTTACTCGATGCATGGACGTCTTGTGCAAACCAGAAGTCCGGATGTTTAGAAACATCAATTTGTAACTGCTAATCAAAATTAAATTGTTCTTGGGAGCTAATATAATAGGTAGGCAAACATATTTATATATATAGATATATATATATATATATATATATAGTTAATTTGCTTGCAATTACATATTTTGATTGATAGATAAACAGACAACTTTGCCTCACCAGCTCTCTCCCCCTCTGCTTTAACTTTGGACCTTCTTTGGAACCAACCATGATTATTTATAATAGCAAGTTAGTTATCAATGAAGTTGCTGCACCAGCAGCAGCATTCGACAGGTGGCAGTTGCCACTCTAGGTCTTCGTCATCCTTCTCTCCCATCGTGGGGGTGGTGGTGGTGGTGATGGGGGCAGTCCTCATGGCCGCCTTCTTCAAGTTCCAAATTCAATGCTCCCATGTCTTCAATGTTCTTCAATTTCGCCTCCTTGTATTTCCCCCATAATACAACATACAGCCCTCCTACTATCATTAACGACCCTACTCCCCTGCAAATTCCATCAAGTTCACTCGCGCGCACACGCGCACACACACACACACACATATATACACTAGGAATCAAGTAGTGCGTTTGTGCATGTGTGTGTGTGTATAATATGTATATTAATTTTTTTGGCGTAATATACATACGTGCCAACGTATAATTTCTCATGCATCAAGGCCCAGCTAAGAACTGCCACTATGACCAGCGACAAGGGACTGAATACCGAGACGTACAGTGCTCCTTTCCTGGAGATGCTCCAGGATGTAAGGCGAATTGCCAGTGCAGAGCACACGATTCCCTGCAAGAATTATTATTGTTATTGTGGTATTACTGTTCTAACAACAGCTTAATTTAGGAAACATCAGAGCAAGCAAGCGGTTCCTCCTGGCTTCATCATCAACAATTTGAATTAGCAGGAAATTAACTTAATTTACCATATACAGAGCCGCAACAAGCCTGCCTGGAGAGCGCAATGACCATTCGGACAATTCATGATCGACCAGAGCAGCAATGGCCATGAGCTTAATACTTGCCATTAAACACATCAACAGTGTGCTGGTGTAAGGTGCTGAAAACTTGCTGCTCACTTTGGCCTGCAAAATACCAACAAAGGGAATGAATATACAAGTTACAGAACGTCAAACTGAAACATGCACACAACCGAATTGGACCAATTACTAACACTTGTCTGCTTTATATAGTCAAAATTTAATGGCAAACCAGTCTGAGAGCTTCCGATAAAACTGATGTTTTCTTACTTGGATTACAAACCATACGGACCAAGAAGCAGCCCCAGCCATTACTAACAAAGGGCCCCAAAAGGGGTTTGATTTGTTGCTGGAACTGGTGTTTCCCATGTTAATTGCATAATTCCATTGAATGCTGGATTCGCCTATGTTGATGATGTGTCCACGGTAGAATGACAACAACATGGCCCCTCCCAGGCACAATGCTGTTCCCAATACCTTAGCCAGCCCAGATATCTTCCTTAGTCCAAGAGTTTCTTGTCTGAAAAACATTGAAAGGCAAAGCATTATTATGACTTGAAAAGGTTGAAAATATGCCTCTTTTTGGCAGGGCAGTAGCAATTTAAAGATGGTAACAACTACTGTCTTGGATTTACTCATCAGTGGAGGTGGAATTGTTTACCTGAAAAGGACTGCAAGAATAAAAGTGCTAGCAGGTGATATGCTGTTCAATGCGCACCCAACAGTGGAGGTGGAATTTTTTAGCCCAACAAAGTAGAGGACCTGGTTTCCAGTTATCCTACATGTTTGAGATAAAATTCAGTATCTATTGTTTGCTGGGAGAATTAGCTCTAAACCGATGCAGAAAGCAGGGAGACTCTGTTGATCACTTACCCTGTAAGGGAGCATAAAAACAATTGAAATAGTAGAGGCCTAGTGATCTTGGGTCTAGTCTTCCTTCATGAGAAAATATGAGTGAACATCAACGACTTTCATTCTGAAACTAACCAGATTCAAAATTCTAGATAAATCATTCATAGCCCATACCAAAATAAAATCCAGCCAAGGATGAGTTCATCAGTTGAAAAGAAATTGGAAACTGAAGCACGATTTTATTCTAACCAAACCATAATGAAGGTAATCAAATTTCTCCGATAGGCCAATCGTGTTGGCAATAGTAACTAGCATGGGGGAACATGCACTTGTATTCTGCCAATGTAACTGTCCTGAGTCTGACCATCCATATTCAGAAATTCCTTCCCATAATTCCTTATTCCATATTCCTGTTGGCATTACCCTTGACTTTCGTACTTATAAAATGATTTATTTATTTATTTATTTATTTACAACAATTGAGATGGATAAATTCTTGGTTTTTTGCAAAGTGCAGAAGTCTTAAAATTGCGCCTTAACGAGTTTGCATTTCCTTGGGAATGTGATGCAGAATGATATGCCAAAAAGGCAAAGTTTTCTTTTGTTTTGTTGTTTTCCCTGAAAACAATACGGTTTGTTACCATGGGCTAACCATTTTATTGTCTGTTTCGCATTTCCACATTCTTGGACACTAGCTGGATCACGAGAGTCAACAGAAAACTAGCCCTCCGTATGCAAAGGTAAACGAATGAAGCAAGCCAGCCTCGAGTTCAACATGAATTTTTTCAGCACGTAACCAGCTAGCAGAGCTCCCGATGAGTAAGCGGTTCTGTCGTTTCTGGAGGGCAGAAAGAAGTTAATTGTATCCTTTACATTTCTGGCTGGGGGAATGACATGTTTACAAATGTGACTTTGGAAAACAAATGAACTACTCACACACACGCGCACACACACCAAGAGAAAAGATTGAAGCTTAAAATCCACCTGTGCGCCTCCCTCCTTCAAAAAAAGGAGTTGGATCAAGTTCAGGAACGTACCGTTCGAAGAAATAGGCAAAGGGGGTCAAAGCAAAGGTGGCAAATATCTGTCGATAGGCAACAAGAACTAGCGGCTTCATGCCGGAGTTCATTGCGAGCTTTGATGCAATGTTCAGGCCCGCGAAGCTGATTTGTACAACAACCATTGCCAAGAACGGCAAAATATCGCTGGCCTCCATTACTTTAGTCTTCCCTTCTTTTCTCTTCTCTCTCTGAGCTCTAGGTAGAGTCTCTTTGATTTATTACACTGCTCCACAGAGAGCAAAAGAGGCCAGACCAGGTCAGGCCACATAGACACACACACGCACACACGTATATATAGGGAGAGAGCAGGGAGTTTTTGAACAGGGAGTTCAGGGGTCTTGGGCTTCTTAGCCTAGCCTTGGGTTGGCTACATCCAACAAATATTCTGCAACCAAATTACATTCAGCCATGTCCATTACTGGGACCCAATTCCCCCCCCAAGCCCCCCAAATGTCGAATTTATTGGTAATGTTACATCTGTTAATTGAGATTTATGTATATAATTACAAGGAAAATTACGTTTCTATTTCCATTTTTATTTTTCAAATTGCCCTTCTTCATTGATGTTATAAGGGTTGGTACAACGATTTAGCTTTGCTCGAAACTTGAAAGCCACTTGCCACCTAATGGTTGGTATTGGTAGCAATCTACAATTTACTTTGTTGATCTTCTTCGATTTAAAAACCTCCATTTGACGTCTTTCCATGTACCAGTTTGTGCTGCTTGCTGTCAATTGGTAATAAAACAGGGACTTTCACGTTGCATTGGCAAACACCCTTCGGTTAATCGCTTCTTTGGGGGGGTGGGGTCCGTAAAATTTATTTTTGGATAAACCCTGAGTTGCGATCAATACAGGTAATTAATTAGGGCCCAGAGACTAGGTGCTTTAAAGCTGTATTTTGTGCTTCAATTCAATCTTTCCATTCGTAGAAGCTACAGAAAGTTCAGTAATTTAGATTGGAAAGTAACCCAAATGTTAAAGCTTTTGATCCAATTTGAAAAAAGATTTTACTTTACCACTCGTAGTTAATCCTTAAAAAGGACAAGCAACCATTTACCATTTATTACTTAATTGCAGAAGTACATTTTAATTTGCCGTAATCCTAGCATCTTTGGTGATATCATTATTTGTTCCAGCGTAAATCGCAACGGTACGGTATTACTCAAATAGTTTTTTATGTGTATATCATTTAAATGTTTGGTGGAGTCACAAGCAAACATAAAAAATAAATAATTAATCATAATTTTTTTTTAAAAAAAAAAAACATTCAAAATTATTTTTAAAATTCTTATTTTTACTTGCATCTACGTCTATATAATGGTCGTCTTAAATATTTTGCAAAACATTAAAATAAATTGAAAACAACTGGCCAAGGTTTTTTTTTTTTTTTTTTTAATATCGTGGAGAGAATTAAGGCCAAATTAAAAGTAAACTTGAAAAGAATAGCTACGAGGTCAATGGACTCAAAACACATCATGTTGAAAGAGTTGAAAAATGCCCCTCGGAGGATTTGATAACAAATGGAAACCCCAAGTCACTGGCTCATTGATTGCGGTAGAATATCTAGCAAAGGAGGTTCTTGGAACCCATCTAGACGCCAATTTGATTTAGTTTTGCAAGGAGATGTTGAGAAGAAGTTGATGGGTCTGCATTTTTTCGCGAAGGAGGTTCTTGGAACCCATCTAGACGCCAATTTGATTTAGTTTTGCAAGGAGATGTTGAGAAGAAGTTGACGGGTCTGCATTTTTTATGTTCAACAAGAAGGAAACCGTGCTTGTGTGTGGCTGACTAAATCACTAATTTTACTTCACCCTCACTCGATAGAGTTTATTTGTGGAGTGATAATAATAATAATTTATATTGTTATTTCAATTATTTAATTTTAATTAAATTTTATATTTGAAAATTTCATATTTTAGAGATGATTTTATGATTAGTGAACTAAAGTTAAATTGATCTTATTTATAATTATTTATCAAATTAAAAATTTTAAATTTAAATTTTAATTAAAATTAATTTATTTTTTTTTTTTTTCACTAAATTAGTAAAAACCCAAACACCTAATTAATAAAAGCCCAACCAAACCCAAATAACTAAATGGCCTCAGAAGAAGGCTAAAACCCTACTCCTCCTCCTGTCCTTGTTCCTCTTCTTCTTCTTCTACTTCTTCTTGTTGGAATTGCAAAGGGTTTTAACGAGGAAGGCAGAGAGCGGGAGAAGAATGGAGTTCGAGAAGAGAAAGGCGGCAACGCTATCGTTACTGGGCTCATCCGAAAGAGACAAATCGCCGAAAGGCACGTTGGACACACCCATAATCCCACTCCTCAACACCCTCAACGCCCACCATTCTTACTTCACCACCAGCTCCTGCTCCGGCCGTATCTCTATCATCTCCCAACCCTCAACTAATAATTTTCCAAGACCCAATAATAATAATAATAATAATAATAATAAAAAGAAGGCACGTGGAGGCTCCTGGGTCTTCATCACCCACCACCCAGCAAACCCGGACTCTGTCGTCTCCCTCCTCTTCTCCTCCTCTGCCGGCGAGTCTTCGGCGTTGACTCCCGGTAACGAGCTGGTGTTCCGGTTCGAGCCGTTGATCCTTGCCGTTGACTGCAAGGACATTGATTCCGCTCACTTCTTGGTTTCTCTGGCCATATCGTCCGGGTTCAGGGAATCTGGGATTACCAGCGCCAGCAAAAAGAGGGTCATTGTGGGTATCCGGTGTTCGATTAGAATGGAGGTTCCGCTAGGTGACAGCGGCCACATTCTTGTGTCGCCGGATTACGTCAGGTTTCTGGTCGGCGTGGCTAATCAGAAAATGGAAGCCAATAGGAAAAGGACTGAAGGGTTCTTGACGGTTTTGAGGGAAAAACGATTTGTGGGTCCCTCCGCTGCGGAGGATAAAGTCGATGGAGTTTTTGATGATGGGGACGCTGATGATAGCTTGGAGAGAACAGATGGCCATGGCCATAGAGTTGACCACAGTGGTAATTTAAATTTTGGGTTTTATTTAGTCTCTTTTTTGTTATTAATGTTTAGCTTCTGAAGGGTGAGCCTTTGTGTAACGGTAAAGGTTACCCATTGGTCCCGGGTTTGAGTCATGGAAACATTCTCCGCGGGAGACTTGTGCACTGGGAATGCCTTTTTATTAATGTTTATTCTCTGTGGGTGTAGCCCTGTTTTGGGATTATGACTGTGCATATATATACAATGAGTTTATGCATATAGGAGTGAATGGTATGAATGAACCTTTTACATACTAATATATGTCTGATTGCAGGAGACCTTTACTTTGAAATGTGACAGCAGGTTTGGATCTTTGATTCATTGGCAGGGTCGTTAGTTCCTGGTTGCATTCTATCTATTAGTCAGATGATAATAGTTGGTGAACCAGTAGAGAAGCTTTTCCTTTGGGGTCACTCCTCTTGTACATTGAATCTTGCCGACCATAATGAGATTCTTGTATTTGGTGGTTTTGGAGGAATTGGAAGACATGATCGAAGGAATGATTCTTTACTGCTTGACCCAGTAACCGGTGCATTAAAAGCCATTGATCTTGAGGGTGCACCAACGTCACGATTGGGTCATACAGCTTCTTTGGTTGGTGATTTCGTGTTTATTATTGGTGGCAGGGCTGATCCTGTGAATATTCTTGGAGATGTATGGGGACTCAATACTACTAATTTTGAATGGAGGCCAATGGAATGTACCGGCAGCCTTTTCCCTCCAAGGTGAGTAACGTCCCACATGTACACCTTATCTTTTAATTTTTCTTTCTTTTCCGTTTGTAGGGTTTGCTGAAGTTAAGTTCTATGAAAAGATCAAAGAATATGCATGAATTCTAAACAAAATGCCATTTTCATCTAAAATGAACAAGGGCTTTATATTTCACCTGTCCTTGTCATCTCAGAAACTGCTTTTACATCTAATGTCATGTGTATGCCATACAGGCATCGCCATGCAGCAGCAGTTGATGGCTCGAACATTTATGTGTTTGGTGGACTTAACAATGACACAATATTTTCATCCTTGCACATCCTCAGCACTGAAAGTCTGCAATGGAAAGAGGTATTGGTTGGTGGAGAACAGCCTTGTGCTCGTCATTCTCATGCAATGGTGGTATATAGATCCAAGTTATTTTTGTTTGGAGGGTACAATGGTGAGAAAGCTCTGGGAGATTTATACAGTTTTGATATTCAAACATGTGACTGGAAGAAAGAAAAGCCACTCGGAAGAAGCCCACATGCGAGATTCTCTCATTCTATGTTTGTCTACAACAATTTTATTGGAGTTATTGGAGGTTGCCCTGTTAGAAAACATTCACAAGAGCTGGCTTTACTTGATATGCAGCTCAATATGTGGAAGCATGTGATGCTTGATTTTATTGGCCAAGAACTGTTTGTGCGTTGCACGGCTAACATTGTTGGTGATGATCTCATCATGCTTGGTGGTGGGGCAGCTTGTTATGCATTTGGAACAAAGTTCAGTGAGCCTTTTAAAACAAGTTTGCTCCCATTGATGTCCTTAGAAGGCAAAAATACGGGTTTAGAAGTTGGAGCTGAATCTGTTGCCATCCGGTGTGATGGGACAGAGGAAGAAAATGACATATGTAATCAAGATCTTCATGGTGGGAGTGCAGAAACTTCAATACAAAGTTTTGACTTGACCTTTGAGTCTGGGAAACATCAATTGGATGCTACACATTGGGTGGTACAAGTAGAAAGGAGATACGCAAAATTAGGGAAGGACATATTAAAGAAACTAGGTTGGCTAGATCTTAGGAGAAAAGTTTATGGACAGAAGGATGGATTACATATATGTTTCCCTATCACCGAGAAATTAAGTTCTGCACTTCTCAAAAAGCAGCATCAGTATGGAGATGCATTTGTGGGCCACAATGATGCTCTCATATCCAATTCACTTGTTGAAGGGAATTTACCAAATGATTTCTCATGTTTGACAGCCTTTAGCCTACTAAAGGAATGTGGTGCCACTCTGTTGCCAGATGAGGCTATTCAGCTTAGAACAACTGTAAAGTCTTCATTGCAAATAATGAATGAATCTGTAGCCTCCTTAATTGGACATAAAGGCCTCTCAGAAAAACTTTTAGAGCAGATACCTGCAAGGTTAGAAGTGTGGGATTCTTCCTTGTCTTTTTGGTTTCTGCTTGGGAGCTTGGGTGTTGTTGAGTGAATTATGTGACAATTAACAAGTTAAAACAAATCTGATAGCTTTTTGTCTGCTTTCAGATGGGAGCGACTTGGGGATATTGTTGTGCTTCCAGTAACATCCTTCAAGGATCCAGCATGGGACTTAATTGGAGAGGAACTTTGGCCTACCATTGCTAGGTCACTTAATGCACGTCGGCTTGCTCGCCAAGTAGGAATTGTATAAGAAATGCTGTATCCTAGATTGCACTAATACTGATTAATAAGTGGAACAATATCATAGTAACTGGGTCAAGAGGCACATAAATTTTATTTTTTCATTAGAAACATTGGCATCCATGAATACTGTATTCCATAATGTGCTATTGATATTAGAGGATGCATATCACTAGACATTATCTCTGCTTCCCCCATGTCAATTTTACTCTGCCATGTCATCTAAGAATTCTCTGTTGTTTTTTTGTTAGTTACCTATGTGGGCATGAACCTGAACTTAAATAAATGGGTGCCGATCATTTCAGCCAAGTAATGTAAATCTTATTCCTCAACATATAGAACATTTCAACGGTAGCATCTGATGTTGTGACTGCTTATATTTGCAACATGTATCATTGAATGATTAGTTTAGGAAGAGGATGTTCAGGACATTCCATGAATTTCAATGTTGAATTCCTTTTTTGTGCATACATAAGTGAATTATTTGTTCATTGATTTACTCATTTAATGAATTTCTTTGCGTAATTAGGGCCGAGTTGCACCAACTGGAACGAGAGACAGTAATTTGGAGATTCTTGTCGGAGATAACGGTTGGGTTGAGCATCGAGAAAATGGAATTCTCTATTCTTTTGATGCTACCAAATGTATGTTCTCCTGGGGTAATCTTTCTGAGAAGCTTCGGATGGCTCACCTGCACTGTGAGGATGAGGTTGTAGTGGATTTATTTGCTGGAATTGGATATTTTACATTGCCATTCCTTGTCAGGTATTTCTAAATAGTTTTTGTGTTGTCTCTTAAGTCCTGCAATAGGCTAGTTCTTCAGTTCTTTTACGGCTTTCTCTGTTTCTCAAGAAAATCTGATTGTGTCAAACTGAATAGTTTTTGCTTTTATACTTGTCTGTCCTGGATAATTATGGCCATCAGGAGGTTAAATGAATGGCCCTTGGGCCTTGAAGACGTAAGTTATACTTAGCAAATGTAGTTTATTAATAGGATGCTGCATTTTCTTACAAGCAATTTTATTTTCAATTTTATTTTTTTGAGTGGTCATGCTCAAATTTTTTCCATCATAATTAAGAAGTCCAGTGCTGATCATGATCTTTCTCTTTCTTTCCTTTTTTCATTTGCCTTTCAATATTGCTTTATTAGGGCTAAAGCAAAACTGGTTTATGCTTGTGAGTGGAATCCCTATGCTGTTGAGGCCCTTAAACAAAACCTTCATGCAAATTCTGTCTCTGATCGATGCATTGTGCTGGAAGGAGATAATCGGTTGACTGCACCCGAGGTATGTTTTACACCGATGATGTCTTACAAGCATATTTAATGGTCATTTGCTGCTTTATTTCCTCCCTTGTTAGGAGACCTTGTTCTTTAGCACCAAATCTTCTAAATTTTCTGTTCTTCTTTTCCCAACCGTAATGTGAGAGTCGTGGATATGGTTGTTGGTGACTCTATTTTGTTGCTCATTAATTATAGTGGAAGTGGATAGAGGCAATTATGTCTCTTAATTGCTGCTTTTAATTTTCCTGGCCTATTTCTTTGGTGACTTGATGTTCTAACAATTTCTGTGTTGTAGTTTGGAGCAAACTTCCAATATATTGGTGTTGATTCTGTCATGCTTGACTGTTGGCAATGTATTTCACAATGATGTGGACTACAATGATTGTGCTTTATTGCTTTACTGTAGGGAGTCGCCAATCGAGTTTGTCTGGGTCTTCTTCCTACAAGTGAAGGCTGTTGGGTCACTGCTGTTAGGGCATTAAGGTGATTAATTCATTCTAGCATCATCCTTTGTTCATCTGAATGAGTTTCTCGTATGCCTTTGGAAACTAAATATGAAACTTGCATATCTAACACCGAATACTGGCCAAAACTTCAGTTTCTCAAAAGTGAGATCTTGGGAATGAACAACTACTTCCACAAAACTTGCTCTTTTACTTTAGGTGGAATTGCCCAACTTAGATGTTATCGTGATGTTTGGGATCTGCCTTAATAGAATTGATGGTATTGCTTTTAACATCATTTCCATATGCATTATAACTGTGAACTGTTTTGTACAAAAAATGTGGGGGAATGGGATCAAGAGATATCTTTATGTTAACGTTGGTGACTGCTTTAGATGGGTTTCTTCCCCTGTGTCACAGGAAAGAGGGTGGAGTGTTACATGTGCACGGGAACGCGAAGGATACGGAGGAAAGCATATGGAGGGAACACATTATAAGATCATTTGATCAAATTGCTAGATCAGAAGGTAGATTTTCTCGGATTCTTGGCAAGGTTGGCAGTTGAACTTCCTTGGGATGAGTCTATCTGAATGATGCTTAAGCTGAAGCTGTTTTCTTGAAATTGTATTTGTTTAAAGGTTATTGTTGGGAAGTCTCATTGGAGCACGTGGAGAGGGTGAAATGGTATGCGCCCCACGTCCGCCATCTTGTTGCAGATGTGAGGTGCAAACATATTCAACATTAACACTCTGGGTGTGCATCTTCGCAATGGTGTCCCGTTCGTTAATACCCCAGTTCAGCAGAATCTTTGTTCCCTCTTGATATTCAAATGAGCACACCCTGGATAGCTTCAAGCCATAATATTGTGGCAAATAGTTGATATTGCTTTACCATGTAAAAATAAAACGTAACTTCTCATAGGTGAGCTGTAATTTCTATTTTTTTGGAAGATAACAAAATTCAGATCTTGTTCATCCAGCCTCGGTCGAGATTGATAATTAAAAGTTTGGTATATGGAGATGTATTTTTGCAGTATTAAAGTCTTGGTACAACCGAAAATTTATTTCATTGCGACTTGGAAGTTAATCAGGGAGCGAGTTTGTGTGCTGAAATGGACCTAACAGTTTTAAATCTTGATGCTGATATTCTTATGATGATGTCTGTATTCTTTTATGCCAAAGTCACGGAATTTTGAGGTTAAAGCCGATTTCACCAAAGCGAGGCCACCATAAATGCGAATGATTAGAGTCGGCCTGCACCGGGGAAGTTTCCGGAGTTGAATGTGCGTGGTGTAGATCTCGAGGCAAGCGTGAATCGAGTCGAGTCGTGCATGTCACGTCACTATCATTTACTGCCTTTTTAATGCGTACTGCTCTGTTTAAAGTGCGCTTTTTTAACTTGTCGAGCAAGTGGCTGTGATTTTTAAACTTCACTCTGTGGTGAGAATTTTGTGTACCGAAGACACTTTTTTTTTTTTCCTTTGCCTCTGTCTGCTCAGATTCATGATGCGAACTTAATGTGACTTAACGCGACATTTTAATTATATATATATATATATATATATATATATATTGGTAAAAGTATGATGTCTCTAGTTTTGTACTTGTAAAGCAAGCGTGCATGAACTCAAAACTTTTCCGTCGAAGTCCTTTCAGTAAAGTACAGAGAGGCCACAAAGGTTACTCGTTTGGGTAAACCTGTTAAGTAACTAATTCAGTTTACGACAGATTCAAAGATTGACAGACATGTAACCAAGGAACACGGCCTGCCTGCCAAGGACAAAAGGACTAAAGAGGGACTCCCATTTGAGTTGGCCCCGCGCGACACCATGACAAGTGATCCCGAGTTGCCTGCCTCCAGAATGCCAAGTTGTCGGTGGGTGGCCGTGCAGTCCTTGTATCATCATGCCAGCCATCCAGCCAGTCATTTGGCTTGGCTTCTTCTTTCTATTCTACTACTTCGGCTTCCATTCTACACTCCAATAATTGTGACCTACCGACAGCTTTGGGCTTCTTCTCTTTTTCTTTTTGCCCAAGTTGTCCATCAACTTTCAAGTAACCTTTTTTTTTTTTTTTTTTAAATCTTTAATGTTTGCGCCATTAAAATTTTTATTTTTATTTTTTTTTACTTGCTGAATTTGTTTTGCCTCATCTTTTTCCTCGGCCCACCATCAGAAATTCTTGACTCGGCAGGCCTACAGGATTTACCGCCATCTTTTTTTTTTTTTATTTATTTCAATTTGTTTTGCGTCATCAGAAAAGGGACCACTATCCTTGACCTGTATAAGCGGTGATCGCATGCTCACGCCCTAAATCAGTAACAATGTCAATTCCTTCCATCTATCTCGCTTCCAAGTTTCAGCTTCCATTTTATTGGTGTTTTGATAAGCAATCTACTTTAATAATAGTGCCAACGATGCAAGTTAAAGAACCGTCCTACCCCACTCGAATGTGATGGGTATGATATCAAGCTTTTCTTTGTGGATTGAAAAGGACTGCTAGATTCCACTCCTGTTAAATTGGCTCGGTGCCATATTATAAAGATTGAAGAACGGAAGCTCGCATCATTTAAATTTCTACTAGACAACTTGTTGATTAATAAGTCACCCCGAAAATTGTTGACCGTGGCTCTCTCCAAGTTTTTTTTTTTTTTTCAATATTAAAAAAAAAAAGCAATCAAAATTTTAAAAAAATATAAATGTACTTAATATTTTAATTTCATAAATTATATATATCAAATAACCTTTCTATATCATTAGCGTGTGAAGAACTTGAAAACAACCCACTTTGATATAAATTGCGAAGTCAAAAATCAAGTTGCTTTCTCCCTTTTTTTTTTTTTTTTTTTATAAACTTTTGTGTGTGTGTGTGTGTGTGTGTGTGAGCAAGAAGCAGCTTTCTCTTACTTACATTTATTATATAGTCTTCATGTCGATCACATTATCCAATGTTTAAACGATCAAGCATAGCAAAGTCAAAGTGCCCCGTTTGTCCTCACTCGTTTGATTCGTTCAAGTTAATTAGCGTCAGCATAAATATAAGTTTGCATAACAAATTACTGATTTCATATTATATTTCTGATGGAGCGTAGTCCAACTAAGGGAATATAATGTTCTCAGTGCTTAAGTTGAAAAAAAAAAAAAAAAAAGATCATTCTCTGCTTTGAAACAAAATAGGCATCATGGATGAATAAATGTCATATTGAAAAAAAAAAAAAAAGTGTATAATAATGTACAAGAATTTTATCTTGTAAAATTATAAAAAAAAAAAATTAAAATGACACGATATTATTCTTATTTCAAAATAGGGGAAAAGAAAAGGTCTTTTTATTCTAACATATATCTTCAAGTCATAATAGAGCGATCTTTGTTACTCAATTCCGAGAGTGAGATTCATAAACAATCCTATAAAAATGGACAAGCTAACAAGTCGTATGCGATGCATATTATTTATGAATTGCGTTGCGTAACCAATATGGCGAATGCATTGAATTCCACCGCACTTTGCCTCGAGACCTCGAGACACGAACGAAGTGATGAAAAAAAAAGAGGCAAATCCAACACAGAATCACATGCCCCCTCAAAGTGATGAATAATAAGAGTTACTAATAATAGAATTATTACACTCTTTTATTCTTAATTTGAAAAATTGGAATCTTAATTTCAATTAAAAAAAAAGGAAAGGTGTGTTCCGTGGAGATAGTCCAGTCAGTAAGTAAAATAAGATATCGAGAACAAATTTACACACCTTGGTAGGATAGGATAAGGCAAGGGTAGAACTTAATGGGTCATTTGTCCATGAAGGTTATGGCAAATACATGCAATAACAAAAATGTATTTTTCAAAAAACATTTACTTTTTGCCAGAGATTTCATTTTTGTATTCCTTTTTTTTTTTTTTCCCCTTTGTCCATGGCACAGCCTAAACAAGAAATTATCAAGCAGACTGTAGAAGAACGTAGTTCATAACTGCTTTCGGCATTTTCTGCCGACCCCACCACACACACACACTCATATATATTAATGAAAATCCTTGAAATGTAAAGGAGATCAACAATCCAAGCATTAGTGGAACCATCAAACCCCTTTTTTTCTTTTCAAAGGAAGGAGCTAATGCCCACATGGAATTTGAATTTTGGTTTGGCACGTGAGAAAAAAAAAAAAAAACACAGGAACATCACTAAACTCTCCCTTGGGGTGGTAAAGTGTTGGAACATCAAACTGAAGGAAAATCATTTGGGGAGAACAATTTCATTTTCATTCACATGGTGACGAAGCTAACAAATAAAATTGAGTTTATAGTCTTCAAAAATCAACATAACCAAAGCTTTATGAGATCAAAAATAGAATTCGATTTAGCAGATAAAAACAATAGTTGATTACCTAAGAATCTTTAAAATTGTTGAATCACAGTTTGCAGGATGCACTTTGGCATGGGGCAAATCCAATCACTGGTCTCAAATCTTTTTTTTTTTTTTAAAGCTTGTTAATTATTTGATACATAAAAGAAATATAATATACGTGAAAATCCGTCGAATTTATCCCAGCACAACTTTTTCTAATATATTTAGCCAACTTGTTATCCCCTTTTCCATTATTTAAGAAGCCTCAAGGGGGATCCAAAGCACATAGGGGCAAGGGAGCTTTTGCTCAGTGGTCAGTAAGAGTGGAGAGCAGATAGAGAAAAATGGGTGCCAGAGTAATCTTCTTCTTTGCCTTGTTATCCTTCTCAGCCGTGACTCTCAGGCCAGCATTTGGGGACAATGAGGAGGGAGACACAGGTCTTATTATGAACTTTTACAAGGATATATGTCCTCAAGCTGAGGACATTATCAGAGAACAAGTTAAGCTTCTCTATAAGAGGCACAAGAACACTGCTTTTTCATGGTTGAGAAACATCTTCCATGACTGTGCTGTTCAGGTAAAAATCCTGATGACCCTTTATGTCTCTCTCAATTTTTTTTTTTTTTTTGGAGTTTTTCTTTTTCTTTTTTTTTTCTTTGAAGGTCTTGATCTTCACACTGGTTTTGCTTGTTTGTTTGTGTGGTGTTGCATGGCGGATTAATTAGTCTTGTGATGCTTCGCTGCTGCTGGACTCAACAAGGAGGACCTTGTCTGAGAAGGAGACAGACAGGAGCTTTGGACTGAGGAACTTCAGGTACATTGAGACAATCAAAGAAGCTGTGGAGAGGGAATGCCCTGGAGTTGTTTCCTGTGCCGACATCCTTGTGCTCTCTGCTAGAGAAGGCATTGTTGCGGTACTGCTTTCTCTTGGCTCTCTCTATATGTTACTCACCTCCCTTGGTTCATTCAGATTCTCTTTGACTGTGGGCATTTCTTCATCTACTTTCTTGGGTTGGATCTGGAACTGCCAGTTGATTCTTCTACAATTAGAGTTAAATGACTGGTTATACAGCAGCATTATTCAATTTGGTGTGTCCACTTTGAGTAAGATTGTGATTCAGTCATATCTGACGCGCTTTTAGTCCATATGACACTGAAATGGTCTTGTATCTTGTAATAGAATCTCTGATCTGTCTGGAGTCTTTGTTTTGATCCCTGAACTTCTTTGTAATCAGCTCGGTGGCCCCTTCATCCCTCTGAAAACTGGAAGGAGAGATGGCAGGAAGAGCAGAGCAGATGTCATCGAGGAATACCTTCCAGATCACAATGAGAGCATTTCTGTTGTTCTCGACAGATTTGCCTCCATGGGCATTGACACTCCTGGATTGGTTGCCTTGCTAGGTATGTATAATTTATACATACATGTCAATATTTATATTTGTCTTTTCCCTGCACATTTATACGGCAGTTGCATAAACATTAAACTTCCAATCTGGTTTACTCGGATTGTTCTCAACAGGAGCTCACAGTGTTGGTAGAACCCATTGTGTGAAGTTGGTGCACCGTTTGTACCCAGAGGTTGACCCAGTGCTAAACCCTGACCATGTTGAGCACATGCTTCACAAGTGCCCTGATGCAATTCCAGACCCCAAGGCTGTGCAATATGTGAGGAATGACCGTGGCACACCCATGATTCTGGACAACAACTACTACAGGAACATCTTGGACAACAAGGGCTTGTTAATAGTGGATCACCAACTAGCCACGGACAAGAGGACAAAGCCATATGTAAAGAAAATGGCCAAGAGCCAGGGCTACTTCTTTAAGGAGTTCTCAAGGGCTATCACCATCATTTCTGAGAATAATCCACTTACTGGCAACAAGGGCGAGATCAGAAAGCAGTGCAATGTTGCCAATAAGCTCCACTAGAAGCTTTGCACAACGTGTAGCTAAAAGCTCTCCCTTGTGTTTCTGAGGGATAAGAGTGTAAAATTTGAAAAATAAGATGGCTTTTCTTCCTTGGTTTTGCCTTTGAAGCGAGCCACCTCTAGTGCTACTAGTGATTTGGAAAGGTACTGCTCGATGGTGACCAGCTACTATCATTACTTTTGCCTGTTCGCACAGCTTGTTTTCATTTTGTGAGGTTCCTGTCGGTGGGGGGATGGTGGATGTTATGATGTACGTATGTATGTATGGATGGATGGTGCTGATGGTGTATGATGCATGGATTGCTGTGACAGTAATTTAGTGACGATTCATGCCTGTAACTTTTGGCTTTTTATTTCTGTTGCCATTTTGATGGCTAGATACCCGTCTGTATTCCAAGCCAATTATATTTGACATATTTTAATTGATATCAAAACAATTAATATCAAAATAATACCTATAATCAA
Organism: Rhizophora apiculata; assembly: GCA_037832385.1. Classification (NCBI taxonomy): domain Eukaryota; kingdom Viridiplantae; phylum Streptophyta; class Magnoliopsida; order Malpighiales; family Rhizophoraceae; genus Rhizophora; species Rhizophora apiculata. Next base: position 4,092,324 of record CM075438.1, on the reverse strand, counting down.
TCTCCAGCAAACAAATACGTGGGTGGAGGGCCCGTGGAAACCGACAGGGATGCAAGCAAGACGATCGACAATGGCCCCCCTTGGGAATGCAAAGAAATATATGTGTTATTAAATAAAAAAACTTTGTTTTTCTTTTAATCAACTCGGTACACGCACACAGCTCCGTGCGTGTACTCTTTTCATTAAATAAATAAGAATGAGCCAAGAATGTAGCGAGGAAGACAACAACTTTATTGGTAAGTTTCCCTACAAGTTAAATAAATATTCACTTGCACTATTTTTGGTCAAATTTTATGTGTGGTTGAGAAAGGGATGGGTTGTAGCAGAGGCATGTGGGCTCTGACATGGGAATTAATCTTTCATGCAGTACTTCCTCTGCCCCCTCAATTAAAATTGTTATCATTTTCATCCTCTTCGCTTGAGCTTTTCTCATTTGTACGGTTTGCTTTAAATCTTCACTTGGCAGCTCTTAAAACCAAATGCAGTTGGGGACTTCGTTGCAGATAAATGTACACTAACTAGTTCAGATTGTCAGGCAAAGAATCCCAAAGCAATGTAACCAAACACAACTTCTGGGGGTGGTTGGGGGGCTTCAGTTTTCCAACTTTGAACTTCAGCTCTTCAAGGGAAACCTTCCCCGAGCTTCTTAAACTTAGAATGAGTTGCAAGCAAATCTATCTGACATAACTAAGTAAAGAGAAACTTGCATTTCCTACTTTTTCTATTGAATTTTTGTTCCCAATTAGCTTTGAAAATCAATTGTCTGCTCTCTCTCTCTCTCTCTCTCTCTCTCTCTCTCTCTCTCTCTCTCGTCGCTTTTTATGGTTCACCCCACCCCAAAAGCAATTGCAAACAAGGAATCATTGAGTCAAGACCCCAACAATGATTACGTGGGTGGGCCAGCAATCTTTGAGAAAATATGTATCGCGTCTTAATATAAAAATATTAAAAATACAAATTATTATCATAGAAAAATATTTTAAATTGCAACAAAATTAAGATAAGGATGAAAACAATCAACAATCAAATTGTTATTAATAATTGTAAATTAATTTGATGATTTAAATTATACATATTGAAATTAAAATTATCATTCACATTTTTTACATTATCAATTTAAAATCATGGGTATCCAAACATCAATCATTTGCGTATCAAAAACAAGAAAATAATTTTTTTTAAAAAAAAGTTAAAGACAAATAATTAAAAATATAATATAAAAAAATATATAAACAATTTCTACATTCAATATATTGAATGTTAAAAAAAAAAAAGAGAATTACAAATCACTTGAGTGTTAGTTATTGCATGTTATTATTCCGCTGAACACAAATTTCGTAATTTTAATATCAGCTACTGTTTCACAACATCATATGTAATGCAAGTGAACAGGTTATTCCAATTCGTTATGTGGATGCAATGGTCGACTGTTTTGCTACCATTCTCCATTATTATTGTGCAGACTTCTTGTTGTTTCCAAGGAAGGATTTCGTAGCTGTCGGCATTGTTAACTAAGTGTTTTACCTTTCGCTATAATCAGCACCATGGGATGTGTAGGATTCTTTTAGTCCCCCGCCCCCCCCCCCCGCCTGAACGGAATTTGGTTAATTGAATGAATGGTGAGAAACAGAAACGAGTTGCCTATCTCCATTTCGATCAAGGCAAAACTAGCTAGTTGCATTCAATGGTGTCAATATGTATAAATGTTTTGTTTTTTTGGTCATTTCCAGAAGTTGAGGCATCTAGTGTCAAGAGAATTGCTTAAATATAATACCTTATAATTAGAAAAAAGTGCAGTTTGCATTAGAGTCATGTAGAGGCTTAGTTGTACATCATCTGTGTGTCTCCGGTTCTGTTCATTGTCAAAATTGGGCCTTTTGATCGTTGGTATATTGGGCTCCAGAAAACCCACCGGACTGCAGTTTTGATGTGGTTCTCCTCACAGCCGGTCTATCTAGTCCAACCTACACATTAAAAATCCTAGTCCAAAGGCACCGGCCCATTGCTCACTGGAGAGGAGTCAATACAAATGAAATTAAGAAAAAAAATTTTGATTACTTTCACCCCAAAAAAAAAATAATAAATAATTATATTGAAGCTTTAGCACATATTATTGAGATTTTAACTATCAGTTGTATAATTCAAAAAATTTATGTTGTAAGTGAAATAAAAAAGTAAATAATAATAACTCACAAACTTAATATTTTAAAATTTAAATTGATATGTGATGTTAAATTTACAAGTTAATATTCTATTCTCTCTTTTTTTTTTTTAATTTTGAATTTTCGCATTTTTCCCTACACACCTCCCTTTTACATCAACACGTTTGGCCATTAACCCTCAACTGGCAATCTCTTTAAATACCCATAATTTGTAAAAATATGAGGTTTTATCTTCTTCTGTGGTGTCCCTACTTTTTTCTGTTCTCTATTAATGAATAAGCCAACCATTAATATTGTCTTGTTTTAAATATATATATATATATATATATATAGAGAGAGAGAGAGAGAGAGAGAGAGAGAGAGGGGGGGGCTCCCTCCAAGAAGAAGTGGACAAATCCTGGAACAGAAAAGAAAGTAGTAGGTAATGGCATGTATAAAAATAATTAAGAGGCCGTGAATTGAGTTTGCGCAAAATCTTTGAATGTACGTACGTGCCGAGGTGGGGGGGGGGGGGGGATACGCTTTATGAACCGCTTGGAAAGTTACTCAGTACGGCAACTTTTTCTTGTGCTAGAATTTAGAGTTTACATGTACGGCAGAGGCCTAACGGAATGGAAAATGACTTTGCGTTGGGTGCATGACATTGGGGTTTTATCACATCCACGTAATTTTTTATTCCCACGTGGGCATACTGCAGATGATGGGACGTGTGCCCATATTTCATTTTCGTCGAGTTACAGTGAACATTAATTTAACAATCTGAGTAGAGATTGAGCTACAAGAGCTGACTCGAACAGTATCTTTCAAAGTTCGGGAGGCTTGCCCACAGGAGGAAGGAGACAGCCCAATTATTTTCGTAAAGGAAATATTTTGCACATGCACAGAGCTTTCTTAGATAAGAAATTTTCATTCCCATGTCTTCAAAGCAAGCAGAGAAGCAGGGCCTTGTTCTTAGAGAAGTTTATCCCCATTTTGCTTGTAAACAAGGGGAATGGTCAGAGCTTAATTGGGGGATTAGAATGGACTTGGGTTTATTGAATTTGTGGGATCTTGGGCCAGAAAAAAATTGGCTTATTCTTTAATTGAATTAAACTTCCAATCCCAACTCAATTATAGGTTGAGCTACCCAATAACTAAACAGGAAATTCTTTACAAACATCATCTTATAGAGCAAGCAGACGTAAAATAACATAATATCACACAAATCTGGTATAAAATTATTTTGCAATTATGAAATTGTGCATCTTCCAACTAAAAAAAGGTGTCATGCCTGAATCTAACAAGGACTAGCCAGCGGGTACGTGGATGGCTTTGAATAACCCAGTTTCTTCCCCTTCCTCTTGGTCAAAAAATCAGAATAAACCATGCCTTGAAAAGCATTTCTATTTATTAAGCCTCCTCGCTCGCCCATCTATGGAGGGCAATTTTCAAGATTGACACATGGTATAGCTTAGCAAGTAAGTTACGCAATCTTATCGAGAAAGCTTTTACAATCTAAATGTCACGTTCACCAAACATTGGAACTGAGAAAGAAAGTTGTTGCATGTCTATTTAGCGATTTAGTTGAAATCATCAATATTGAGAGAGGCAAATCGAATATGGACTGCCTTGGGATACGTTGATCTGTTTGTTTATCGACCACCCAATTGTCCAATATTGTTTGTTTAAAGTCCATCTCTCTTTCTTTCTTAATTTTGTTTCTGTGTATCGAAATTAAAATATTGAATTCTGTGAAAATTTAAAAGGAGTGAACTTTAACTCCCAACTCCTGGATTGAGGCCTTATTGGTCCTATTTCTTCTTGTTTATACAAAATATTTTCCAAATCTGAATTTAGTAAAATCCTGTGATTTAGATATTCATACATTGAAGCATTTTAATCAAAACCATGTAATTGCAAAATTGTCGATCGAGTTTAATTACTCACACTATTTTTCCACTGTTATCGGGAGCCGAAGCTCGGTACAAATATCACAAGCACGAAATTATCTAGCCACAATTCTGGGATTTGAATTTCTTGATATTATCCTCAATAACATGTGTCAAACTCATTTTGTGTGTTCTTATTGAGGCCGAGTACTGTTTAGTTTTGGCACTTGTAAGACCAGAAATGAAGCTTTTATGTGTCAAGGCTGAGAGAGCAAAAGCACATGCGAACAGCGAACCCGGGTTCTTGACAAAAAATTAAAAAAATAATAAAAATAAAAACATTGGCCCTTGCATAGAACTTGACGAAATGAGTCGGAATAATTACTCATTTATTTTTCTATAATTCATATTATTTCTAATAGAAATTTCTACGAGAGATTCTTAATTATAATTATCACGTGAACAATTTCATATGCATTTAAGTAATATTTTATTTTAAAATTTTCATAATAGATCAATTGAATAAACTTGTTCACCTAATAAACAATCACATATTTATTGAAGTATCCATATATTTAAGTTTACAATATTAGTTAATTTTTTTGTAAAAAAAGAATATAATATATGCTAGACTTACATCTCTATTAATATTGAATTTTGATAGGAGAGTATCAAATAAAAATATTTAAAAATAATATTTTAATATAATAAACATTTTATAAGTATAATTCAATCATACTTATTTTATTTTAAAAGTTTATTAATAATTAAATTATTTATATAAATAAAATTATAAATTAAAAAAATATTTTTATTAATAAAAATGAGATACATAAAATATTCAATATGTTTTGGGAAAAAAAAAGGCAACCACACATTTTGGCTTAGACTTACAGTGCAACTAGAAGTGTCAACATTACCAAATTATCAGAAAATTGACAGTACCAAATCCAAATTCCGATCTAAACAGGACAAAAAGAGAGGTAACTCGTCCATCAGAAATATGCTTGAGCTCACTCGCTACTGATTGACTCAACTCAAAGCCTGAGCCAACTCGGCAGAATCATTGCTCACGAAAAATAAATTCACAATGGTCAAGCAAATTCATGGGAGGTAACGACGTTAACTAGCTTACTAGCTTTCACGTTCACGCCAGGCGTGGCGACGTTAATCATCCATAGAACCCAGTCTGGCTCCACACGGCATCGCGCACGCGCCTCATGTCACGACCCTTAAGGGTCCGTCCGACACCCTGAAACACCGATCCTCCGCCGATTTTCTCGTTGCGTGCATTGCCACGCGCCAAGTATTCGTGTGGGGGAATCATTTCCAAGTCGCCATCGTTCAACTCGTCATCTAACTCGTGGAGTGAGTCCACCGAGTGAACTCGGAGAATCTTGCTCCAGTCAGGAATGTTCATGGGGGCTGACGCGGCCATGTGGCGGCGAGGGGACGCCACGCTGTCATGCCCGCGGAACTGGTGTACAATTCTCGGCGACGCCGTTTTATCCGAGGAATCTCCAAACGCCATAGTCAGCCCACCTACGTGGCCGCTGCCATCCGGGGAGTTTGGACTGCGGCTCCTAATCGACATGCTCCCATTACTCGCAACACCCGAGCGTGGGCTCCACTCTCCACGTGAATCATTGACAACTTGGTCACTCCGATCACCCAAGCCATCGGCCGTCGACCAAACGTCGGCCTCCTCCAGCTCCGCCGCCTCATCCCCAACCGTGCCTTGGCCATCCCCATAACCATAACTACCCAAATATCTCTCGCTGCGACTTGTCTTTAGCCTTCTGCCCTTGGCCATATGTTACCTCCACAAAGACAACTTACGAAAAACCGAACTCGGTGGTCTATACCTTAAACCCCACTTCAAAAAACACAAAAAAAGAAGGACCCGTGAACCTAACTTAGTGATGTAGTAGATGTTATCATAAGAAGGAGCCCAATTATTTGGGACCTAACATGGACTGGCTTTTAAGAGGGAAGACGTGTATATATATAGCGTCTGCAGGCCTTAGAGTTTCATTTCATTTGAATTTGGAGTTCATTTTTTATGCATTTCATGAGAGTGCTGTTCACAGAAGCAACTGTGACAGAGTGTGGCGGGTTCACGTGCTTTGGGAAGCGCGTGTTGAGCACTGATCAATTGGCAGAATAGAAGAGTGAAGAGTGAGCTTTTTGGGAAGAAAATGACCTTGCCAAATATGGTCAGTGGGCGTTTTTGCTAATTGGGTAGCTGAGCATTGATAATCTGACACGTCATTCATCCATCGCTTCACACCTTCGAGAGACAATTAACCCTTTTTTTTTTTTTTTTAAGTCAAGTGAATAAAGACATTCATGTTAAATAAAAACGAAAATTTAAAATAATCAAATATAATATTGAAAACAATAGAGCCAACACATTATTTGGAGACTTAACCCATAAAATTAGACAACAAAATTTGCATGAGATGCAAAGATACCTATCTCCTTTAGTTTATATGTCATGCATGTAGAATAGTGAAAAAAATTTTTTAAAAAAAAAAACAAGAAAAAAAGAAAAAACTCTTTGTGTTGTCAATAACCTTTATAGCCTGTTTTATCGTCATGTCGACTTTCAAACCGAAACTAAGAGTCTCAATTAGCAGATCATAAGTTTAGTAACTATAAGCTGTTAACACCCATAACATTACTCAAGCATAACACAATTATGAATTATGTCTTTCCAATAACGTAAGGTGATGCATGGAGCAACTCTTTGGTAAAAAGTTTAGCTCGTAGTGAGGTAATTAATATTTTGAGGAGTTGGGTACTTTGAATTTTTTGTTTAAGGACGCGGAGTGAAATTTCACATTGTGGCCATATCGGGGGATACAAGCCGTCATTTGGGTTGTCAAATTACTGCGATTAAACCAATGGTGGGAGATCGATAGCAGCTAATAATTTATCTATTTAATTTTATGTCGCATTCATTCTTCTCCGTTTGGACCCATCCCAGACCAGAATCCCCTCTTTGTCTGGGAAGCTCACCTCCCACTAGTGTGGGTCTCATAATCCACGTGGTGGCATTGCACTTGTTCTCCTTACATCTCTTTCCACATCCCGACAAGTGCGTGCTTCCAGTAGCCGCGGGTCCCACTTGCCTATGTCCGTTACCATGCCACTTGGCTAAGCAGTGACCCTTTATTAATATATAATAATAATAATTAATATAATATATAAAATGAGACGTTTTGTAGGAGTGATGATGATAATGACCTTAATTTAGCCTTTTGCATAATTGATTTCGATGGTCATGCTTAAACGTGTTTTTTTTTTTTAATTATTTGTTTGATAGCTAAAATAATCCCATTTGTTGGTGAAGCCCGTCCAATGATGGCACATTGGACGGTCGAGAATGCAAGATGAAGGGGGTTTGATTATGGGTCCTACAAGGTCTTGTCGTCTTTGAATTAAGCGAGGAACACCTTGTCTCGATTCACCGTCATCTTTCACAGCCAGCGACGCCCATCAGCCCCATGCTTTTTTTGTTTTTTTCCCTTTTTTTCGCACCAGAAAAAAAAGGACAATAATAATAATTCCTACATATTTAGGTTGAGGATGACACCTTAATTTACCTCATTCTATTCAAAAAAAAAAAAAATTATTTAAATAATAATAATTCCTAAAAAAATTTTCATTTATTAGTTATAATAATTATTAAATTTAAAATTCAATAATATATTCTTATCATAATTTTCTGAATGTTTATATATATATATATGTGTGTGTGTGTGTGTGTGTCTATATAACTTGACTCAATTGCATAGAGACAATTTAGAGTAAACATAAAGCTAAAATAAAAAACAAGAAAAATGAAAGTCACATGGTTTCATAGAAAATATAGGAACTAATTTAAGTACTTGTTACTTTAACCTTTGAACAAAAAGGGACAAAAAAAAAAAAAAAAAAAGGGATATTACAATCAACGAAAACTCTCATTTTACTTGTGCTTTTCTTTTTCTATTCATTTTCCAGCTAAAAAGACTATTTGTGGTCAAGTTGGCATGTAGCTTCCTGGAGCTTTCCTATATACATTATTGTGTCATTTTGTGCCCTGCTTCTGGGATTTGACGATATGAAATTAAAGCAACGGTCGTTTTGTTCTCGCATTATCGACTAAGATTTCAATGCAAAAAGAAATTTCTTTTGAGACTCTTCTGCTTATACAATGGATGTTGAATGTTTAATCCGATTAAATAAAAATTATTAAAATTTAAGCAGGCAAATTAAACTCACATAAAAATATGAAAATTATTGTATTACATTTTCCTTCTTTTTTTTTTTTTTTTTGTTGGAACCTACAACTTAGTTATTGAAATTAAGAGTTCAATAAATCGACCCCTCTTACCATTCTTAAGCTATATTTGTATAATTGACAAGGTGAGCATAATGACTTTTGTTTGGACTAGCTCACGAATTGAGGGCCCCATCATCTGCTTGAAATTATAGTGGAATGGTCGATGAAGGTGGGAACCTCTTCTTACAGTAGTGATGGAGCTAGCATTGGGCCCCTTTCCCTTGTCGGCCCTGCCAGGTATGGACCCTGATAGAAATGTAATCTTGTGGAGCATGAACAAATAATTTTAAAAAGTCTGTTTAAGATTATGATTATGATTTGAGAATTTGTATTTTGAGTTGGTTATATATATATATTTTTTTTTAGTTTTTAATAAATTCTAAAAATTTTATTTGAGAAAACTTTACCGCAATTTAAATTTACATTTGAAAAATACAATATTTTAGTATGATAAAAAAATTATAATTTTATAATTTTTTTAAAACAAAAAAACACTCGTGAAGTATTTTATTTTTCTTTCAAAATACTATAAACTATTATCAATCAATTAATAATGTTTATTAACAGTATATTTTATGATAATCAGTTTCCAATTTACAACTATCAAAACTCAACCACAGTGCGCAATAGGCCCTAAGTAGTATGCTCATATCAAACACTGCATACTTGTCACAGACACTTAGGGTAGTTGTTTTGGATACAACTAATACATCTCAAAATCGTCCTGAACATTAATTTCATGAATGTTATGAATATTTCAAGAATTATAGATATTTATAATAAGAAAACACATATATATTTACTATTAATGTAAATACAAAATAACATTGGACCTATGAATCTTTTCATTTACTATCATGTATGCTTTTAGGCAACAGGCCATTCTATAATAAATCCGAAGATTTAAACTTTCTCATTTTGCTTTCTTTAGGTTGATATTTTAGATTGAATTCAAGCCAATTGCAATTGGTCAAACGTTTCTTTGCAATAAAATGAAAAGCCAGATAGACTCTCCCTAAACACATTTGGGACGAGGTTTGACATTGGGATATCTTCTTAAGAGGGTTCCTTGTGTCCTTTACCATTGTTTTAAAATTGAACTCAATCAACTTATAACACAAAATAATAATAATAATAATAATAACAATAAGTAAAGGAAAGAACAAACCCTTAGTCAACAGTGTGCAAAACATGTTCTCTATCATTCACAATTGACAAGAACATTTCATTTGGTGAATTTGAGGCAATGTTTGTATCAGTAACAGAGAGCTTTTTAACATAGATGAGTAGAATGAAGAGTACAAGTTATAGATAGTATGATTTTAACCATAAAATGTTGTAATTTATTTGTAAAAAAGTAGTTTATTGCCATGTTAAAAATTATGAGTTTGAATTTTAACATGGCAAAGACGTTCAGTAAAGATAAACATACATTTATAGAATTTGCTTTTTTAATAGTGCACAATCGTCCTACGAGAACTTTGACATACTATCATGTTTTTCTATTTTGTTAAAAAAAAAAAAATGATTTCATGATTTGGAGATGACTTGTTTATGTACGTATCTCGCCCAATTCAAAGCGCAAAAATGGCAAAATTAAGCGCACAAAGACAGCGTAACATCCCAATCACAGCCCCCTAATTCTAATTTAAGATGCAATGCAATGCAATGCATCGTCCAATATGATAAAGTGGTTTTTAGCGGCACAGAAAAGCACCCCACCACCTTTCTCCTCGTCCGACCAAACCATGACAACCCAAATGAACAAGGAAAAAAACTTCAAAGTACTTTTAGGACAATTGAAATGATACTTTTTTTTATTAAAACTTCTTACTTTTGTGTTTGAATGCTAGGAATTCTTTTTTTTTTTCCTTTTGACCTTCCTTGTAATAAAAAGGAAAAAAAAAATAAAAAAACTATGAGAATAATGATCTCTTGCTATGAGAATTTCTATAACCCGAGATAGTTATGTAACAACTTTCTTCAGTACATTGGAAGAGAAATTTCTTTTGAGCAAACTCCAAATAATTAGTAGTATGATTTTACCGCGGCCACATTCACTTATTTCATAGAATGCATTGAAGGGGTTACAATTTGAGACTATAGCCTATTTCAAACAATCCCAACTTCATTTTTATTGATAGACTAGCTGTGGTGGTTGAGATATACAACAACTTTTGTTTAACGCTACATGTTAGGAAAAGAAAAAAAAATAATGGCTATAAAATTTGCACTGCAAGACGATATTGTAAGAGAAACCAACGTAGGAAATAATAATGTGATTAATTAATTATGTCACAGAATAATAATATGGGACGCTCCCCACCCTCCTTGGACAATACCAAAAGGCAAGATTTTCTGGCGTTTCAGTTCATATTTGCGGAATCGGAATCTCAACTGCTACTTTGCTTGGCCACGCCACAACAACGACCGCCGTGGTCACTGGGGTAGATAATTAAAACAACAGAACAAAAAGTGATTCACGTGTGATCTCATGGATTCCAGGTAGATAATTTTAAGCAAACCCATTGGTGGCTATACTTTATTATAAAAATTAGATCTGGTATCGTTTTTTTTTTTTTTTTTGTTCCATTGAACGTACAAGGGGTTGGAATTAATTATTAATTGATTAATCTATCGCTGTTCTGTGACGTGTTAGGGTCTGAGTTTCAAGTACGAGAGAAGCATAAATTAAAGTTTCTGTTGGACGGTTTGTCATCTTGTGGGAATTATTAGAATTGTCAGCTCAGGCAATGGACCGTATTTCTTGCACGAACTGTTCTGATCTTACGTTCCATGGTCACCGGGGACCATTGTTGTTTCTAGAAAAAACTAGCTAAATTGACAAGCCTTTTTGAGGTGCGTTTCATCCACAATCTTTCTTCATCCTCCGAGTGATTCATAATGTAGAGAGATTAAAAATGATGCCAAATTTGGTTTAGGAAAGACAAAAATTATCATTAGACATTACTTAACACAATTAATATAACAATACCTATTTTATCATAATAATATACAAAGTGAGTTAATGAAGAAAGAACACAAAAAAAAAAAAAAAAAGAATTATTTTATTAATTGTGTACATCTAAATTTAAGAATTTTGAGTTAGCATAATACTTTCCCTTGATTTAAACAAATTCTTGTCATTGCAATTAGAGTTTAGAATACCTTCCTCAGTCAAAGCATTTTTTTCAAATTCATAATTACTTGGTTAGACTCTTATCTTAATGCTTTATTGACTCTTTTCTTAAACCATTTTTTTTTTTTTTTACAAGTCCTTATCCTAAAACTGTTGTCATTATCCTTAGGGAGAAAAAAAAAGTTTCACCTTTAAAGTTTGTCACTTATTTTCCAATTTACAGAGCCTAGCAAGATAAGTCAAAATCATAATTTGTCCCCACCCTCACATGAATACGAATTCTGAACCATTTGGGTGGTAGCGGCTCAGGTAAGTAGGACCCTTTCCATCTTTATATGGTAGGTTAAGCAGCAATAATATCCACCAAACCTCAATTCGGAATTGTTGCTGTCAGGATGGGCCAGCCATGCCCTGCGACAATGTGGCCCATTAATCTCGTCTTCTCGAGGATTGATGGTTCCACCATAAAGTAGGATGCGATAACTTCAAAGGGCTTGATTTAACGGCACCTTCGTAATTAAAATTGATGCTGTTCCTTCAACCCCAGAACGAAAAAGAAAAAAAGATGCTGTTCACTGCCATCCAAAACAAAATATATAAATAAATATATAATGATGCTGTTCACAAATTTCCACTGCATGGTGTAAATTAATGGAAAGTTATAATTGATGCTGTTTCCCTGAGAAAGGAAAGCAGTGAAATATATATGTAGAAGTGGCATCTATTTTTTCCAAGTTTTTCCATATTAATGGCAGGCTGGATTGAACAAGTGTGCCTGGCAAAATTTTGGGATCAATGCCTCAGCTGATTTAAGTTACCAGGCTATCTGATATTGCAATAGTCTGTTTGGGACTTGTCAAGAAAAAGGTGGAATTCTATCTGTGTGCATATTGTGCAAGAAACGAATCAAATACAATAAGGACAGCTAGAGATTTGATAAGAAAATCTACAGAATTATTATAGCAGAGTTAAATAATAGATGTATCCACATACCAGACCAGTTTACTAGCTGTGGTTTAAGCAACAGTCCTGTGGTGATCCGGCAAAATAAGAGTGTCTTTGAATGCTCAAGTGGGTTAATTATTATATCCTTAAATTATTTCTTTATAGTTTTTTTTTTTTCTTTTTAAATGATTCCTCTAACTATTGTTTATAATATAATGATCCTAATTATGATCTCTCAGAATAATTAAAACAATCAATGGGAATCTTGCCTTTTCTCCATTCCCAATGGGGGATCCCATACATGCTGGCCCATTATTGAGTTTTTTTTTTTTTTTTGCCATAGCCCCATTATTAAGTCACTGACAAGGCTTGGCAACGTTCAAATAAAGGAGCAAAGAAGGGGTCGCTTTCTCATGAAATGTAAGTTTCGGTAGGTGTAAGGCCACTTTCAGTCTCATGTTGGACAATTAACGTATGGTCACTCTCAAAAATTACGTCATACAATTAGAGTTTAGGTTTCCTTTTTTTTTTTTTAAATAGTCTTATTTGATTAAAAACAGAAAGCTTATAATTGCATTAGTAAACTAGTGAAGTGCTGCTTCCGCTTGCATGATATGGTGGTGCCCTACCACCTTGAACTTGTGGTTCTGGCTTAGGTAACAGGTCTATTTGTGGGTCCAGTGGGGTTCCGCGACAAACTCGTTTAGCGTGGCCCTCTATTTCTTATTTGCCCAAGATGGATAAGAAAAGTGATTGATTGATTGATTGATTAAGGTGGCACCTTCTCTCGAGTGATGATATGTCTTAGCAGTTCAGTACAGATTCCGTTTTAAACCAAAGTTTAGCTCAAGCTCCTCCCTTTCGCTTCAATTATTCTTGATTTCGCTTCATGTGCTTTTTCCCATATGTTGTTTCAGCCATCATTGCACCCTGTTAGTAGATATGCCAACCCCTTTTCTGTGCGGCTTGGAATTTCAGGAGAAATAGTAAAATTCGAGTTAGTCATTATTTTTACTGAATTTCACTGTTTTCAGTTAAAAGGCCAATGATATAGTTTTTCGTTTAGGTATTCACTGTAAGAATGTTCTCGTGCTAGCTTGCATGTCATCCGAGACTACGTTACCGTCCCCGTAATTTTAGGGGTGCACTCTCTCATATCGCTCTGATACATCCAAGAATTTTTTATTTTTTATTTTCGTAAAGTGTTCATAAAGAAAGGGAGATGGAGGGGAAATGATTCGATTTAATTGAGTGATCTTGAGTGAATTTGGACTATGATTTTGAATAATTGGGTTGGACTGGATAACTGGGCTCTGCAAAGAACTCGATCAAAACTGAAGTCCATTGGTGTTTTATAGCACAGCATCCCAAGGATCTAGACCTACAGGCCTAATCTCAGCAATGAACAGGTGAATGGGTTGGAGTGCCTGCGGGTTCATTACTTTTTCTCTAAAACATAAGGATATGCAGAACACTTGCTTATATAACTCAAGGTTTCCCTTCACGATGTGAGACGGGCAGAGTAATCTGTCACATTCTCTCATACCGAATTCATCGATGTCCTCGTCGATGACCCTGGACACGCACCAAGGCTCAGCATTCCGTGCCAGCCTGGATCTTGGACGCGCACCAAACGTCGATATTTCGTGCCGAATCAAGGTTTCACGGCGGGAAGATAGGCTCTGATACCATTTGTCACAGAATCATTATTTTTTTCTCAAAAGTAACCTATTAAATGTGCAGCACACTCGTTTATATGACCTAAAATCCCCCTTTGACGATATGGCACGCATAGAACAACCCGTCACACTGTGCTCCCTAGATGGCTAATTAAGTAGACCCAAAATTCACCTGTAAAAGAATCAGTCTTCAAGAGATTGGACCAAAATACTTGCCAGGAGACCCATGGTGGGCTTCCGGTTGGGGGTTCTTGTCATAAAGTTTTTCTCCTACCCAAATCCACATAAAATATGTACAATATCAATTAAGGTTGAGTCTTAACCAAAAAAGCAATATACGTCCCAAGTCCAACTCGAGTTTACTGCACGACCAATTAAATGTGTTATAAAAATTAAAATGACAAGGCTTCTGTGGTGGAAAGGTTATTTTACAGTGACATATAAGTTATAACTTTAAGTTATCAGAGACTGAAGTTATTTTTTCAAATATAACGATATTTAATTTCTCTTTTATTAGATAGCATTCTTTTGTTAAGAAATAGGGTGTTCATTTAAATTTTTAAATTTATTGATTGTCGCTTAACATTTTTAACTTGATTTTAGGCTAAACTTTATCATTTTAAAGAAATATCTTAATAATTAAAAACTTAAAATTTTATTTTTAAAATGTAAAGTTTTAATCTCTAAAAAGGAATATTATATTTACAAACATAAAAGAATTATTTTTATTGTATAATTTTTTTCTTATACTAAGCAATAATAGAGGAGGTGACTTAGAGAGCACTTCTTAGTTAAATGATTAATAATTTATTGACTAAACTATCGCTACAAATATTACCCTACTAATTTCTTTCACGCTTTTTTTTTTTTTTTTTCAAATTTCTTTGTTGGGTTTTGGTACAAGTCTCATCGCCCCCTGTCACTTTGTGTATGCGTCTGTGTATGTGAGTACATACATGGCATGCAAAAGATAGATAAAAACAGTTATTCTGATTCTGCGTCATAATTTTTCCCATTGTGAAAAATACAGAACAATTCTCCCCATTGTTAAAATCTTTACAAGATCAAAATTACAAGATATACGCTCTAATCTTCCTAAAACTTTCGTTTAGTTTTAATACCATTTAACTAATTAATTGATACTTTTTTTTTTTTTTTTGCATGTCAAAAATAATTGATAACTTTTTATAATATGAAAGTCACAAATTGTGGGAAAATGAAACATAAGAAGCAACCATTTGTTGTTTGTATTTTGCATATTGTTTTATTAGAATCATTTATATTGGTTTTTCATGCTTTTTATAGATTATGGATGTCCAAAAATTGATTATTGATGATGAAAATGAAACATAAGAATCAACCCATTGTATAGCTAAAATTATCTCACAATGTTGCAAACTCACGAGGAACCTTGCATGAATTGATTTCAAGCAGGGATTAGTCGCTAGATATTGTGAGAAGAAATGAAAAGCAATGTTTAAATATATTTAGGGTGCATAGAGGCATTTTAATCGGTTTTTATCATTGCTTGGAGACAATTTATGGATTTCTATTTTCAAGTGAATGTCAATTATGAAGAAAATGGACGCGTTTTTACCTTCTTTGTTTTTTTTTTTAAGGGGCTTCAAATAGACGAGTACAAGAAAGACTGGAGTTTGAACAGGCCTGAGAGTGCAAATTAGTCCTACTTTTTTTCTAATTTTTTTAGTTATATTTACAAGGTTTATGTGTCAACCTCAATCAAGAATTTTATTGAGCAAAGTTTGTACATAAAATAAAAACTATTGGCTCATAGCACACACGTCATCCTAGTTAACAAAATATTTAGGAAGAAAGAGAAATTTCCCAGCATTACACTTCGCTAGGCACCGAGTGGATTTGAAATGTCACTGCGGATATGGGTAGAGACCGAGGGCCATGCCTGACGAGAGGACAAAGCGGCTGCGGACAAGACATGGGTGCTTGTGAGATGCCCAAAACAAAAGGCCTGTAGCCATGTTCACAGGCACATCTTTACATGCTTGTGCATGTTGCATGGTGAGAGATACAACAAATTGCTTGTTCTTTCTTGGGAATGGTTCCAAAGCAATGTGACTAGAACTTCGCTACGATCTCACTCAACTTAGTCCCCACTTGCTTGGAAAAACTGAAAAGCAGGGGTCTTGGAAGTTTTAAGGGTCACCTGTTTTTAGTAGCCAGCCTTTTATCTAATATTTTAGATTAAGCAGGAGATGAGCATCTTCTAAAATAACTGGAACATGGGAAAGGAAGAGCTCTAAACAACTGTTTAACAAACACCAGGTCAATGATATGGCTCTACTGGTCATTGGTACATTCATTTTCAAATAGAACTATTTTTCATGAAATGGCAAAATAATCATTTTCAAAAAATGTCACGAAACCTCATATCCACTTAAAAGTTTCAGCCTATGTAACTAATGAGTCTTATAGACATTACAAACCGAGTTAAATTCTTTTATTTTAGCAATGTAAGGCTTGTATTTGTAATACACTTCTTTAGCACGTGCAAGGCTAATTAACACGATGCATAACAAGATCAAAGTGTACAAGTCAAATTGTGCATTAGACCCCATTAAGATTAGACTAAACTGAATTAACCTGCACGTAAAAAAATATAAAAATGGGAGAGATGTAACTAAAGGTTAGTAGTTTATCAAAAAGTTAATTAATTTTAAATAAGAATTAATAATTTATTATATATTAAACTCATAAATACTTCTTACTTCAACAAAACGATTTAGTATTGCTTGGTCATCTACGAATCTGCAACAACAAATGACATCAAGTTATAATAAACTCACTTTTCAAAGTTTGACAGAAAGATAATGCAAAAATTAATACATCCGGGATAACAGAGTTTGGCAACAGACTTTGGTAAGTCTTTTAAGATTTCTACTTTCCAGGGCGGAAGAAAAGAACAGGACCAAGCAAAGCAATCTTGCAAGTGGCTATCTGTTACAAGCCGATCCAGAAGTTGCTATCTCTCTGCAGAGTTTACGGCATTTAGGGACGGAGAGCCATAATGCTTGTTCTGGTCTCAGTTGGTCAAGCCTCGAGTCATGAGGAGGATTCCCAAAACACTGTTAGCTTGGTCGACCTACAAAATCCTGGCACCCCAGCCTATTCACACGTCTTTCTTTTTGGAGGTGTTCCCACACTAGATATTGTAACATTGGAGACTTTCCCACCTGATTTTATCTTAAAGGATTTACAATCATTCGGGCTTGTTCTACACATATAAGTAATGGAAGGTGCCTTGTGCATTGACCATTTTGCTAATATTGAGAAGGCCTCAATGATGTGAGTTTTGGGAGAACACTGAACTGAGTTCTGCCAAACATTTTTAGCTTGGCTAAACTTGTTCCTCGTTCTCAAGAGTAGTCACTCCTTTCGAGGGAATTAGTTCAACCCTGATCTTCAGCATGAGTTACATTTTTCCAACCTCTTGCGTCTTCTTCTGGAAATAGCTATCATCAACAACATGGTGTAATTGCTTTAATAAATTGTGGTTGTTACAACCATTTATCCCAGAACAAGCCGACTGGAACTCAAAATCATCAGTAGCAGAACCAGGCTGTTTGCTTGTTTCGAAAACCCTTTCACTAGCTGCTAGTTGCCGAATTTCTTCAAAAATAGAGTATATGTCCCCGGATTGCGCAGGCACGTAAGAGAACTCCTTCATGTCATTAATATTCACTGATTTAGCTGCTTGTCTTATCAAATCAGTTGTTCTCAAATCCATTGTATCCAACACAACACTTCCTGACCTCATGAAAGTTTCAAGATCTGCTATTACTTTGTTCATTTGATTGTACTTATTTTCAACAGCCAATTTGGCATCAATGAGCTTCATCTGTACTCGTTCTTCACGCCACACCTCTGAAATTTGCAACATCTTCCTTTCTTCCTGCAATTCTTTCTGGATTTTGATGGACTCCTCCTTGAATACTTCAACTTCGGCTTTATCTTCAATTATTTTTTCCACTAGTCCATTACAAACCTCCTCTAGGAATTCCCTTGCTTTCTTTTCTTTGTCATAATTTTTCCTAAACTGCCTTGCAGATGCTTTGACTTTTCCCAGCTGATTGACCAATTTAGAATTGAGAATTTCCATCGTTTTACACCTTTTCCTCTCCTTGCTCAACTCCATCTCTAAATCACGAAATTTTTTGTGTTCTGTTATCTTCCATGAGGTTCCTTCATCTCCATATTTTTGCACAATGCGTTCAAGTTTCTTTTTACAGGACCAACACTCAGCTTCAAGCTCACAAATCTGCCTTTGAGCTTGCAGGAGTTTGGGTTGCATGGCAAGAGCAACATACAGATTAGCGACTTGATTGTGGAAAAATGTCATGTGGCCGCAGAAGGAGTAGGCCTCATGGGATCTTCTTGAGCATACAGAGTCCCACTTTGTTTTCCTCTGCATTGAATACTTGCCGGATAGCACACGGGATTCAAGCTAATAAAATTTCACAAGAATAAAGAAGGTTAAAAACCAAACTAACTTAACTCGCATACAACCTCAAATCGTAAAACTTGAAACAACATGAGTACCGGCCACTCAAATCATAAAACTCGAAGTACAGAGCTGAGGACAGGTTAGAAACTTGGCTGCCCTAAGGAAAGAAAGAGATGCACCTTTAATACTATCCCATGCTGCAACTGAGAATTATATGGAGGAGCACCTAGTAGCTGCTTTCCTCTTTTGCTATGTCGTCCTCTGCCTAAGCAACCAGAGGGAGACACGGTGCCAACATTTCCAATGTGGTGCTGCAGAATAAAAAAACAGGTTATGATTTTAAATTTCAAGAGCTCTTACACCCACCAAGGCAAATATTCATCTATATGTAAAACGAGTCCATCATCCACACAAAACCAATGGAATCATCATTGTCTATAAATTATCCTTCAGATTTGATCAATAAATCTTTGATTTTCGTCTCAGCTATGAAAATAAAATTGTAATACGTGACAACCAAGATATTCTTCTAGTTATCAAATTATGCGAACAAACAATTTATTGTTTGTTAATGTCAATAAACTCAAAAGAATAAAGTGTTTTGCAGCCTTACTATAATTTTATTTCGATTCAGAAACAGTTTTTCTCAGCAACATCAATTTACAGTTCTTCATTAAGCAAGGTCCACAGAAACCAAGATTGATTAATGATAAATGCAAAGGTCATTATTTTTTACTCTATTGCCTTGCCTCCCATCATGTCTCGAAGCAATATCAACCAACAAGTACAAGAACAATTTCAGAGCCTTTCTCAGTTTTTCTCACCAACCAAACATAATATTACATCATAGTTAAAAAAAAAAAAAAAAATCCACTCAAGAAGACAACGAGTGAAAATCAAAACACATACCTCAAGTCCTACCACATTACACGGTTCACATTTGCCCTTCACACGTTTAGCACCACCACCACGGCTGCTGGTGTCACAGCCAGGACCATCTGAAGTAGCAGCTCGAAGCCACCACAGACAGGCGGCAAGCTTCCTAGCAGACACTTCATAGCCGTTACTTCCCGGCCAGGCTAAGGTGGAGGGGCCGTGAAGACGTCGTTTGGTTCTGTTAACGTGGCCAACGAAATTCCAATGCTGCAGAGGGGTCGCTGGAGCAGAGGACTTGCTGTGAGGTGCGAAGACGGTGGGTTGTCTCCTCCGGCGACAAGGAGTAGCCCGGGAGAGGTAATGGGGCCCACGTGGTATGTTCATTCTGTCAGCTCAATCAGTGGCGAAAGCTGACGCCATGAGTGAGTGAGAGAGAGAGAGAGAGACAGGCAGACAGACGGTTTATGTTTATGGGAGCTGTCTGTCGGAATAGAGTCGCGACAGTCTACAAGAATTTGATGGGTCGAACTATGGAAATGCCTTGTGTAACTGTGTTATACCGCGTTTTCCTTTTTTCCTTTTTTATTTAAATTAGTTTATTCTGTGTTATTTAGTCGTAAAGCTAATTTTTTTATAAATGACACACACACACACACACATACAGGAAGTAAGAATTAAATATATTAAATATGAAATTAAAAACTTAAATAACTATATTATTAGACTTAATGACTAATAACTATAAAAATAATATTAATCATTAACATTGAATACAGCTGACATTTTAAAAGGTTTTATCGGCTTTGCTAATAATAAATCTTAGAATTTGTCAAATATTGATAAATCTGGGTCTGGGTTTGACTCACAACCTAATTTTTCAAATGACAAGCATAATCTAAAACACATGCCATGTAAAGGAAAAGATAACAGAAAATAATAATTGTGAATTATTGGATCCAAAATAAAACAAGTTTTTTCAGTGGACAATGTTCGAGACAAGAAACACTGAATTTTAGAAGTCAGTTTAATTAATTGAGAGAAGAGTTTTTAATTGTAAGTGAAGTCTGAAGCTTAAATTTTAAATTTGAACCAAAATTTTGAATTTTTAGTTTAAAAGAAGACAAATAATACATTAACGCTAGTTTATTGGTGAAGGTTTTATAAATAATACATTCGGGTTAATCTGAGTGACCATCACCAGACCAATGAGCCAAAACATTTGTTTGGAGTAGTAAGAGATTGAATCTGCTGATAATTGTCAACTATACTCACTTAGTATGGTGTAACGGTCATCCATGCATTTGTTTAAGATTAGGGGTTCAAAAATCACATCCCAATCATATTAGGTATCTTCTTCCTCAACTCAGTGGACCAAAAAAATAAAACAAAAAAAATGCTAGTTGTTATTTTTCTTTTCTTTTTCCCTTCACTAAATTGGCTCACTTAATGAAATATTAGTCAAAAAAAAAAGAAAAAGAGAGAGAGAGAGAGAGAAAAGTAAACCAGCTGTTGGATCATTTAGATTCCTCCTTGGGAACATCAAAGGGACAAAAAGGAAGAATTGCACTGGGCTTCCTTGTCTGAAAACAGGAATGTTGTTGGATCAACAGGGGAAAAAAAAATGTTGACCACCTTGGGCCAGCAGTTCCAAAACTGGGGTTGCATAAAACCCAACCCGGCCTGGAATTTGAACAAGACTAATTGACCTTTATCATTCTCTTGCTCCACACATATTGACAGCGTCGAGGCTCAAATTCGATGAAATTCATAGCCGTTTGCAAAAGAGGAAGTTCCACTTAATGCCACAATTTTTAGCTACACTACTTGGATCCATGGTTATCTCACATTTCCTTTTAGATATTCTGATTTAAGACTGTATTAAAATCAGTGGTACTTAAATTGTATCTTATGTTAAATGCTTAGAGTTCGAGTCATATTTAGAATTAATTAATTAACAAAAATAATCAAAGGCAAACTGTCGGTACTAGAAGTGGGAGTGACATGCAATGGCAATCCTTATGTTTGACTTTAGGAATTAAATATTATCAATTATCATAGATAAGGTACAATGGTTTAGTTAAACATGGACATGTCCAAAGCCATTTTGGCTGCTTTGAATTTCAACATTTAGCAATCCAAAAGTGCAAATACTTGTAAAAGTTAGTAACTATGAGAAGAAAATTTCTTTCATTTAAGTTCCGGAAGGTGCACGAAAGCTGATGAATGGACATGAAGATTATAATTCTCTATGTGTAGGTGACTGTTAATCATGTAAAGTCTCACGTTCATAAAAAAAATTATAATAATTATGAGTTTTGTCGACTAATCTTAACTTTACAAACCTTTTTTTTTTTTTCCCAAAAAAATAAAATAAAACTAACATTAATATTAGTCCACATTATTACAATTTTTTGTTTTTTATCTATTAAAAAACTCATTAAATCAAAAGTTGTGTAATAAAATAATTCTTCTTCTTGTTATGAACTTCATTTCTCATTTATAGGATTATGACCTAAAATCTCTTAATTAGTCTTCCTAAGTTTTTAAGTGTAACTGAGGGACATTGTTCCAAAAGATTCTAACATGGCCACTAAGTCCTTCTCCCTGCAGGCTTCTGCTTTCACTGCGTTGATGGCTAGCTAATGTTCTTTTATGGAAATAAAGTTCCATACACGCAATATTTAAGCAGAACGATGTTGACTACTGACCCTTTATGTGTCTTTGATACAAAACATTAAAAAAAAAAAAAAAATTGATGAAAATGACCTCCAAACTCTCGAACACTTAATTTTTAAGTCTTTATAGCTGCAATATTGGTTGAATGGTTTGCAAGGTATGCATTTCGTTGTTCTTTTTCATCTACGTCTCATTTTCAAAATATTTTTATTTTTTCCGATCGAGGAGTAAGGTTATGCAATTGGGACCAACCCCTTTCCCTCTGAAAACTTTTGTTTAAAATGTTTTACAAGCTTCAAGTTCCCTAAAAAGAATGTCTCGAGTATTTTTACAGGACAATCAACTGGCACGAACTTATAATTAAACATGGTTTCTTGCTAGGTTATTATAGCGAGTTTTCCTTCTTTCTTGCCGGGTTATCTAACGTACGGCCCACCAAGTCAAAATTTAATGCAACATTTTTCCAATACGATCAAGCATATGTGATCGATACCTTACAGACACGGAAGGGTTCAAGGCTTAACAACCAGCTTGACAATCTCGTTTGCATACCAGGTAAAATCTTGTCTCTAGCTAGCGTGTCTTTGTTACCTGCTTAACATTTCTAGACGAGTTCCGTGCATATGACTAATTTACGTGCGCCATTATTAATATTGGTTACACATTTAGTTGGTATTTTGAATTTATTATGAAAACAATACTTCTAGAGCCATTTCTATGCATTTAAATGTATTACCGCTACTATTAAATAATGCTGACCGTTGTCATATAACTTGTGTGTGTCATTCCCGTGTTATGGAAAAAAAAAAAAAAACAAAACAAAACAAAAAACCCTTTTATTTATGTAACGTTTTCCTCAAATTATGGTTCTCTTTGATTTTAGCTTTTACGGTTTCAGCGAGCTCAATGCGGAGGTTCCACATTTTTTTTCAAGGTTATATTCTCGCGAAAGGAATTGCTCTGCTTTGAGCAATGAAGGGGTCATCTGGTTATGGTAAAAACTTAACAAACCTTGAGAGTTAGTCATCTTTTATTTTTTTTAATTATTTTTTATTTTTTTTGGCAATAAGTAGGCACATTAAGCCAAAGGTTATTAATATCTTATTTAGCAAATAACAAATTTACAGAATTCTAATTCTCAAAATATATCCTTAATAGTTCAAAAAAGAAGCGGGAGGGGGGGGGGGTTGGCTTGGTTGAGAGGTTATTTGTGCTCTCCGTCTTTTAGACTAAGGTTGAATCTAGAGGTCAGGTTGCAAGTATGTAATTCCTTGCGATAATCTTCCAATTCTACCTTGGATAATCTGCCCTCAATCCGATTGAGATAGTAGACCTAGCATGGTGCATGAAAGCTAACTTGTTGTGAGACTACTTGACTGTATATCCCAAAAAAAAAAAAAGAAAACTGCCCTACATGTTTGATTTATGGATAACTTGGAATGAATCTCTGTTTCGGTAGTTTTTAAGCTATACATTAAAAAAAAAAAAGTGTTATTAACCACTATATTTAACAATAAAATCAAATGAATTTTAAATTTTAATTATTAAGTTTGAATTTTAATTCTTACAAATTTAAAAACAATAATAGTAATAATAATAATAAAATATAAAAAATAGAAATACGTTATTATTTCATAATTTGAGTGATTGTATTATAATTTTTTAAGCAATAAAAGTATGATTCATAGGGCTACCATCAACGGCTACATGTCTTCTCAAGAAGTTTAATAATCATGGTCAACGTTGGAAAAAGAGAGGATAGGCAAGTGTGCAAAGGAAATGAAGAAGGAATCCAACTATTTCTTTGTTTGAATCTTAGAAAGTACTTGAAAATCGAGGTTGTTGTTATTATTATTATTATTATAATATACGTGAAGGGCGAGACTTCATTGTCACAAGTTTAATTTTTATTGTTAAGTTAAAGCCCATGCACAATAAAAAAAAAAAAAAAAAGTTAATTTTTTTTATTGGGTTTTTTTTTCATTAATTAGTCATCTGTAATAGACAATTGGAATTAACAACTTAGACACAAGCCTCGATGCACAATTAAATCATAGGCAACAGTGTAAACAGAGTTGCGTTGAAAGAAAAAAAAAAAAAAAACTCAATTCTCTCACCTTTTCTTTTACCTCAAAATAATATGGATTTAAATTTTGTTTGATTTGATTCATAATTTTTATTATCTTCGTTTTTTTTCTTAATCTTCTATTAATTTCCTTCTACATGTTTTCCATCATTTTCGAAGCCAAAAAAAAAAAAAAAAGAAAACAACAACCTCTATATTTTCATTTCTTTCCACTTTTAGTTTATTACACCAACAACTTTCTTACATCCTCATTCAAAGAAATATTAAACCCCACCACACCACCATACAGGTGGATTTGAAGGCTAAGGGGAAAGCCAAAGAAATCTTCTTGTGTCAAAGATTCCATTTGCATAATTGCATTCACACTTACCCGTCCAAACCAAAAGATGCCTTCTCATTGGTCCCATTCACACTTCATCATTATGTACGAACTCGTCCTTCCTTTATTTGTTTTATTTTTTTTTTTTTTTGATTGTTAACGTTCACTTACTTGCCTCCATGGCTCTAAAGTTAGGTGCAAGCCATTGCTTATTGGTTAATTACGTTAAGCCAAGCCAGTACCCACCTTAGACTGACTAAATTGTTATCTTATTCCACCGACACGACTGGCTCAAGCGGTGGAAGCCGGCTTGCTGACCGCGTCTTCTTCTCATTGTCTGAACTGGGCTCTCATGGGATCTGCCCGAGTAAAATGTTATCTCGAGTAATTTTTTAACATTAAAAAAAAATATTCATATCTTTTGAATGTAGTTATGGTACTCCGAATCTGAATTAAAGTTATTTATTTGGTGTTCTAAATGCAATATTAAACAATATTTCTTATGTGAAACCACAAAAAAAATGTTAAACATAGCAGCCCACATGAAAGTTTGTTCCCTCTTATTTGTGGTTAATAATTTGAGTGACAATGAAAAGATGTAAAAAAAGGGACAAGTTTTGGTATAATAATAAAATTAATTTATTATAATTTATATAAATTCAAGTCACACAAACAATTTCTTTGCATTATAGTGCGGGAGTCTAGGATTTTCTTTTCTTTTTTTTTTTTTTTATGTAAAATCTATTAAAAAGGGTTTATGGGTTTATGAAATAATTGACTTGAATTAGCATTGAAAAAAATTCATGGCCGGAGTAACAAGTAAGAAGTTGCTTGGGTTATTGGTCAACCAACAGCCTCGATTAGTTGCCAACTAAGACATCCTCGTCACCAAATGTCCTGCAGCTACAATTCTAGGCAACTAGTCCCATTCGGAGACCCATTCTTTGCCCTGCGCTGTGCGTATATATAACACAAACCTCTCCTTGTCCAAGATCTCTGGCTACCGATTCAACAAGAACATTATATATACACATATTATTTGCAATCAAATATACAATAATTAATGGGAAATTGCTTTATGCGTCAAAGGTCGTCGAGGGCGCTCCCCGGCGATGACTGGGGTCCTATGTCGCCGGAGCATCATGCAACAAGCATAGAAAGGCAGAGGCTACTTGGTGAAGAGAAAGGAGGGTTTAGCCATAATCCCATTGGGTCTTCGGGTCCTGCTATTACAGAGGTGAAGATAAAGGTTTCAAAGAGGGAGCTAGAAGAGCTAATGGGGAGGATTGAGATTCAGGGTTTGTCCATGGAACAAGTCCTGAACAGGCTTGTAAAGAGTGGAAAAGTCAGCAGAATTGGATTGATTGACCACCACCACCACCACCACCACCATAGGTCCTGGAAGCCAGCCCTGCAAAGCATTCCAGAGGTGAATTAGATGTGTTTGATCGGACTTGTTTCCATGCTTGGAACATTGTGACTTGGGACACACAGGCTCTTTCTTCTTGTTCATCTTGGTGTTTCTTGATTCTCTTTTAGTAGATTTTACATTCAGTGTTTCTTGAATATGAGGTACAGATTGTGTACATAGAGGATAGGAATATTCCTTGGTGTTTGGTGTACATTAATTCTTTCATTTATTTTATTTCTGTTACATTACATGTACGGATCAATAATTCTATTCATTCTTGATAGGTTGCCATTAAGAATTAGATCAAAATTATTGAAATGGTGGTTCATGAAATTAGCTGGTTTGCCGTAATCTGACATGTCACAAAAGTTCACGGATTGCTTTTATGCTTTGGACCACAGAACGCATAACCTTTTGGAAGAAGGGGGAGAAAAAAAATATATTTTTTATTCTCGGGTGGAGCCCACTCGTCATGGACGCGTACAAAAATTGTAGGAAAAGAACTTGTGTAGGAACGAATATGAAAACATTACACAATAAAGTGTCACCAACGATTCCGCGGTTGAAGAGTCCTGGCAATTGAACGGTCCTCTCATTTTAATTTTAATTTTTTTTTTTTTCTTTTCCGGCTTTTGGCTACCAATTTTGCAACCACACTTTAGCCATTTGTAGTGTGCCACACACAATATTTTTGCCGCGCAAAAATGTTTTCCAAAAATTAGAACCGGAAAGGGAGCGTACATCACAAAAAATTTCATTGTTCTCACGAACAAATAGTGTCTTGATTGCTAGAGTGGACTCCAATCTAAAAACAGATCACGGGTAAATTCTTGATCTTTGCCTCAAATTGACCAAAAACCTCGCATCAAATGCGAAGAGCTCTTTGGACAGACCCGGTTTTGACTATTGACAAATGCTGTACGTAGCTTGCCAGATACAAAATAAATAAACAAATAAGTAGCCAATTAAACATTGACTCGATGCTTTGAAGCCCTTGTCGATTGAGATGGGTCTCCCCTTTATCACCTCCCCCACAATTTGCAAATGAGATATGCTAAAAAAAAAAAAAAAAGATTTTAAATTTTTATAAATTAATATAATTAAATTCTCAATTTATTTTTATTTAAATTTTACATTTTTTATATTTGTTTAGAATAGGTATTTTTAAATAAAAAGTAATTGATCCATTAATAATTTTTGTTTGATTAATATACAATTCCTAACTGAATTTCAACTGTTTTATGTTAAAAAATATTTATTTAATATAAATTTTAAAATTATAAATTTAAATAAAAGTATAAAAAAATTAAAATTTAATTATAAAAATTTAAAATTAATTATTTTTCTTTTCATATTCACATTTGCAAATACAAAATCAACCGTTTGTACTCACCACCAGCACCCAAAAACCCAGCTCATTAAACCCCCCCACTCTTAGTGGGCCAACCAATAATGTCCATACTCAGACCTTCTGCCTTCAAAACCCATAAAGCGTTCCTCCTCACTAATGGCCATCTTTGATGGCGCTGCACGTCCCCAACAAAATGAAAAGCAAACACTTCCCCATTCGCGTACTCATAGTCCAATTGGGCCTTTTGATCGCGCTATTCAACATCGTTCCCCTTCTTTACTAGTACTTTTCTTTGATCAAAGTCCACGCATCCACACTTTTTATCCAGTGACCTCTTGTCCGCTCAATTCCATGTCAATGCCGATCTTATCCACTCCTATCGTAACACAAAGAACGAGACTGAGGAATACTGAATTTATACAATGGAAAAAAAAAAAAAACGAGGAATAATGAAAACATGAAAGAAATAGGTAAAATCAAAGAACCGTATGAACGAAGAAACATGAAGGGATCCATATAAGAACAATCAGCGGTAACTTTCAAATTTTAACAAAGGACATAGAAGGGAAAGATGATTTCTTTTTGAGCATTGATTATAGGGATAATGCTTTACCTGAATATTTATTTATTTATTTATTTTGGTAAGTATAATAGACAATGCTTTTGTGTCACACATAATTGATTTAACCTAATTTTTATTTTAACTAGATTCCTTTAATTTTATTTTTTTTTTCTCTTTCACATTTGAAATTGAATTAGCTTGGAAAAGGTCAAATTAGAAAATGGCCTACGGGAAATCTCATCTTCAAATGATCATTAGAAAACAGACCCAAAACATGGCATGCTAAAAATGAGGCAGAGCCTTTTTCTTGCCAAGTAAACTTCATACTCTACTGTTACTACGTGAGATCTCTATTGTTGGAATCATTAGGATATTCCATGATAAATTGGTTTTAAAATAAAAATTTTGACCATTGACAAATTGCATGTGGGGCTGGTTGGGCCGTTCCCTAGATTTTCTTTACTGCAATTGGCATCGTGGGCTCAGGGCTTGGCCTATATTTCTGTGCTTCCATTGTCCAGTCCAATGCAATACGTACCTTAAGAATCTGTGCTATATTTTCCCCTCGTTGTCTTCAAACTTGACCTTTCCTACAAGCATCATACGCTTCAACATCTGGATGCTTGAACTATTGTTTGGTTCAATTGTTTATCTACCTGCTTGTCCAGAAATAGAAACTATATATATTTTTTACTTCTTCTTGTGGTGTAATTATTATTTTTTAAGTGCTATTGACCTTAACTTAGGTACAACCTTATATGGATATACAGTTGGATATTAAAATTTTTTAATACCCTTTTTTCATTTTTGTTACAATAGAAAAATTGTTAATAGTTAAAACAAGTGTTAAAAATTACATATACATGGAAAATTTATCCTCACAAATAGACCAACGGGCCCGCGGCTAAAATGGGCAGGCTTTGTATAAGGCATTTTTAACCTGCAGGGGAGCACTTAGATTTGGGGAAGTCGAGCCCGTTCTGGTCCGACCCGACTTATAGATAAGTAGAGAAATATTAGTATGGAGTTACTGATCACAAAGCTTAATAATTAGGTTACTTAAACTTCTATTTTTGAGTATAAATTAAAAATAAAAAAAATACTAATATATAATTAAGTATAATTTAATAGTTACTAAATTTAAAATTTAAAATAAATTATGAGATTCCAATATGAAAATTTATTAATAATTAAATTCTTTAGTTAATGATTATCCAAATGAAAATTTATACTGCAAATATCCCTTTAAGGAAATATTATATTGAAAAGTACAATTACAAGTAAATTTCCACAACCCAAATTTATTTTAGTATCATAAAGCCGGCTTAAAGAAAAAAAAAAAAAAAATTAAACCCTTTCTTCAATTGGCACATTATAAGAATCGCAGTGGGGTCTACGGTACAGTTCACTAGCGTGGTATTTTATAATTATAGCCGTCTGGTTCTCCCCCACGAAGTAGTCAAATTGTATCCATATAATCTATAACTTATAGATAATAGCTTTCGACGCCCATAAGATTTGATAAAATTAATTAATATAAACAAAATCACAAAAAGTCTGATTATTCTAGTTAGACTAAATAAATTTAAAAATGAAAATAATTAATTTTTATATTATATAAAAATATTTTATATTCAAGTTTATTAATTTTGAGCCCTCTTAAATTTTTTCTGTTCAATATCCACCAATTTTAACTATTCTTTCCTTTGTTTGAACAAAAAGGATGGGGACAACAACGTACACATACGGAGCTCGAAGATATTGACTAATCAGCCGTATTAGCATGACAGACTATGAGGGTTCACTGGTAATCTATTCTGTCTACTGTCTAAAATCACCGTCAATCGTTCTCCCGATGTGAGGTGGGGATTGTCGTCAAATTGGTGTCTCTTTCCTCGGTTATTCGGCCACGTTGCTGCTGCTCTTTCAGCTTACACAAGAATTAATTATCTTGGACCGTTGCAATTCATTGTCCCTGACCAAGATAAGATTAAGGTCCACCCGATGCTGCACATTCGGCCACTTCGGCGTTCGGATTCATGTTAGAATTGAATTTTACGCCAATACGCTACAAGACTCGACAAAGATGATTGCATATTCATAGACGTCACCTTGCAGCGAAAAATCATTAATTAGCTCAACGATCCAGACATGACACTGCTGTTGAATATCTTGGAAAAGCAAAATAATAATTGAACTAAAAATTTAAATTATTAAATAAATTTTAAGAATTGATTACATAATAAATTCTTACACATTTTTTTTTCATAAGTTTAAAAATATGAATAAATTATATATCGTCTTTAATTACAAAATTGTTGTTAAGTTATAAATATTTTAATATTTTTGAAAGAAAGTATTTAAGTTAAAAATTTGAATCATTTGGTAAATTACAAGAATAGATCACATATTAAATTTTAGCACTAATTCAATTTGTCATGTTTCTAACTCATGATGAATCTGGTTTACAAGTTATTGGTGTTGGCGTTGTTGCTGTTAGGTAGTTGTCACATTTTAGTTACTTCTTATCAGTAATTGAAAGGGAAATTGAATTTTAATTGTGTCTCAGTCAAATGACAATAGGATTGCCTGAAATACTCAGTTTATATACTGCATATAACGATTTAAAAAGACCCCCAAAAAATGAAGAAAAACAAAAATACAGTTGTTTACTAATAATTTCATTAATCTCGTCGCACAACACAAACAAAACCTACTTAATTAGTGCTAACAAATAATTATTACAGAGCAACATATAGAGATGTATATATTGGGCATCCCCATGTTATATTGTTGAAAGAACTTATAAGATTTACACCCTTGAATAAAATGAAAAGTTAAGATGAACTAACTTGGTTGACTCAAAAAGATTAATTCAATATGTAAAAAGAAAAAACGTAGGCAAACGGGGTGTGATGAACTGTCAAGTGATGTGAGTAACGTGACAGACGTGAATTCTATACCATTTTATATATTTTTTTTAAAATTATGATGTGCATTCCTTTAAATAAAAAATATATAAAAAAATAATAGAATGTGTGTAAATATACGTAAAAAGAAAAGAAAAAAAAAAAGGGTTGTCCGTGCACCCGTGCATTCTATTTACCTATACGAATATCTGTCCGTGAGTTGCCTTCCGCTCTCCCGTCCATTTTGGTGGGGCTCTATGTAGAGAAAAAAACATATAGCAGCATTAGCGAAGCATATCATCACAAGCTAGCTGCAGGAAAAGGGGAGGAAATGAGCTCTGAGGGCTTGCTGCAAAGCTTCAAGTCCTCGCAGGAGGCAGTGGGCTCGGAGATAGAAGAAATACTATCGGACGACCGATCACCGTATCTTCTGCGTCTCTATTCGGCCTTATTGGTTGAACTGAGATTGCTTTTCTGGCTGGCAGCACCAGCGGTAATGGTCTACTTGCTCAATAACGTGGTCTCCATGTCCACCCAAATCTTCTGTGGCCATCTTGGAAATCTTGAGCTGGCTGCTGTTTCTCTTGGGAACACTGGCATCCAAATTTTTGCTTATGGCCTTATGGTAATCAATCAATCTCTTCCTCTCTCTCTCTCTCTTGCAATTCTAAAGTTTCATTTGCATGAAGGATTCCGATTAGTTTGATAGCTCTTTTGTTTCTCTTGTGTAAAAATTGGCTATTCATTTGTTATTCCTATCTTCTACGGTAGTCAAAACCATTCTACTTTACCTTGCATAGCAGCCAGAAAATTTTATGCCACTCTCTCTCTCTCTCTCTCTCGTGAAGAAGAGTGAGACAAACACTTCTTCTGAACCGTACCTACAATAATATAGCGCATAGAAACTTGGTCCATCTCATAGTGTATGTCATCCTCATGTGTTTGTATGCATATGCAACTCAGACCTCCCACATGTCCAACTTTGGAAGGTTATGGATTTATCTACGTACAGTGAAAGGTTATCCATCCAAGCCACTGGAAACCCTGCCCACATGTGATCGTCATCAATAGGCATTCTCACCCACTAGAAGTTTGTGCATAATTGTTTTGAAAAAATTAATTTTCAATGAGGTCAATGCCACCCAAAAAATTACATTGATATATAAATTTTTTAAAAAATTTAATATATACAGTTTTATTTTTATTTTAATCAAAAAGTTGTTCTTTAGACTCTCTTACCTGTATTTTTAGACTCAAAATAAAGTAAATGTTCAACATAATATGAAACCGTGGCATGAGCTGCCGCAATTGAGTCATGCTAGGATAAGGAATTTGATGAAAAAGAATCTCGTGAATATGCAGATGTAGATGTGTTCTTCCTTTGAAAGTATACATTGCATTTACCCAGTCACGTATCCCATTGCATATTTGTCTTCCATCGACGTAATTACCATATACATTTCCATGCTAAAACCATTGTGTTCTTTGACATATGGCAGCTTGGAATGGGAAGTGCAGTGGAGACCCTATGTGGCCAAGCTTTTGGGGCACACAGATATGAACTGTTAGGCATTTACCTCCAAAGATCAACAGTTCTTCTAACGGCAACAGGAATCCCTTTAATGGTGATCTATATCTTTTCCAAACCAATCCTGATTTTACTAGGTGAACCAAGAAACATTGCCTCTGCAGCGGCACTCTTTGTTTATGGACTCATTCCTCAAATTTTTGCCTATGCTGCTAACTTTCCTATCCAGAAATTCTTGCAAGCACAAAGCATAGTCAACCCAAGTGCATACATATCATTCGCTGTTCTTGTGGTTCACCTCTTATTGACCTGGCTGGCTGTGTTCAAATGGAACTGGGGCTTGTTGGGTGCAGCTCTGGTGTTGAGTTTGTCATGGTGGCTCATAGTCCTGGCTCAGTTTGTGTACATTTTAACCAGTGAAAAGTGCAAGAAATCTTGGGCAGGTTTTAGCTTACAGGCATTCACTGGACTCTGGAGCTTCTTCAAATTGTCTTCTGCATCCGCAGTGATGCTGTGCTTGGAGACTTGGTACTTCCAAATATTGGTTTTGATTGCCGGGTTGCTCCCAAATGCTGAAATTGAATTGGATTCTCTCACCATATGGTATTAGATTAAGGCTCTTTGCATTTGATTTTAACATAGAGAAAGTGCCTGCAAAAATTTAGATAACAATGTTGATTGTTTTGGTTGCTCAATGCAGCACGACAATAACTGGATGGGTTTTCATGATTTCAGTTGGATTTAATGCTGCTGCAAGGTCGGTAATTCATTCTCGCATTAATTTCCTCGAGTCTAATGTGAGGACGACCTAACGTAACCTGAAAATCTATCTGTGACTGACATTTTGTTATTGTTGTACAGTGTTAGAGTGAGCAACGAGCTTGGAGCAGGGCATCCGAAATCAGCAGCATTTTCGGTTGTTGTGGTGACTTCATCCTCTTTTATTATTTCTGTAATTGCAGCCATTGTCGCGATGGTATTGCGCAATGTTCTTAGCTATGCCTTCACCGAAGGTGAAGTTGTTTCTCAGGCGGTCTCTGAACTCAGTCCCCTTCTAGCTGTCACCCTCGTCCTAAATGGGATCCAGCCCGTTCTGTCTGGTAAGGAAATTTACCAATTTCTTCAATTAAAATTAGTTGCAAAGGCAAACTGTTGATTTTGGAAATTTATATGTAACAATCAAGTCTTAATTTGGCTAGATGCTCAAAATGTGTCGTTTTTCGTGAGTGACAGCTGATTTAGTCTAGCATTTCATAATTTGTAGGAGTGGCGGTTGGATGTGGATGGCAAGCATTTGTGGCATATGTGAATGTGGGATGTTACTATCTCATTGGCGTTCCACTTGGGGTGCTTCTTGGCTTTAAATTCAATCTTGGTTCCAAGGTATAAAAAATGGGTACTTTATTCGATCTGCATTAATATTCTGAAAACTTTATGTAAAACTGTTATGGAAAATGTTGGATATGAGCCCACGTATACACAATGAAGATTATTGATTATATTTTTATATTTTTCATGTTTGTTCATAACTAATAAATAAAAAAATACAAATGTATAATAATAATTAAATGATATGAGCATATGTCTAATTTTACCTCAAAACTTATATTTTCATAACTGTGCTCACATTTATGTTTAGGATCACTTGAACCTAATAATTATAGTCATTAGTCTTTAGATTATGCTTAGTTGTGAGGATCAAATTTATTTACATATTTATTTAATTATTTATTTTGGTTTTTGGCAGGGAATATGGTCAGGAATGATAGCGGGCACATTCTTGCAAACCCTGATTCTGATGTGGGTCACTTGCCGGACAGATTGGAATAAAGAGGTAAAGGAGAACTTGCGGATCCTTCTTTCACGCGAAACTATTATTCCAACAAAACATAAGCTGAAAATAAATAATTAATTAAGGTAATGTCAGAGGGTTTTTTGTACCCTTTAGGTTAATAAGAAGGGGAATACCTTTGTGGGTTAATCATACATTTACTCATTCAGCTCACATGTTTTTTTTTTTTTTTTCTTAATGATACCACTTAAAATTTAATGTAAAATTTAAATGTTTGAGCTACATTAGATTTATCAGAATTTTTCCTATAAGCTTTGTATAGAGTTTTAACAAAAAGGGTTCAGATTGAAATAATAAGATGTGACTGCGAATGTACGTATTTTAGGAAGTGTACTTATGATTAAGCCTGCTATTAATGACTATTTTTTTTTTTTTGTCTTAAATGATTCATCATGTTATTATTACCAAAAATACAAGTTTTACAACTTTCAACAGAATAAACAAAATGGCAGACAAACTAGACATATTAATTATTCAAAGTTATGATCATTTTGAATTTGAATTTTTCAGGTGGTGAAAGCAAAAGAGCGGGTGAATACATGGGACAACAGAAACGAGGCTCTTCTGGAGAATTAAATTAAGTTTAATTGTAGAGTGTTAATCCCCAAATTGGTTTTGAATTTGAAACTTCATTGAATTCTGCCTTGACAGAAATTAGGACCCACAATGAATAGAAACCCCCTGCTTATTAGAAAGCAAATTAGTTAGACCACTTTTTTTTTTTTTTTTGACCCTTTAATTGGCCAAATACATTGACTCCCCTCAAGAGGAGGAAATAAGGCTACTTCCATAATTTTGAGTGAATTGGATTATTCTAAATCTCGGGTTATTTAGTTTTTAAGTGTTTGAGATTTTGAGTGTATTAAATATTGAATGCATTCAGTCTCATATATTTGATTAGAATTTTTTCTAGATTTCAAACATAAAAAATTTTGAGATCATTTAATTTCAAATTTTTGAGTTTTCATTCATTTAAAGTAGGATTATTTAATGATAGAATCAATTCTGTAAAAGAAAATCAATTACTGCATATATTATCAATTAATCCGAATTGTCCGTACACCAAAGCAAAAAATTGTTAATTATAAACATAACCACCTGTTTTATGCTTTAAATATGTCAACTTACGGTTAGATAGATAAATGACTCGAAAGTTTTCTCTAAATTTTTTAGATATTAATTCATCTGATTTACATGTGAAAATATTTAGAATTGACTGTTTCTTTGTTGTTGATAAGATATTTATAGGGACATGCTTCCATTGGCTAGCTTGGGTGCATCGGTAATCACCTAGATGCTTTACTAAAGCTAACCCTTCCCCCATTGTTTAGGTGGCTGCTTTTGGAAAAGAGTTGTGTGGCACCTGTCGCTTTCCCTTACAAGGAACAAGTTCATCTCATTTCTGCCTGACGGTATCCTTATCTTTTTCATCTGCATTGGCCCAGGGGCCTGGACTTTTTGAACCGATGCATGGTTCTGTTCCTGATATTGCTGGACGGGTTGGATTATCTCCTCTTCAAAAATATATGTTTTGTGATATTTTAGTCACTGAAAAATGGAAAGGCAAATGCCATCACTGACGCGACTGGTGAACATATTTTAACTACATAATATATTGTCGATTATCATGCGGGTCAAGGCCAATCCATTGGCAACAGTGCCTAGTGCTGCAATATCCACGAGTAGCAATCAAGCATTAATAATTGGAAAGGAAGTAGATCAATACAACATATAACAAATGCATTATTCATATGTCAAAATATGTTGGAATACATTAACAAATTTTAGTAATCAATTGACAGCAATTTATGAAGTACATCAGTAATACAGATTGGATTTCTGAGTCTATTAACCCAGTTGACCTGAACAAATCATATGCGCATATACCGAACACCATAGCAAAGGTGACACAACTGATGTCCAGCACATGCCGTGAGTACTCAAGTACTTGGGATTGCCCCCGAGGCTGCCTGGCAAGTCCAAGTCACAAATGCACCCATTGGAACCAGTCTCATCTCATCCCATTAAAATCCACTAATTGGGAGCTCCTACTAGTCCTATTAACGTCGGAGACCTCTCACAACTTCGGAGAGCATTTACCTTTTCTCAACTGCTCTAAAATTCTTTTTTCTCTGACTTAAGTATTGTAGTATAACTTCAAATCTCACATCCAGCCCAATTAGCCGTCTCATTCTTATACAGGTGTCTGTGGATCAACGACCCCATCAAATATTTTTAATAGAAAAAAAAAAGGACAAAAAATAAAAAAAAAAAACGGTGAAAGGAGCAGAAGGCAAATATTTTACCATTGAATTTTGTGGGTATCATGAAAAGAGAATTAGTGAGCAACTATTCCACCCTGACAACCATCATTCTAATTTTGGAATATATTCAACCATAAACTGGAAGAGAATTCAAATTGTGC
The DNA here is from genome assembly GCA_037832385.1 of Rhizophora apiculata. Taxonomy (NCBI): domain Eukaryota; kingdom Viridiplantae; phylum Streptophyta; class Magnoliopsida; order Malpighiales; family Rhizophoraceae; genus Rhizophora; species Rhizophora apiculata. The sequence goes on along the minus strand of CM075438.1, from coordinate 4,055,726 downwards.
AACTGTAGAACATCTTTCTTTCTTTTGGGCATTTGATTGCATACATGACAAAAGTTAGCCAACCGAAAAAAGACAATCACACTGAATTTATTAAATGATAATGTTGTTGCCATGTTTTCACTTCAATTTGAAAGTGGCTTTTTTTTTGTCGATAAGTCATTTCGTGTCTTTTTCTTCTTATTTTTGGAATACAAATACACACACATTTGGACATGCAATCGGTATCACAATCGCGAAACGAAAAACTTTTGTCTCTCAATTAATTTTGTGAAAGTAATAAAATTGAGTGTTACTCTAATATAATTTGATGTATCTCATAAACATGGATAACCATAGGTTGCTTTTTCTGGGGTTAGGGATTCAAAATCGAATTGTGCTAAGATGATTTGGTTTTTGTTCTCGTTTTGAGTTAGTTATTGTTCTAAGTTCTGACTCGTTTTGATTCAATTACAAATCAAGGTCACCTAAATCAACATTTTTGGTTTCATTCTTATGCAGTTCCTATTATGGTTTTAATTTTTTAAAAGAAAGAATCATAACGGCACAAGCGTACACTTTGTTTCCAATCAGAAAAAATCGCACAAGAGTTTCTAAGAATAATTTTTTTTGTTTAATGAATGTTTTGCTTCAGGCTAATTAAGAGGAAGGTGAAAATTAAAAATTAAAAAAAAAGTAACAAAATGAAAATTAAAAAGACACATGATTTTAGAACAATATTATTCCCGCAGACAAATCTTACAAAATATCACTTTTAGTTAATGAAATTAAGATATATTAAACACGTTTACATGCTACAAGTCAATATTTATTTAGTGTCACATATACTTGCATGATATATTTGACAATTCAAAAAAAAAAAAAAAAAATCTCCTTCAATTTGAACTATTTTTTCCTTCGTTGGAACCAAAAGGAACAGGACAACAACGAACACACGCGCAGCTCGAAGACAGTGACTAATCAACCGTGTGGGCATGGTAGGCTATGAAGGTTCATTAACCATCTATTTTGTCTATTGTCATCCGGAAGATAAGACCCCATAAAACACTAAAATCGCTGTCAATCATTGTCCCAATGAAACGTGGTGGTTGTCCACGTTCCTTGGTTAGTCGGCCGTATATATATTATAAGAAAAATCAATCAAGACACGGCACTGACGTTGAATATCTTAAAAAAAAAAAAAACATGATAATAACTCAACATAAAAATTTAAGTTATTAAATAAATTTTAAAAATTAATTACATATTAAATTTTCACACATTTTCTCATGAGTTTAACAATTTGGATACATCATATATGTTTTTTTAACTACAAAATTGCTCTTAAATCATGAATATTTTAATATTTTAACAAGAAAACATTTAATTTAAAAATTTTAAATTATTTAATAAATAAACTTTAACACTAATTAATGTTGGCGTTATCGATGGTAGGTAGTTGTCACATTAGTTATTTTTCATAAGTAATTGAAAGGGAAATTGAATTTTAATTGTGTCTCAGTTAGTCAAATGACACGTGATTGCATGAAATACTCAGTTTATGTACTGAATATAATGATATAAAAAGACCCCAAAAAAACAAAAATATTGTTATTTACTAATAATTTCATTCTGGGAATTTTCAAGATTTTAATCGCATCGTAAAACCAAAAAAAAAAAAAAAAATATATATATATATATATATATATATATATATATATATATATAATTAGTACTAACAAATAATTATTATAATGTAAAATAGGGACTAATATATATTGAGCATCCCGCAGTAATATTTTTGGTTTCATTTTTATGCCGTTTCTATTGCGGTTTTAGTTTTCTAAAAAACAAAATCGTAACTAAACTACTTTTCTCATTATTTGGATTATAAACGAAACTACAAAATCAAATTCGATTTTAATTCGAACTAAAATAGTGGTCACATCCAACTTGAGCTTGAAGCATTCTGAAAGTGTAAAATGACAAGCACTTCAAAAACACGAAGCATCGATATTACATAAAAAGAAAGAGAAAATTCTTGTTTCACCATCATCATTCCGCATGGTCTCCTTTATTTTAAGAGCAACACGTACAGCGGCCGTCATTGCCACGGCGAAAACATATGGGATCTCGTAGAGAACTCCAAGAACCCATTTTGCCAGCCGCTCCGCCAGAAGCGGACCCTCAAGCTGGCCATGGAACTGAAATGAGCTTCAAGCTTGAAAAGGTGCTCAATGACCCTCACTTGCCCCGCCTCAAGCAGATCTGGCTGGCTTCATGCATTGAAATTAAGCTCCTCTTCCGCCTGGCTGCACCGACAATTTTCAGCTACCTGATCAACAACTTCATGTCCTTGTCCACCAGAATTTTTGCTGGCCACCTTGGTAATCTTGAGCTTGCAGCCGCCTCCCTTGGCAATAGTGGCGTCCAACTCTTTGCCTATGGCCTCATGGTAATGTCTACGGTGCTAGTGACAAGTAAATCCCTTTTGTTGTAAGCCCTGCGGATTGGCATGGTGATGTCCTCAATTTAATTCTTCTTGCTACAGTTTTTTTTTTTTTTTTTTTTTCCGTTTTTTATTTTTCAACTTGGTTAATAGGCTCTGATTAGGACACGGACTCAAGACTTTTAATCTTGGTGACGAACAACTCTAATTGAGCACAAAACAATTCGTATTAATAGTCATCTTTGCAGCATTTGTCTGCTCTAGTTCATGGGAATGAGAAGACTTGCATATTCTTGAGAGTTTTTTTTGTTTTGTTTTGAATGAAGCTTGGAATGGGAAGCGCAGTGGAAACTCTATGTGGCCAAGCGTATGGTGCTCACCGCTACGAAATGCTGGGCACATACCTCCAAAGAGCAACAATAGTGCTAACTCTCACAGGGATTCCATTGAGCGTGATCTACATTCTATCAAAGCCAATCTTAATCTTACTCGGCGAGCCGCATAAACTAGCATCCGCAGCTGCAGTCTTCATTTACGGCCTAATACCGCAGATTTTTTGTTATGCGGTTAACTTTCCTATACAAAAGTTCCTTCAAGCTCAGAGCATAGTGACCCCAAGTGCCATTATTTCAGCAACTACCCTTGGGGTGCACTTATTGCTCAGTTGGCTAGCAGTGTACAAGTTTGGCATGGGGCTGATAGGTGCATCGCTGGTGCTGAGCCTTTCATGGTGGATAATAATTGTGGCTCAATTTCTATATATAATAAAGAGCAGTCGGTGCAGAAAGACTTGGACTGGTTTTACCTTACAGGCCTTTTCTGGGATTTGGCAGTTTGTGAAATTGTCCGCTGCATCCGCCGTGATGCTGTGCTTGGAGACATGGTATTTTCAGGTATTGGTATTGATCGCCGGACTTCTTAAGAACCCTCAGCTTGCATTGGACGCCCTTGCTGTATGGTAAGGAAGCTAGTGATTCCTATATAAGTGACCATTGTGTTTATAATTATATACCGCAGTAATTACTAAATTTTTTTCTCTGTTTAGGTTAACTGATACTCGAACTTAAGATTAGGGTACTAAAAATGATTCTAATACAATTGAACCAATGTTCGTGCAGTAATTACTAAATTTGTCTGAAGCTTGGTAGGGGTAGGAACCAATTGAAAATGCTTCTTCAGTTTTTGGAAATTTTTTTGATCTACTTTTTACTTATTGGACCTTGTTAACTGTTACAATCTACTTTTCAGAAAGAGTACCATAAAACATGTCTACCCAAAAACTTTCATATGTCCTGTTCAAACCAAGTCATCACGAAAATGTCAAATTTATTTGTTCAACTCTACTTTTTTTTTTTTTTTTGTTTTCTTTATATATCTCTTCTGCTTCTGATTTTTTTCCTAATGAAGTTGAATTTAATCCTTGTACCAGAAGGACAAGCCCTGTAATGATGGTAAAATTACTCCTACATTAATCACAAAGTCACAAGGGTTCGAGTAATAATTCAAAGAGAAAACTGCGTTACGATACATGACCTTGCTGAATATATCCTTATGAATTGAGAATGTGTTTCCACATAATGATGTACCCACTAAATGAAATTGTGATGCACATATTTTGAATCTTACAAAACTGTATGACATGATACGAGTACGGTTTTGTGATCCGTGCAGTATGGGTATATCCGGACTGGTGTTCATGGTGTCGGTCGGCTTGAACGCCGCTGCGAGGTTGGTCTTCTTAACCTTCTTCTTTTACAAAATCTAGCATCCACAAGACTAACAAAAACAATCACTAACGTTGCACAACGAGACCTAAGTTAGTGCTTGATGTAATTGAACTGCATTGGCAAGGTTAATTTGAGAAAAAAAAAAAATTGTTTATTTTGAACTCAATGGGTGGAGCAGTGTCAGGGTTGGCAATGAGTTGGGAGCAGGAAATCCCAAGGCAGCAGCATTTTCCGTGGCCATGGTCACTTTGGTATCCTCCCTAATCTCGGTGATTGAAGCTGTAATTGTACTCTCCCTACGCCATGTGATTAGCTACGCATTCACTGGTGGTGATACTGTGGCCAAAGCTGTGTCGGATCTCTGTCCGTTGTTGGCCGTCACCCTCATCCTCAATGGGATTCAGCCCGTCTTGTCCGGTAAGACTCCTCTTTGTTAAATGAAGTTAGACAACGGGACACTGCAATCCGTTGCTGCCAACTTTTCTTTGACCGATTTTTTTTTTTTTTTTTGAATTTTTAAGAAAAGGGCAATATTGGGATATAAGTCATGGCCTCCGTAAGTCCATTAACCTTCTAATTTAATTGAGAGAAGATCTATTATCGAAATATTAATAATTCTAATAGTCTCCTTTGCACGCGAGACAAACGTTGGGAGTGGAAAACCTGTGTATTAATTACTAGTAAGTCATTTTTGTTCCTATAAACAACGGGGCCAATGAACATGAGGCAGAGTCAGCATATCGTCCTTGCATTAATAATACACACCAGACACCGCAATATAAATCTTTTGCCTGACCATGGGCTCCACACACATGGTGGTAGGTCCACATTCTCTTTCTTGTTTACCGCGAGAGCACATGCCCTCGGACTTCTGAGTCCTCTTGTCAGACAGATCGAATCTTTCTTAACAAAAGCCAAAGTGGAATCGGTTCCCCGCACTTTTAGAATATTGTGATAAATCTCAAGTATCCTGATTGCCTCTCAATTTTAATTCTTAATCTTTTTATCCTATACTCTTAGAACGGGTTAGAGATGTCTTATTTTGTATGATTTATGTCCGCAAACATGGTACACTTGATTACTTCGCGCACTTACGTTGGGATATCTTACTACAATGAAGGAGTTGCTGTTGGGTGCGGATGGCAAGCATTTGTTGCATACGTAAATGTGGGATGTTATTATGGGGTTGGCATTCCATTGGGTTGTCTTCTTGGCTTCAAGTTTGATCTTGACGTAAAGGTAACAATCAATCATTAATTGGCCCCTCTTTTTTGTTTTCCTTTTTTCTTTTTGTATTTCTTTCGATTTGCAAGAAGAAGATTTGAATCCTATAAATGAAATTAAAAATTTAGTTAATTTCACTGCATATTTTATATATATGGCTTATGACTTGCAACATATGAGTGTAGGGAATATGGTCTGGAATGATAGGAGGGACACTGATGCAAACCCTTATCTTGTTATGGGTGACATTTCGCACGGACTGGAATGAGGAGGTGAGTTCATAAATATATTGTCATCAAATTCAATTATAAAAGGATAAAGTTAAGAGCAAAAAAAGTGGGGAAAAAAAAAGAAAAACTGAAATTGAGAGGTCTTTGCCATTTGATGGATCACCGAGTCCTTCACAACGTGATTTTAAAATTTATACCAAATATTTTATTGCTAAAAAATATTTAAATCTAAAATTAAAATTTTACCTTAATTTAAAATTATTTTATTTTAATATCTTATAATAAATATTTATAAATGATCAATTTATCATAAAATATTAAAAATAAATAAAATTTATTATTATTATTATAAAAATATAATTATATTCATTAATAATTTATAAAATTATTTTAAATATAAAAAATATATAAATATTTTTTAAAAAATATTATTAACTTGTTAATTTGACTATTGCTGATTGAACTCATGACCTAACTCTGCATTAGCAAATTTGATAAGTCTAGTTCAATATTTTGCAGGTAGAGAAAGCAAGAAAGCGTCTAGAGAAATGGGATGACAAGAGCAAGCCACTTGTCAAATAATGCAGGATGTCATGAAAAGAATAATGATATTATTCTTAGGCGAATCATGATTCTTTTATGGCTCTATCACTGTGTTGATGAAGATAAATTTAAAGATATTAAAAATTGAAAATTTATTCAATAATAGACATAATTTTAATAATTTCATTATATATTCCGTAGTTTGTCGTATAAAAATAATACTACTAATATGAAATAAGTAAATAAATTAAGAAATTAGTATTAATTATCTCATTATCCAATGTCATTAAATTTAGAATTGTGTGTAATGATATATGTGTTATATTTTTAACTTTTCATAAATAAAATTATAAAATAAATATAAATTTTAAAAATAAATATTTATTAATTATCTAATTTTTTAACGAGAGATTTCTCGTCATAAAAAATTATTCCTTCTTGTTAATACTACAATTTATTTACTCCATTTTGTGGAGGCTTTTGACATTTATAACAGCAAAATAAGGTTTTTTTTTTTTTTTAATATTCTTTGAACAAAATAAGACCGCTTATGAATGAACTTTTCGAAATTTGAATCCGCTTGGACCATAAGCTGTGTAGAGTCCTGTGGCCTCTTCTATTTTTCTATTACAGTTCATACAAAATGGCAAATAGCAAACCCAAATCCAAATGGTATAAATGTGCAAGCGGGCCTTTCAATTTTTCGCCTACTGGGCCAAGCTTGCAATAGCCCACGCTTCTGCCTACGTGGTTCTTACCTCTGTTTGAAAACATAGTAATATAACCGCGCCAAGCGGCTGCTAGCCCCACACAAATCGGGTACGTTACGTTTCAGTTGCATCACAAATATGATTTTACACCGATGTGCCCTATTTTATTAGTATTAAAATCATTCTTAAGTTTGAAAGTCTCATGTTCGAGAGCCAATTAAAATCAATTAATTAACGATGGTTTTATTTTGTGTTCATAATACAATCAGTTAATGACAACCTGACTATAACCTCTTCATTCTTGTTAGAATTCTAGTAACCCTATTTTCTTTTTCCCGTCTCCATACTTTCCTTGTAAAAAGAAAATAGTCTTACTTGTTTCAAGGTTTCAAATTTTTGAGTTTTCATTCATTTAAAGTAAGATTATTTGAGTCTTGAGTTGATCAAAATTTCAAATTTATTAATTTTTACAATATTTTATATTTAAATTTTATAAATTTCAAATAGTTTGACTTTCAAATATCTTTAATTATAAGTTATTGACTTATAAGTAGAAACAAGTTCGATTTTAGGTATATTAAGTCTAATTATTAACGTGGAATCAACTTTTACTAATGTACTCAAATAACATCTCTAAATCTGAATGCCTTGAATTCAAGTGAGTGGGAGTAATTAATTGAAAGAAAAAAAAAAAAAAAAGGGCAAAAGATTTGATTAACCAGTTGAGTGTAGAATGGGCTTGGGTTTATTAAATATTGGATCTTGTGAACCAAACTGAAGGCACTCTTTCCTGGGCCACAAGCAGAGGCCCATCTATTGAGGGCAATTTTCCGAATTGACAAAGGGCATAGCTTAACTATTATCACACAATCTCTTATTGAGCAAACTTCTCTGAGGAATGCATGCAATTACATGAATATCACAGTGATGAATTCAAATAAATAGATACAACAAAAATTATTATATTATACATAAATATTTTATATTAATATAACATAAAATATTTTATATATAATATAAAAATTATTTGTCTATATTATTTTTGTATTCACCAAGAATTTTTCAGAAGAAATGACAGGTTCCTCAAACATTGGAAGTGGGAAAGGAAGTCGTGGCATGTCTGTCTAACAATTTAGTTGAAATCCTCAATATTGATTCATTTTATATACCTTTTTTAAGAGGAGAAAAAAAAAAAAAAGAAATAAGAAACTTAACACCTAAACATAATTATTGCATGGTTGATCGGTTTATTTAAGCAAACCACCCCCTCCCCCTCTTTAAATGAATCAATATTGATTCGATAGCTCTGCAATGAGGCGGTAACAAGCCTAAGGCCCATAAGGTCTACATCGGTCCTTTTGAATAGGAAAAAGCGAGACCTTATGTTTGTAAAAAGTGACCACCTTTCATACTTGTCAATAGCTAAAAGATTGGGCGTCTATATGGTCAAGAGTTTTAGTACAAAGATACATGAAATATGGAATTGGACACGACTCCATTGTAGGAGTGAGCGTCACATCTTTGCGTATATAATAATCAATTGTAACAAATAATCATAATTAATCCGTATTTAATCCGCATTTATTATACATGTTTTCTTAACCTTTTTGTATGACTAAACATATGAAGGGTTGATGAGATATCGCCGATCCTCTTAACATAAAAGGTTGGCCAAATGCTCAATTGTGACTCGTGTGTAAGTGTAATATAAGTACAAGGACAAAGTTTTGATATAATAGTTATATTAAATTAAATTAAGTAATTAATCGAATTAAGCACCAAACGATAATTGTGGGTAGCCATAACTTTTACATCTCCTTCTCAAAATTAAAACTCAAGTTTTCAAAAATAAAAATCTAAAATTTTAATTACTAAGTATTCCTTGAAAGAAAAAAATTTGAAAATGCATTTAGATGATTATTTTGTAGGTACCTTCCATTACCCATTAGATCGAAATCGTCACCGTCCCAAACAACTGATGTGCATGCTAATGTTGTCACATACACTTAAAGCTTCCAATGATTCCTTTAAGGCTAATTTCATACTGTTAGCACGACTCTCACCATTTCATATTCTATTTAAAATATAGAATTTATTAAAAAGATTTGAACTAGATACCATGCATTTAAACCAAGCAATCTCAAATCGGTTCTTGCTATTAGACTAAGAACCAAGTTGGTGAAACAAGCAGTCTTCATGAGATGTGCAGCTTTGGCAGCCTGAGTCAGGTCCTAAAAATGGACAAGCTTATATAAGGGATTTCTCTTATGTATGTCAGCCCAGCGAAATAAATAATGAATCTGAGTATAATAATCAAAATTATTTCATTAAAATTTGGAAGTTAAAAGATCTGTTCAAGAAAATAATAATTTTGTTTTTTTATAGGAAGAGAGGTGAGACTACTAACATCTCATCCTCTCATATATCACATGTATTAGAGTTTTTCCTTTTTTTTTTTTTTAAAAAAAATTTTATGCAGGTACACCACTCCACTCGACAGCGAATTGATATAATAGCTACCCTATGAATACCACTTCACAGCAATGTTTCACCAACTTTCTTGGTTGACCATAAATGTTTTGATCCGGTCTCCACAAATTTTTTCCATATATATATATGTATTGATGGTTGCTTACCCAAGATTATATTGTAGTATCACAAATTTGTGATGCAGTCGTCAACTGTAATCATTAAAAATATATAATAATTATTAAAAACGTTAATAACAAGAACCCGCCAAGGATGGTACGCAGAGCATACGAAGCCACAAAAAGGGAAAAAAAAAAAAAAAAAAAAACTACAATCCAGTAAGAGGCCTTTTGACTTCCCGAAGTTGTCAGCAGCATCCGCAGTAATGTTGTGTCTTGAGACTTGGTATTTATCAGATCACCATTTTGATTGCTGGGCTGCACAAAAATCCCGAGATCGCCCTGGATTCTCTATCAATCTGGTGAGCAAAGCAGAGATGTAGACCACCTCCGTATAATTCCCTTTCATGGTTTGCCTATATGGACCTGTGTCAAAAAGGGGCATTCTCCGCGAAGGTTGAGAAGCAAAAATAGACTGTTAAGCTACTCCAGACCTTAACTTCCAAATGACAAGAGAGTAAGCATTACTTGTTTGGGTTTAATAAATTAATAATCCTTGTGTGGACAACTACAAAAATTTTATGTGTCATTAATTATTCAATCCATGGATAATATGGATGGTCATATTTAATTTTACAATAATTTGACTATAATTTACAAATGCTTTCGTATCAAATTCTTATAAGCATGCTGACTCCAGACCAAATCCGCCGGAACAAGTATTTTTAGGAAGTTCATGCCTCGTATCCCACAAGTTGTTAGATTTTCAATGGACCTTATTTTAATTTAAATAATAATAATAATTAAAAAAAATCATACGCACGCAATGCCCCTAATAATATAAGCTACGATTTTCGGGCTTAAAGACAAATTCAAGCATTTATCCCACAGGATATCTATTAGTCGTCACCTCAGATATAGTTACTATTAACATAAAAGTTAAAAACTAAAAGTAAAAAGTCTAAAGTTTAATTATAATTAGACTTTCATGCACGCTATTAAGATATGGTGATTTGTTTGAGTGCAGTATGTCTATTTTTGGATGGGTCTAGAGGATTGCATTGGGGTTCAAAGCAGCTGCAAGGTTAGTTTTCTGGCTCACAACGTTCACCATTAGTTTTTTCTTAACACCATTTTCATCAATATCCCAAAGGAATCCGGTCAGACATAACACCACATGCCTAACTTGGGTATAAAGATTAATAAGGCTCGTAAAAGTACTTATCTCACATATTGTCTGCACTGTGCAACCATGACAACCCACTTACTTTTTGGCACTTCTTGTTATACTTACATTTGTTTGAGGGTAATACACGTAATTTTACATTGCATAGATATATTTTATAATTTTTTTTTTTAAAATTTTGACTAAATCCCACTTAAATTATTTTGTTATCAGTCAAATTTAATATGAGTTAACTTAATTGAGTCAAATTAAAATATCCCCTACTTTCAAATGAAAAACCCATCCATGTACACACCAATGCCCAACAGCATCACTCACTCATCCTTTGCATGTACATTAGTTAATTCATGGTGGAGTAATATCTTTTTAATTACTCCAAATCTTATTGTTAAAAAAACAGTGTCAATGAGCTAGGGGCTGGACATCCCAAATCAGCATCATTTCATGTTACGATGTCAACTTCAAGCTGCCTCTTCGTCTCCTTGGTCTTGGCTATGCTCTCCCTTATATTCCGCCATCACCTTAGCTATATCTTCACCGGCGGCGCAACAGTTTCCGGCGCCGTTGCAGAACTCTCTCCTTTCTTGGCTGCCTCTATCTTTCTGAATGGAATCCAACCCGTTTTGTCTGGTAGGTTCTTCAATGTGTCACGGGTCCTTACCTAGGGATGAACAATACATTGAACCTGGACATCTCCTAGAGAATGACAATACGTTGAATGTAGACACTTTCTAGAAAAGAGGAATACATTGGAAATGAACAATGTAATAAATGTAGGTAGGTGGGAAGTTGAAGGGATGTAATATCCACCATTAGATCAGGGGGGATCTAACGGTTGTAGCTCGTCCAAAACTTGTATAAAAGGGGACCTCCTACCCCTCATTTGTACACACTCACTATTCAAGTGAAATATACTTCTAAAGTTACTCTCCAAAAGGGTTCTTGTGAGTTGAGTGTGAGAAGGCTGCTTGGGAAGTTTTCTCAAGGCCGCACGGGTAGCACGTGATAAATTCTTACGCCCGTGACAGTTGGTATCAGAGCAGGTTCATTCTAAACGCTATGGCAGACCCACGTTCTGACGAGGCGCTCATCATGGGTGATGACCACGATGATCGTGGGAGGAAGGCCGACAAAGGTGCTGCCAAGGGAAAGAAGAATCGTGCTGTTTCGAGTTCGAGGGATCCAGTAGGGGACCTGACACATCGTATGACGAAGATTGAATCGTTCGTCACTGATGTCCAAGGTTCGGTTGATGACCTGACCCAGTCCATCGAAAGTGGAGATGCCGAAAGGGAGGAGCTCATGGTCGAGATGCAGGAGCTCAAAGTCGGCATGGGAGAACTTCGAGGAGAGTTGCTGGGGACCTTAAGGGCAGAACTCCATCAGCGGGATGAGTCCTTGGAGACCATGATGGCGGCTATGCGCACGGAGATTGCAGAGCTTAAGGGAAAGCTCGCAGAATCGGAGGCAGCACGCGTGAACGGGGTGATCACCGTGCAAGCACCACGTACCGACGCACCAAAGCCAAAAGAGTTCATGGGATCTCGGGTGGCTAAGGATGTGGACAACTTTCTATGGTATATGGAACGTTATTTCCAAGTCATGGGAATCAACGACAGCCAATTACGGGTAAATACCGCATCTCTATATTTAGCTGATAATGCTTTGTTATGGTGGCGTCGTCGGTCGGACGATAGGTGTGGAAATCCTATCACGACTTGGGACAGGTTTGTTGAAGAATTCCGACGGAACTACTATCCCGCATATGCGGAGGAGGAAGCACGCGACGAGCTGAAACACCTTGCGCAAAAGGGTGCAGTACGTGACTATGTGAAGCGATTTTCGGAGTTGCTACTCCAAATCCCTTCAATGAATGAGATGGAGGCATTCCACCAGTTCATGAGTGGTCTCAAGCCGTGGACCAAACAGGAACTGAAGCGGTTCCAAGTGGGAGACCTTACAACAGCAATTACGGTGGCCGAATCTCTTGTGGAGTACAAGACACCTTCTACTTCCCAGTCAGACTCCCGTCCAAAGGATAAGGCCAATGGTGGGGGAGATCGGGGTAGATTCAATCGCCCAAATGGAGGTAGACCGCAGGCTGACCCTGCAAAGACTCATGCAGAATCTAACAGTAGTTACAAGAAGGTACGTACTTACAAGTATTATTTTTGTGATGGTCCACATATGGCACGAGATTGCCCGAACAAGGCAAAGTTGGTTGCCCTCTGCAAAGAAGATGAGCCAGAAGAGGAGGCACGATTAGGTTCACTGCGGATCCTCAATTCAATCAAGTCCAAGAAGGCGAAGGAGCCAAGGGGACTTATGTTTGCAGATGTAAAGATCAGAGAAACCACAATGAGTGCGCTTGTGGATACTGGGGCGTCCGACCTTTTCATATCGGAAGAAGCTGCTAAGAGACTTAACCTTCGGGTTGAGAAAGGAGCTGGGTGGCTTAAGATTGTTAACTCCCAGGAAATCCCTACCGTTGGGGTCGCTAGGGACGTGGAGTTACAAATTGGGCAATGGAGAAGCCAGGAGACCCTTGAGGTAATTCCTCTTGATGATTATGACTTTGTCATTGGGTTGAAATTTCTGGACAGGATCCATGCGGTAATATTGCCCTTTGCCGAGTGTCTCTGTGTGCTGGACAAACGGTGCCAGTGCGTGATTCCAGTCCATCGTAAGTCAGACCGTGATCGGAAGATGATTTCGGCAATACAACTCAACAAAGGAGCAAAGAAGGGTGAGGTGACCATCCTAGCAACTTTAAAAACTGAGGACAACAAAAGCGAAAGGAGTGAAGTCCCAACAGAAGTGAGCCAAGTCCTCGATTCATTCATGGACGTGATGCCTCCTGAGTTGCCCAAAAAGCTCCCACCTCGTAGAGAAGTGGATCACCAGATTGAGCTGGTACCTGATGCTCGACCGCCTGCCATGGCCCCATATCGCATGGCGCCCCCCGAATTGGAAGAATTGAGGAAACAGTTGAAGGAGTTGCTCAATGCGGGGTACATTCGACCATCTAAGGCTCCGTTCGGTGCACCTGTCCTCTTCCAGAAGAAGCATGATGGGTCACTCCGGATGTGCATAGATTACCGGGCATTGAACAAATTAACAATCAAGAACAAGTACCCGATTCCACTCATTGCAGATCTCTTCGATCGACTTGGAGGTGCACAGTGGTTCACCAAGCTTGATCTACGTTCGGGTTACTATCAAGTTCGGATTGCTGAAGGGGACGAGCCAAAGACAACCTGTGTGACTCGTTATGGTTCATACGAGTTCCTCGTCATGCCATTCGGCCTAACCAATGCTCCAGCCACATTTTGCACTCTTATGAACAAGGTATTACACCCGTTCCTCGATCGGTTTGTAGTGGTTTACCTTGATGACATTGTGGTGTACAGCCGGACGCTCGAGGAGCATATCGAGCACCTTAGACAGGTTTTCCAAGTCCTGCGCGAGAATGACTTGTACGTCAAGCGCGAGAAATGTGCCTTTGCCCAAAAGGAGGTACCGTTTTTGGGGCACATTGTCGGGGGAGGACAAGTACAAATGGAAGCAGCAAAGATCCGAGCCATTGTTGAATGGGAGCCACCGACGAAAGTAACGGAATTGAGATCATTCCTTGGTCTCACCAACTACTACCGGCGTTTTGTTCAGAACTACTCAAACATCACTGTACCACTCACGGACATGCTGAAAAAGGAGAAACCATGGGAATGGATGGATCAATGCCAGAAGGCGTTTGATCGATTAAAGCAAGCCATGACCGAGGAGCCGGTGCTGGTGTTGCCCGATCACACCAAGCCTTTTGAGTTAGAAACTGACGCGTCAGATTTTGCTATTGGTGGTGTTCTTATGCAGGAAGGACATCCAGTGGCATATGAGTCACGAAAGTTGAACGATACCGAGCGACGGTATACGGTTCAGGAGAAGGAGATGACTGCAGTGGTGCATTGCCTAAGGACGTGGAGGCATTATCTCCTGGGGTCGAAGTTCGTTGTAAGAACAGACAACGTGGCCACAAGTTATTTTCAGACCCAGAAAAAGCTGAGTCCGAAGCAAGCTAGATGGCAGGATTTCCTAGCAGAGTTCGACTATATGATGGAGTACAAGCCAGGGAAGGCTAACTCCGTAGCTGACGCTCTTAGTCGAAGGATGGAGATGGCAAACACCATAAGTCGACCTAACTGTCCATGGATCGACCGCATCAGGGAAGGGCTCAAACATGATCAAAAGGCTCAAGCCCTCATTGGAAATGCACAAGACGGCAGAACCCGACAGTTTTGGTATGAGGATGATCTTCTACACACAAAAGGGCGACGACTATATGTGCCACTCCACGGAAAGTTGAGGAAAGAGGTGTTGCGTGAGTGCCATGATTCGAAGTGGGCAGGTCATCCGGGGATCCACCGCACCTTAGCCCTTGTCGAAGATCAATACTACTGGCCTCAGATGCGAGATGACGTTGAAGCCTACGTAAAGACCTGTCTTATTTGCCAACAAGACAAGATTGAACAGCGTTCATCGCCAGGACTGCTAGAGCCACTTCCCATCCCAACTCGTCCATGGGAGAGTGTTTCCATGGACTTCATTGTAAACTTGCCTAAGTCCGAAGGATGTCGGACTCTCATGGTCATGGTGGATCGATTCTCCAAGTATGCAACATTTGTGCCAGCAACAAAGGATTGCCCAGCAGAGGAGGCAGCTAAGTTATTCATGAAGCACGTGGTAAAGTACTGGGGAGTCCCACGAACGATTTGTGAGCGATCGTGATCCTCGATTCACAGGGCGGTTCTGGTCTGAATTGTTCAAGTTGTTAGGGTCGGAGTTAAATCTCTCTACGAGCTTACACCCCCAAACTGATGGTCAAACCGAGCGGGTCAATGCACTCTTGGAGATTTATCTTCGACACTATGTGAGCACAACGCAAACAAATTGGGCGAAGTTGATTGACGTAGCCCAATTCTCCTTCAACCTGCAGCGGAGTGAGTCTACCGACCAAAGTCCATTCGAGATCGTGAATGGCCAACAACCACAAACTCCAAGTGCGGTTGCATCGGGCTATCAGGGGAATAGCCCACCTGCATACAAGTTTGCCAAGGATTGGCAGGAGCAAGCAGACTTGGCCAGGGCGTGTCTTCGTAAAGCCTCCAAACGCATGAAGAAGTGGGCCGACAAAAAACGACGACATGTGGAGTTCCAAGTCGGGGACTTGGCGTTAGCCAAACTACACGCCATTCTTCGGTACAAGGATGTGCACAAGGGTCTAATTCGTCGTTACGAAGGGCCCTTTCGAGTGATACAACTGGTCGGGAAGGTCGCATACAAGCTGGAGCTGCCACCAAAATTAAAGGTACACCCTGTTTTCCATGTGAGTATGTTGAAACCTTACCATGAAGACAAGGAGGATCCAAATCGAGGGGAGTCCCAGCGAGCACCACTTGGAGCAAAAATTTCATATGACCGGGAAGTGGAATCCATAGTGGCAGATCGAGTCATACGAAAGCGGTATTGCACACCAAGGCGTGAATACTTCATCCGATGGAGGGGCCTTCCAGAGAGTGAAGCCAGTTGGGAACCTGCCGAAGCACTTTGGCAGTTCAAGAGGGAGATTGACACCTATCATGCGGAAGAAGCGACGAGGGCGTCGCCTGATTAGGTGGGGGAGAATGTCACGGGTCCTTACCTAGGGATGAACAATACATTGAACCTGGACATCTCCTAGAGAATGACAATACGTTGAATGTAGACACTTTCTAGAAAAGAGGAATACATTGGAAATGAACAATGTAATAAATGTAGGTAGGTGGGAAGTTGAAGGGATGTAATATCCACCATTAGATCAAGGGGGGATCTAACGGTTGTAGCTCGTCCAAAACTTGTATAAAAGGGGACCTCCTACCCCTCATTTGTACACACTCACTATTCAAGTAAAATATACTTCTAAAATTATTCTCCAAAAGGGTTCTTGTGAGTTGAGTGTGAGAAGGTTGCTTGGGAAGTTTTCTCAAGACCGCACGGGTAGCACGTGATAAATTCTTACGCCCGTGACAAATGAATATATCAAATTTGTGCTGAACTTATCGAGGATATCGGGACCAACGCTGATGTGACTTGAAGCTAAAGATTTTGTTTTTCCACGGCGACTTCACCTAACTAATTGAATTTTAGTACGTCATGTGATGATTATAAAATATAGTTGGTCCCATGACACTGTTATAGTGAATTAAGACAAAAAAAAAAAAAAAATTCTCCAACAACTACTATTACTTTAATTATATATATATATATAATATTAAATATATTTATAAGTAACCCAATGATGCTCTTATGGCAAAAATAAAAGATAATGGTATTATTTTAGGTATAAAATATTGAGATATTAATGGTTACCAAAAAATGTGAAGTCATATTTGTTCAGAAAAAAGAAATATGGTCATATTGTAAGTCTTATTTGACCACCGTTATTAATGTATAATAACTACAATTTTCAGTTAATATATTGTAATTGTGCCTTAGAGTTTTTATGTAACTTAATTTTTTGAAGGGGTGGCTGTTGGGTGTGGATGGCAAGCATTTGTGGCATATGTTAACGTGGGACGTTGCCACTTGGTCGGTCTTCCTTTGGGCTGCCTTCTTGGCTTAACGCTCGATTTGGGTGCAAAGGTAAAATTTACCAAATGGATCCTAAATAATTTATTACTCAACATTTGATCCCCCACTCCACCAACTGATCACCTTGTTGCTTATGTTTGTTAATTGATGGTTCATATGTATCGGTGATATGGGCAGGAATGATAGGAGGAACTTTAATGCAGACTCTCATTCTACTTTGTGTTACAATTCGAGCAAACTGGAATGAAGGGGTAAAACCCCACATCTAATTGCAGGCTTTGGTTTCTACTATTATTATGTATGTGCCTATATAACACACGAAGTCTGTCGTTTTTGGATTGTCGAAATCAAGATATTCATCAGAGACTAAGGGTTCGTTTATTGGGGGGAAAATGTTTTTAAGAAAATAGTTTTCACGAAATGCAGGCAAGTGTTTATGGGTTCATCTTTCCAAGGATAGAGCGCGCGCGGGCGAGGGAGAGAGAGAGAGAGAGAAGATATGGTTAAATGACACCCTAACATTGGTGACAAATTTACAACTAAGAGTGCTGGGTAGAAATTGGTTTAGGTCCAACCTTATCTTCATTATCTCTTTGATAAACAGGTGATTATGGCCCCAAGTTTATTGCTTCTGTGGAATATTTATAAATTTGTTGTTGCAATCAACTATCATTATTAGTCTAACGACCTAAGTATGAAGCTTGGAGGTGAGATTTGGGGTTGGGACCCCAAACTTTAAACATGTTGTCGTTATCAAATAAATAGAGGGCTTCCACCTTGATGTATGATGTTTGATATTTGAAGGTGGTCTTGTGTGTGGTTTGGATGGAACGTAGCTGCTAAGATGGAAGTAAAGGCCATGCCCGCCTTTGTGCTGCTGAAAGAGGGTGCCCAAGTTGACTAAGCTAGTGGGTGCCAAGCCAGAAGAGATCAGGAAAAGGATTGACGATTTTGTTTAGTCCATTGGCGTGTGTGTGTGGCTTAATATCTAAGTCCACGTGTGATGTTCTTTGTCACGACATGTGGTAGTTGTGGTGGATCCCGCATCTGATACAGACATGGAGTCGGTTGGTGTGGCTTGTTGGAGTGACTTCAGAGTCAACTTATGTACGCTTAACCTGTTTAAAACTTTATGGCTTATGAATGCTCACTTAAGTGTGCATGCAAGCATTTTTTATTCTCCCTTTTTTTTCTTTTCCTTTTTTTTTTTTTTTTATGGCAAGTGGTCCTATCTACGTCAGACAAGGCTGGCCAATCTTGTGGTGCATCCAATGTTCTGACTTTTCCCCCTCATTTTCTTCAAAACCCCCCCGCTTCCCAGCTAGTCCCTGAACCATTAAGGGGTATTTTTTTCTTATACCGGTGTCTCTGGTCTATTAGATTGTGGATCAACGACCCCATCAGATATTTTTAATAAAAAGGAAAAAGCATTGCTAAAAGCTGATGGCCTGTGGATCTTCTCTTTTATATTTGGAGCCCGCAACTTCAGGGATTTAGCCTTTTATTATGTTAAAAGCAAAGGAAAAAGAGCAAAAGGCAATTATTTTACCTTTGAATTTCGTGGCTCTCATGAGAAGAGAATTCGAATTGTGCAACTGTAGAACATCTTTCTTTCTTTTAGGCATTTGATTGCATGCATGACAAAAGTTGGCCAACCGAAAAAAGGCAATCACAATGAATTTATTAAATGATAATGTTGTTGCCATGTTTCCACTTCAATTTGAAAGTGGCTTCTTTTTTTTTGGTCGATAAGTCATTTCGTGTTTTTTTCTTCTTATTTTTGGAATATAAATACACGCACATTTGGACATGCAATCGGTATCACAATCACGAAACGAAAAACTTGTGTCTCTCAATTAATTTTGTGAAAGTAATAAAATTGAGTTTTACTCTAATATAATTTGATATATCTCATAAACACGGATAACCATAAGTTCCTTTTTCTGTGGTTAGGGATTCAAAATCAAATTGCGCTAAGACAATTTGGTTTTTGTTCTCGTTTTGAATTGGTCCTTGTTCTGAGTTCGGTTCACCTTAATCAGCATTTTTTGGCTTATGCGGTTTCTATTACAGTTTTAGCTTTCTAAAAGAAAGAATCGTAATCAAACCAGATTTCCCATTATTTGGATTATAAATGGAATTACAAAATCGAATTCGATTTTAATTCGAACCAAAATGGGGGTCACATCTAACTTGAAGTATCCTAAAGGTGTAAAATGACGAGCACTTCAAAAGAAAAACAAAACAAAAACGTGAAGCATCACTATTACATAAAGAGTATAAAAGTCTTTCACACGCTATTGAAGGATCTAATCTCCAAAGCATTGGTT
This sequence comes from Rhizophora apiculata, assembly GCA_037832385.1. Taxonomy (NCBI): domain Eukaryota; kingdom Viridiplantae; phylum Streptophyta; class Magnoliopsida; order Malpighiales; family Rhizophoraceae; genus Rhizophora; species Rhizophora apiculata. The sequence goes on along the minus strand of CM075438.1, from coordinate 4,036,139 downwards.
CATCAAAAAGAAAGAATTATTGATTCACCATCACCATTCCCCCTGGTCTCCTTTCTTTTAAGGGCAACACGCACAGCAACCATCGTTGCCACAGCGAAAACATATGGAATCTCATAGGGAACTCCAAGAACCCATTTTGCCGGCCGCTCCACCAGAAGCAGAACCTCAAGCTGGCCATGGAACTGAAATGAGCTTCAAGCTTGAAAAGGTGCTCGATGACCCTCACTTGCCGCGCCTCAAGCAGATCTGGCTGGCTTCATGCATTGAAATTAAGCTCCTCTTCCGCCTGGCTGCACCGACTATTTTCAGCTACCTGATCAACAACTTCATGTCCTTGTCCACCAGAATTTTTGCTGGCCACCTTGGTAATCTTGAGCTTGCAGCCGCCTCCCTTGGCAATAGTGGCGTCCAACTCTTTGCCTATGGCCTCATGGTAATGTTTATGGTGCTAGTGACAAGTAAATCCCTTTTGTTGTAAGCCCTGCGGATTGGCATGGTGATGTCCTCAATTTATTCTTCTTGCTACAGTTTTTTATTTTTCAACTTGGTCAATAGGCTCTGATTAGGACACGGACTCAAGACTTTTAATCTTGGTGACGAACAACTCTAATTGAGCACAAAACAATTCGTATTAATAGTCATCTTTGCAGCATTTGTCTGCTCTAGTTCATGGGAATGAGAAGACTTGCATATTCTTGAGAGTTGTTTTTGTTTTGTTTTGAATGAAGCTTGGAATGGGAAGCGCAGTGGAAACTCTATGTGGCCAAGCGTATGGTGCTCACCGCTACGAAATGCTGGGCACATACCTCCAAAGAGCAACAATAGTGCTAACTCTCACAGGGATTCCATTGAGCGTGATCTACATTCTATCAAAGCCAATCTTAATCTTACTCGGCGAGCCGCATAAACTAGCATCCGCAGCTGCAGTCTTCATTTACGGCCTAATACCGCAGATTTTTGGTTATGCGGCTAACTTTCCTATACAAAAGTTCCTTCAAGCTCAAAGCATAGTGACCCCAAGTGCCATTATTTCAGCAACTACCCTCGGGGTGCACTTATTGCTCAGTTGGCTAGCAGTGTACAAGTTTGGCATGGGGCTGATAGGTGCATCGCTGGTGCTGAGCCTTTCATGGTGGATAATAATTGTGGCTCAATTTCTATATATAATAAAGAGCAGTCGGTGCAGAAAGACTTGGACAGGTTTTACCTTACAGGCCTTTTCTGGGATTCGGCAGTTTGTGAAATTGTCCGCTGCATCCGCCGTGATGCTGTGCTTGGAGACATGGTATTTTCAGGTATTGGTATTGATCGCCGGACTTCTCAAGAACCCTCAGCTTGCATTGGACGCCCTTGCTGTATGGTAAGGAAGCTAATGATTCCTATATAAGTGACCATTGTGTTTATAATTATATACCGCAGTAACTGATACTCGAACTTAAGATTAGGGTACTAAAAATGATTCTAATACAATTGAGCCAATGTTCGTGCAGTAATTACTAAATTTGTCTGAAGCTTGGTAGGGGTAGGAACCAATTGAAAATGCTTCTTCAGTTTTTGGAAATTTTTTTGATCTACTTTTTACTTATTGGACCTTGTTAACTGTTACAGTCTACTTTTCAGAAAGAGTACCATAAAACATGTCTACCCAAAAACTTTCATATGTCCTGTTCAAACCAAGTCATCACGAAAATGTCAAATTTATTTGTTCAACTCTACTTTTTTTTTTTTTTGTTTTCTTTATATATCTCTTCTGCTTCTGATTTTTTTCCTAATGAAGTTGAATTTAATCCTTGTACCAGAAGGACAAGCCCTGTAATGATGGTAAAATTACTCCTACATTAATCACAAAGTCACAAGGGTTCGAGTAATAATTCAAAGAGAAAACTGCGTTACGATACATGACCTTGCTGAATATATCCTTATGAATTGAGAATGTGTTTCCACATAATGATGTACCCACTAAATGAAATTGTGATGCACATATTTTGAATCTTACAAAACTTTATGACATGATACGAGTACGGTTTTGTGATCCGTGCAGTATGGGTATATCCGGACTGGTGTTCATGGTGTCGGTCGGCTTCAACGCCGCTGCGAGGTTGGTCTTCTTAACCTTCTTCTTTTCCAAAATCTAGCATCCAGAGGCCTAGCAAAAACAATCACCAACTTTAATTTGAGAAAAAAAAAAAATTGTTTATTTTGAACTCAATGGGTGGAGCAGTGTCAGGGTTGGCAATGAGTTGGGAGCAGGAAATCCCAAGGCAGCAGCATTTTCCGTGGCCATGGTCACTTTGGTATCCTCCCTAATCTCGGTGATTGAAGCTGTAATTGTACTCTCCCTACGCCATGTGATTAGCTACGCATTCACTGGTGGTGATACTGTGGCCAAAGCTGTGTCGGATCTCTGTCCGTTGTTGGCCGTCACCCTCATCCTCAATGGGATTCAGCCCGTCTTGTCCGGTAAGACTCCTCTTTGTTAAATGAAGTTAGACAACGGGACACTGCAATCCGTTGCTGCCAACTTTTCTTTGACCGATTTTTTTCTTTTTTTTGAATTTTTAAGAAAAGGTCAATATTGGGATATAAGTCATGGCCTCCGTAAGTCCATTAACCTTCTAATTTAATTGAGAGAAGATCTATTATCGAAATATTAATAATTCTAATAGTCTCCTTTGCACGCGAGACAAACGTTGGGAGTGGAAAACCTGTGTATTAATTACTAGTAAGTCATTTTTGTTCCTATAAACAACGAGGCTAATGAACATGAGGCAGAGTCGGCATATCGTCCTTGCATTAATAATACACACCAGACACCGCAATATAAATCTTTTGCCTGACCGTGGGCTCCACACACATGGTGGTAGGTCCACATTCTCTTTCTTGTTTACCGCGAGAGCACATGCCCTCGGACATGTGAGTCCTCTTGTCAGACAGATCGAATCTTTCTTAACAAAAGCAAAAGTGGAATCGGTTCCCCGCACTTTTAGAATATTGTGATAAATCTCAAGTATCCTGATTGCCTCTCAATTTTAATTCTTAATCTTTTTATCCTATACTCTTAGAACGGGTTAGAGATGTCTTATTTTATTTGGTTTATGTCCGCAAGCATGGTACACTTGATTACTTCGCGCACTTACGTTGGGATATCTTACTACAATGAAGGAGTTGCTGTTGGGTGCGGATGGCAAGCATTTGTTGCATACGTAAATGTGGGATGTTATTATGGGGTTGGCATTCCATTGGGTTGTCTTCTTGGCTTCAAGTTTGATCTTGACGCGAAGGTAACAATCAATCATTAATTGGCCCCTCTTTTTTGTTTTCCTTTTTTGCTATTTCTTTCCATTTGCAAGAGGAAAATTTGAATCCTATAAATGAAATTAAAAATTTAGTTAATTTTACTAGATATTATATATCTATACATGGCTTATGACTTGCAACATATGAGTGCAGGGAATATGGTCTGGAATGATAGGAGGGACACTGATGCAAACCCTTATCTTGTTATGGGTAACATTTCGCACGGACTGGAATGAGGAGGTGAGTTCATAAATATATTGTTATCAAAGGATAAAGTTAAGAGCAAAAAAAGTGGGGAAAAAAAAAAAATGAAAATGAAAGCTCTCTGCCATTTGATGGATCACCGAGTCATTGACAACGTGACACAATGTTGACCCAGCCTGAATATTATTATTATTATTATTATTATATTTTAGAATTTATATCAAATATTTTATTATTAAAAATATTTAAATATAAAAATTAAATATTAAAATATCAAATTAAAATTTTAATTTAATTTAAAATTATTTTATTTAAATATCTCACAATAAATATTTATAAATAATTAATTTATCATAAAATATTAAAAATAACTATAATAATAATAATATTATTATTATTATAAAAAAAGTTGTATTCATTAATAATTCATAAAATTATTTTAAATATAAAAAAATATAAAATATATATATATATTATAAAAAAATTATTATTGACTTGTTAATTCGATTATTGGTGATTGAACTAATCAAGTAACCCTGCATTAGCAAAGTTTATAAGTCTAGTTCATTATTTTGCAGGTAGAGAGAGCAAGAAAGCGTCTAGACAAATGGGATGACAATAGCAAGCCACTTGTCAAATAATGGTGGATGTCGTGAAAATAATAATGATAATCTTCTTAGGTGAATCATGATTCTTTTATGGCTGTATCACTACGTTGACGAAGATAAATTTAAAGTGGTTAAAAGTGCTGTATCACTACGTTGACGAAGATAAATTTAAAGTGGTTAAAAGTTAAAAATATATTTAATAAAATATATAATTTTAATAATTTTATTATCTATTCAGTAATTTGTCATAAAAAAATAATATTACTAATGTGAAATAAGTAAATGGATTAAGAAGTTAAGTACTAATTATCTCATGTCATTAAATTTAGATTTGTGGGTGATGATATATGTATCATATTTTAAATTTTATAAGAATAAAATTATAAAATAAGTGAGAGGTTAAAATTAAATATTTATTAATTATCTAATTTTTTAATAAAAAATTTCTTGTCATAAGAAATTATCTCTTCTTGGCACTGCAATTTATTTACACTATTTTGTGGAGACTTTTGTCATTTATAACATCAAAAATAAGATTTTCTTTTCTTTTTGTTTTTTATATTCTTGGAGGAAAAACACCAAAATAAGATTGCTTGCCAATGAACTTTTCAAAATTTGAATCCGCTTGGGCCATAAGCTGTGTAGAGTCCTGTGGCCTCTTCTATTTTTCTATTCCAGTTCTTACAAAATGGCAAATAGCAAACCCAAGTCCAAAAGGTATAAATGTGCAAGCGGGCCTTTCAATTTTTCACCTACTGGGCCAAGCTTGCAATAATAGCCTACGCTTCTGCCTACGTGGTTCTAGCCTCTGTTTGAAAACATGGAAATAGAACGGCGCTCAGCGGCTTCTAGCCCCCACACAAATCGGGTAGGTTACTTTCCAGTCGTATCACAAACCTGATTTTGCACCGACGTGCCCTATTTTATTAGTATTAAAATCATTTTTTAAGTCTGAAAGTCTTACCGTGGAAGCCCAATTAAAATCAATTAATTAATGATGAGTTTATTTTGTGTTTATAATACAATCAGTTAAAGATAATCTCTGATTATAACCTCTTGACTATTGCTAGAATACTGTTGACCCAATTTTCTCCTCCCGACTCCTTACTTTCCTTTTAAGGTTTTATCATCCTCGTGTCCAAGTGATTTATATGCATTGAAGGATGGATCAAATATTGATTTTAGTCAAGGATCTTTGGAGAGGTTCAAAGTTGAACCAAAATCATTTTAGAGATTCGGATCAAATCAACAGTGAATATCATTCTCAATTCCTGCATCTCCACATTATTTGAATTATAGGGTTTTTAATCATCATACATACAGAACATGCTAAACTATGTTGCGGCAGACATTCCCCTTAGGATTACATCACACAGTACCCTTAAACCCCCCAAAAGCGTCAGGAATCATAGAACCTAGAAAAAGCACCTATAACTCGAGAATCATTGAACGACATAGACCAGCACAAATTGTAAAGCCACGACAACACATCGATCCCACAAGTAAATTTGGTTGATTGCCTTCAAATCTTTACCTTATATTAGCCTACTAACAAAATCCCCACAAAATAATAGGATCGGTTTGAAGACAGCACAACAATAGATGGGGTGTGAAAGACAGCAGAAAATGTGCATTTGACAAGTCCTGCCCTCTTCCCATTTTTTTGGTTTTGTTGTTTTGCTGCCAATTTGTTCCCCCTAGAATTCAAACCCGACATCTTTCGGCTTTATAGATGAGACAAAAGAGACAACATTGGCAATGGCCTCTCAACGGCCAAACAAGCGCATCCACCGTGCAGTGACTTGCTTGACTCTGGCTGTACATATGCTTACACTCTTGGTCTTCCTCAGAGACTTCAATCTCTTCCCAACCTTGATCTTTAGCCTGCACAATCTGGTCCTCAAAAACGATGGCCTTCCTCGAGATTCCGCGGCTTGTAGTGTTTTATAGATCAAAAATTGTGCTCGTCTATGAATTATCTCTTCTGGGGCTTCTCGATCCAACTTTGAGTACCCATATGATTTCCTCGTCACCGTGGCCATTCTCAGGAAGAGAGAAATAATATCGAGTGGAGGTTAAAGAAAAAATGCACAATGGAGTGATTTGAAGAATTCTATATCTTTATATGTATGCGTGTGTATATAAATATATATTCATAAAGTAAATGTAATTAAGAATTTAGATATGTAATGGGGGATTGTGGTTGAGTATTTGACGGGTGGGTTACCATTGGTGATAGCAAAATTATGCTAGAAGTAAGGCACTGATTGAGTTGTAACATCCTATTACCCATTAATATATTTTTGAGAAAAATAATAAATTTTAGTAAATACAAACTCTATATATATATATATATATATAATATTAATATTTAATATATGATATGAAATATATTATATATAACATATTCTTATTATAATAGTAGGGATTTTCTGACTCAATGCCGGCAGCTGTCCTGTGGCCGTCCCGGGCGCTCCCGCTTTTTAAGGAAAGCGATAATGGCAACGGTTTCTTCAAGTAATCGCGCATCTGGTCCTTCTAAGTAGCTCCTATTGACTTTTTGTCTTGTACTATTTCGATCATGTCTTTACGTTAATAAAATTTTTATTTGGATCGACTCGTTAGAACAATTGATTTATAAATTTTTATATTAAGAAAAAAAAATAAAGTATGAATCTTAATCTTTTTTTTAAAAAATTTTTTTATATGCATAGATTGTATGCCTATTTTATATAAAAAAAAAAAAATCCATATTTTTGCAATTTGTCGTTCAACGCAGGCTGTAGCCCATGGCTTTAGGCAAAGACCCGCGCTCGCGTTCCAAGAATTGCTCGGGCACGCCCCGTGTTCCCCGTGATGACCAGTAATTACCATCCCTTGTTTTCTAAACCAACGGGTTTGGTCAAAGCTTGGGTGCCGACCGTGGCGTAAATTAGTGCATTTTAGCAAAAGAATATTTGACGATGATCGTATTGCACACCGATTATCCCACGTAATAAACCAATTCGGCGTTGCGTGCCATGGATCCACCCCCATAAAAATCTTTGCTTACGGCAGCATCTTGCAGACCGTTTTACCGGTGCAAGAGTCAAAAGATTAAATTCACCGTAATTTTATTTTTATTTTTATTAAAAAATTATTTTGAATGATTTAAAATAAAATAATTTTAAGGGTCCAAAACAAAAAAAAAAACGATGCAGATGAAGAATCTTGTATCCTACAAATTTCTGATTTAGATGTCCAACACCTACCTTATTGGCGACGGTTGGTTGGGTTCCTGGGTGAAGTGGCAAACCTCCGATCTTAAAAGATAACTTTAGTACTAATGAACTAAACTTGGTTGATTGCCAGGAATTCCATTTTGCGAGATTCTGTCATAGACAAATATTTTGATGGGGCGAATGTCTCATCAATGGTGGTGGGAGGGTATCATGCAAAGATTGATCAATATTTCTGTTACTAAGGTTTCGTGCCTTCTGGTTTGATCAATATTTTTGTTATCATCCTTAGCATTTACCGACGAAGACTTGGGAATACGTTGAGGCAAAAACAGCAGAACGTGAGTTTTTTTTTCTTTTTTGGGTTTTAATTAAGACAGACAAATGCTAATAGTCCAAAAATCACAAACTTTTGTTGTAAGCAATTCATTAGAGGGAATGAGCTTTGCTAATGAAAGATCGCGGGTTCAAATCGTTAAACCAGCCTTAGAATATACGACCATTCCCACAATCCACTAATTGCTAGCCTAAAATCTGCAACGCTTGAATATGCATCTGTTGCCTCGGTATCATGTTCTTGACGAGTCCAGATCCCTCAAGCTTCATCCTGTGTTCACCGAGGAGGAGGATCCCGGAAGTTGGAAGCAAAGTTGGCGTAGAAAAGAAAGATGACGATGAAAGCGAGAAACAAAGAGCAACGTTATGACTCTTGCATCGTACGTCTTTGCACAAGTCAACTCTTTGTTTTTCCTTCTACTAGTCAGGCCACAAACTTACGCAACAACAACATTGTTTTCCGATGGATCAGGAAGGAAGAGAGAGAACTTATGTAACATGCACTTGCAGAGAAGAATATACATGGTCCTCTATTAAGGTGACATAAAATCATGCCTAGCCCACCGATCCCTCAAGCTTCAGGCTCATCAGCTGGTTTACCTCAGCTCCAAATTCATCAGGAAGCTCATTGAATACATTCTGGCAAAACCCAGAAATCATGGCAGCCATGGCCTTTTCGTAGTCCATTCCCCTTTGCTGGAAGTAAAATAGCTGATCTTCACCAATTTTGGAAGTGCTGGCTTCATGTTCGACACGGGCTGCGGGATTCCTCACCTGTTGGACAACAGAGATTAACGTGGAGTCCAGATTTTCTCAGACATGACATAGGATGGCGAATGGTTGTGTGATGCATAGCTACTAATTGAGAATGCCACATGCAAAAATTACAGAAAGCCGATTTTATAGTAGAATACAGCTCTAATTATCTTGAGCCACCTGCCCAAAAGATGGTTCTTATTTGATGAAAACTGAAATGATAGCTATTAGACTTTCAAAGGCGTCACCAAGCAGACACAAACCCCAAAAGAAACGGAGCAATTTCTACTAGCTATAGAGTGAAAAAATTAAAGGTCTAAAAGAAAGAAATACATCCAGAAACTTCCCAGACAGACTTTCTCCCAGGATTGAAGAATTCATATTCCAAATATAGAAAAGAAGGTAGTCATGTCATGGGGAGTGATGCAGCACTCTAACACATAAAACAGCTTATGGATTACAAATCACATTCACCCTTTCAATGTAGAAATCCATGCACAATCAGTATAATAAACCCATAATCAAGCCAATAATAAAACAATGTACTCTATTTTCCTTTTTCCCTCATGAATGAGGTTGCTTATGACAGATACAGAATCAGACAACAGAACTCAGCCAAAAAGAATGACACAAGGTCATCAAATAATGTCTATTTGAAAATAGGAACATCAAAATAACCACCATACCATGACAGAGTTTTCACCAAGCAAAGTAGGCATCATTCAAAACCATTAGAAAAATAAACCCATATGAATAAAGCTAAGAATCCCCCCAAGGATAGTTTATGCTTGAGCAGTCAGTCATGATAAATCATATGTCAACGAGAATTATCAACAGGTTAAGAGAATACCTGAATATAAGGATAGGTGTTAGCCGCTGCAGTGTCACCAATGAGCATTGAGTCACACTGTGAGGAGTTTCGAGCATTGTCTGCCTTTGGCTGAATCTGAACAAGCCCTCTGTAACAGTTCCTTGAATTCCCAACTGAAATTCCCTTTGAAATAATACGACTTCTTGTGTTCTTCCCCTTGTGAATCATCTTTGTCCCTGTATCAGCCTGCTGATGATTATTCGTCAATGCAACAGAATAAAACTCTCCCACAGTATGATCCCCTTCCAGAACAACACTTGGATACTTCCAAGTAATTGCAGATCCAGTCTCCACTTGAGTCCAAGATATTTTAGACCTATCATGAGCACAAAGTCCTCGCTTTGTAACAAAGTTATAAATCCCGCCTCTTCCTTCCTCATCACCAGAATACCAATTCTGCACAGTTGAATACTTAATCTCTGCACCCTCACCACAATACAACTCAACCACAGCAGCATGAAGCTGGTTAGTATCATAGGAAGGTGCAGTGCAGCCCTCCAAATACTCCACAAAGCTCCTATCATCAGCAACAATCAGCGTCCTCTCAAACTGCCCTGTTTCCATCGCGTTAATCCTAAAATAAGTAGAAATCTGCATTGGGCATTTAGTGTCCTTTGGTATATAACAAAATGACCCATCACTAAACACAGCAGAATTCAAAGCTGCATAATAATTATCCTCAGGAGGCACAACTCTCCCTAGATACTTCCTAACCAAATCTGGGTACTTCTTAATTGCTTCAGATATTGAACAAAAGATGACTCCAGCCTTCACTAAGGTCTCCCTATGAGTAGTAGCTATTGAAACACTGTCAAGAACCGCATCAACTGCAACGTTAGCCAACCTATTCTGTTCATTCAAAGGCACATTCAGTTTCTCAAAGTACTTCAGCAATTCGGGGTCGGCCTCCTCGAGGCTATTCAAAGTTGGCTTCTTTTTAGGAGCAGAGTAATAGCAAATATCTTGAAAATCAATAGGCGGGTATCGATTATCAGACCAATTAGGCTCTTTCATATTCAAGAATCTCTCAAAAGCTTTCAATCTAAACTGAAGCATCCAATCGGGCTCATCTTTAAGAGACGATATCAGCCTAATGGTCTCTTTTGAGAGACCTTTGGGGATGGAAAACGAGTCAATATCGGCACTAAACCCAAATTTCTCCTTGTAATCTCGGTTCCGGAGAATTTCCCTGATTTTATCATCGGAGCTAGCAGTAGTAGTTGTTGACGCTGTTGTAGTTGAAATAGGAAGGGCATTACCTGGACGATACGAATCGAATCCGGCTTCTGCTCGGATCTTGAAGAAATTCGAGGATTTTAAGGTTCTAGGTATGATTGGTTTTGCGTAAAACGAAAAGGGCTTTGTGGGTTTTATGAGTTTCGACGAATCCCAGAAGCCGCCGGATATTCCGTTTGCTGCTTGCAGAGACGCCGCCATGGTAGGCTGTCGTGTGGCTGCCATAAAATAGAATTGACCAGAAAGAACGATATGGAACGTTAAATTGTTTTTTATTTTTTAAAAAAGCTTTTTTGTTTTGATTTTTATTTTTGGTTTTGTATTTCTGCTGGCCATAAGTTTGACGATTGACTTGTGCATCAAACACGCAACTTGTGGCTTTAAAAAAATATATATATATATAGAAAAAAAAAAAAGACACTTGAAATTAATTAATTTTGATAAAAAATATTTGTGAACAATTAATTTTTTTTAAATTTAATTCAATTCTATCTATTTCAGATTTGGAAGGGAATTTTTCAACTTTAAAGTTGAGTGTTTCCTATAGTGGGTTTTTTTTTTTTTAAATAATTTTAGATAAAATAATTACTTTGTTTAACAATGTAGAAATTAGTTAGAATAATTGTCCCACCAAAATGGCAAAAATCAAAATTTAATGATATACCACTTGAAACTAATTTAATGTCCTCACAAATATAAAAATAAAAAAAAAATATTAGATGCCCTATGAAATTTTTAATAAATATATAAAAAAAAATCTTCTTTATCTATAGATATAGAAATAATTTTTTTAAAATATTTTAAAATAAAAATTCAACTCATAACTTTCGAAAGCATACCCTTGAAATATTTTGATCTTGAATTTATTTTTAAATAATCAAAAAAGTTAAATCCATCTTAAAAGGGAAAAATTATTACCTACTATTTTCTTTCGCAATAAAAATTTGCAATGAGATGTATATATGTCACTCTATCTTGGAAATTTGTAGATCAATTGACCGTTTCTTTTATAAATCTTGGATATGAATACATTTTTTTTTTTTTTTTCGGGTATCTCACAATAAGTCCACCTTTTTAAGAAATAAAGTTACCATATAATTTTTCCCTTTAAATCTGATGGTCAACTAAACCCTATAATATTTTCAAAATAATACTTGTTTGATTAAAACATAAGTGTCAGATCATAATACATATATATAATGATTTTCTAAGTTATTAACAATATATTAATTATGACTAAAAATAATTTACATATTATACAATAAAAAATTTTAAATTTATTAAAAATATTAAAATTACATATAATACATTTAATTTATATTTTGCAGTCATCTTTATATATCTTAATTTTTCAAACAATTTATATGTTGTTGTGCTGTGTATAGTATTTGTGCTTCCATTTGTGTGTCCATCCATCATAGACAAGGCTCAAAACGTATTTTAAATTTAAAATTTTTAGAATTTGATCAAAATAAATTATGCTATTATTTGTAATTATTTATTTATTTATTTTAAATTTTATCTCTTATGGAAAACAAGAGGAAAAGAAGAAAGGAAAATAAGGCAGAGATTGTTCTTCCACATATTTTTCACATTTTTAGGGACCAAAATAATAAATTGATCTCTGAATTTTGTTTTGATTTTTAATTTAATTGTTAAACTTTCATTTAATCCAACAACGAAACTTTTGTTATGATCCTTAAATCTATTTTTCCCATGCAAACAATCTTTTCATTCTTTTTGTTTGTTTTTGAAAAATACTTAGCACTTCAGTCTTATGAATTATTTTTGTGAAAAAAATTGTTAAAAAAATCTTTATTTTATATTTTTAAATAAAATATAAAAATTAATTTTACTTTTTCAATAAATTTATATTAAAAATTATTTATAATAAAAAAATTTTAAACTATTAAATTTAATTTGAATTATATAACTAATTAAAAGAAAAAAAATATTCATTTTATCTAAAATATTAATTTTAAGATCAAAATAAAATATTTAAAATTTAATTTATTATAATAAAAAAAATTTTATAAAAAAAATAAAAATAAAATTAATGTTTAATTAATTAGAGAGAAAAATAAATAATTTAAAGATAATTTATTATAAATTATTTAAAATTTTATTATAATTTATAAATTAATTAATTTAAATTTTAAATAATTAAATAATTTAAATTTTAAATTTTATTTTTAAAAAATTTATAAAATTAATATATTTAAAATTTAATAAATTTAAATTTTATATATTTAAAATATAATATAAAATTTAATATATTTAAAATTTAAAATATCCAAAACCTTACACCTCTACGGTACAAGCCCTGAAATAAAATATGCTTTGCGCACGTCTCAATTCTCAATTGCAATTTTTTCTTTTTTTCAAGGGATATAACTCGCAATTGTAATTCCACTGAAAATTTCTCATTGGTAAAAATTCGTAACAGTTTCCCGGAAAATGTATCCACGTGTCACTTAATGGGGTTCCAGACGGGGACCTATTTAAGGATTGGAGAAGAGCCTACCTAGTACCCACTTTTCAGTTTCCCAGCTTGACAGTTATTTTCCCACGAACCAAACAGCCAAAACGCCAGGAAAATATGAGAATAAAGGAAAAAAGTTTTTCCAAACCATAAAGCCCTTTGGGATTCTCATTGATTTCTCGGACACCCATTTGGCTTCTCCCTTGATTCAGATCTTACACGGGTAAGTCTTTCTCTTCTTTGGGATTAAATGATACTTGAGTTTCTCAGTGTTGGATTATGGGTTGGTTTCTTTGTGAATGTTGATGTGGAAACATGCATGATATGGTTGGATTTGTTATCGGTTTGATGTTAATGAGAAAAAAAGGTTGCAACTTTTGTCAATCTTTTAGCGGTTAGCTCATAGCTCTGCTGTGATTCACGTTGTCCGTGGATCGACTGACATTATATTTGAATGATCCGAAAATATGTTCTCGTACTTGCATTCTTGATCATATGATGACTTATGTTGTGATTTTGTGTGTCCTTTTAAAGCTTTTTTAGTTGAGTAGGAGACAAGTTGTGCTTCTTTGACAATAATTGTGATTTTTTCCTCACCTCTTCAGATTATGTATTCAATTTGCTTTGCACAAGCGAGCAAATGAGCCTACTCTTTAATAACTTTTTCTCACTTATTTTATTCTCTGAATATATGTAAAGAAATATATAAGGAAGTTAGGATGATTTGATGGGATCATCAAGGATACGCATTGGTTGGCTTGTGGGAAAGAAGATTGGACAACAAGTGTTAAATTGTCCTCGATACACTTGGGCTAAAGAAGTATGCGGTACTGAGCACAAAAACGGAAACTACAAATGTAAGTGTAAACTAGCTTAGCTAGTGAACCTACTCGATGTTGTTCAATTGGGGTCACGATGCCCTGAAAAGAGGGTGAGTTATCTTTCAATGTTTCCTCAGCCATTGCATCAAAATGTTTAAGAAAATGGGGATCAGGAAATAGGAAATCGGAAGGCTTCAAATCCTCTAAGTTGGTGATGAAATAACATAAATGATCCATTATATGCTGATCGTAAATCATCCTTTTTTTTATCTATTTTTAGCATGGTAAAACCTTATCTATGATAAGGAAAGAAGGAGCTGAATTCTTGATTTTCATTACAGTTAAACTGAGATGCTAAGGCAAATACTGAACAAGTATCTTCTTTGTATGCATTGAATTGGAGTCTTCTTAACATAATAAACAATCAGCTGATGGATCTGTAAACCCTTATAATTTAGTTCTGGGGTATGGACTTTGTTGTTGCAAAACTAGTAGCAGATGCAAATGGAAGGACACAACCATGCTGAATAGGAAAACTGAGCAATCTGAATGCAAATCACTATTGTGCCTGATTTGAAGTTGTTGAATAGATGTGACACTTTGTCCATCTCTCTCATAATGTTCAAGCACATATGCTCATACAGAGAAAATATCAGCCTTTTTTGTGATCCAGATGCTTGTATATTTGACATCAAATTCACAGTTTTAATGCTCTTAGGGAAATTTTAGAAATTAGGAACTTAGTTCATAGTATTTAGGAAATGAACCTCTGATTTGGTTAAGGTTCCAAAGACCTGCTCCTGTTAATGGGCTATATTGGTTGGGTGGAACCTAATTAGCGTCACTGTATTGATGTTGAAATTTGAATGGACTAGCTATCTCCACCTGATTAGCTTCCCTTTATTGATGTAGAAATTGGAATGGGCTAGCTACAGCAAGCTATGGATGGGCTAATCTTTGGACTAGTTTGTGGATCTATGATGACGTCTATTCTAAGGAAGCGTTAACCCAATCCAACATTGTATATATTTTGTGGTAAATTTGTTAATTATAGTTGTTTAATGGGCAATATTATGTTTTCACCTACCAAATGTGGCTAGGGTTCTTAAGAATCAATCTTCTCTTCATATATAAATACCCCTCTTTGTGGTATTCGCCTCCCTTGGTTGTGACAATTCATTCAAGCATGAGATCTGCTCAGGTAGAAAGTTATAAGCATTACGGATCTTGATTCGATTGTGAAGAATTGAGTAATGCCGGTAGCTTAGATTGTCTTTGATTTCGGTTGTAAATATCGGTAAGAAGTTGTCATTCTCCATTCTCTATCTTTTGAGATGAAAAACTTCCGACGTCAAAATTTTCATTAGCTATTTATGGACACATTTATCATAATACTTTGATTGTTAAAAATATTATGAGAAACTTATTGTATTTCCTTCTTGACTGGTTGATGTGTTTACTGATTGGTGTTATGGCTGTCAAATTTATTACCCCTTTTGTTTAGATGTATGCATTCATCACTATGCACTCTAGATTTTGAGGCTTATCTTTGTTATCTGTGTTAGGGCTATATGCTTTTTTTGTTCCTTTGTAGATGATGAAACTTGGGGTTTGCTGAATGGTCAACTAATGTGCCTCATGGCTATCAGACAACCACCTAATTGTTTTTAGCCTAATCTTGTTATCTAATGTAGTTTGCTTCAATTATTCTCCGCATAATTCTTGTGCTAATGTCATATGTGTTTCTGTTTCCTGTCTAACATATCAAATTAAAATTCATTTTAGGAAAAGGGGGAAGTAAAAGAATATGTTTTTCTTATGAAGGCATTGTAGTTGGAGACCATAAGCTGAAGCCTGCTCCAAGCAGGCAGCCTAAAACCACTATGTGCAGTCTATGCAGTGTATGAACTTGTATCGTTCACCTCAACTTGATTTTTTCATAATCCATATCTTTGCTATGCTAAACTGACATTTTCACATAAGAGTTTCAGTGATCAATTAGAGTTTCCAATTATTATAAGGAATCACTACTTGCATACACGTTTTTACTGCATACATGGAAAATCATTGCTTTAGCCATCTCTCTCAATGGTGTTTATACCTAAGGCATTGGTTTTTGCATGCATAAAGTCAAAATCTTCAGCAATTCCCATTATCATTCCACAGCATTTTAACTACTTTTGGATATAGATGAGGTAGGATAAATAGATTATTATCTTGTTTGCAGAAGAAAATTTTACAAAACAGGTGTAGGATCAGTCAGTTTCTGTCAATTGTGCAAGATGAATCCTCAGAACCAAGGGAACAGCTCTTCTTCTCCAGCAGACCCACCATTGAGGCGTAGACGTGGTCGTCCCCGCAAGGATGAGGGTCTCATACAGGGGGAAGACACTCCTCCAGTACCTGGATCTGACAGTGTGAAGAAAAGCAAACAGAGTATGGTGACAACTGGTACTGTTGGGGGTGACATGCTGGGTCAGGTGGTCTATGGTGTCATTGATGGTTCATTTGATGCTGGATATCTGGTTAAAGTTAAGGTAGCAGACAGTGACACTCATCTGAGGGGTGTTATATTTCTACCTGGGCGGTTTACACCAATCACTGCTGCAAATGATGTGGCTCCGCAAGTAAAAATGTATAAAAGGGCAGATATACCCATCCCTGCACCAAATTCAATAATGGCAGTTCCTGGCTCAATTCCTCCATCAGAACAGTGTGGCAAGCAACCTGCTGAGCATAATAACCTTCCACCTTCAGTTCAAGTCCAAGGGCCACAAGCTGAGCTGACCAATGTTCCTGTCACACAGGAGAACCTGCCTGACTCTATGCTGCCTCTGACAGCCAACTTGCCTCCGAGCAGTGGAGGACCTTCCTTGGGATTGAAAGTAATGCCAGTGGAATATCTGGATTTGGGACTTCAGAGCCAATCTGCCCCCATTATGGGACATATGGAGCATGGTAAAGTTGCTGAACAGGGTGAGGGGCCGCAGAAGTTTGAATCCTCCTTGGGAAAAGATCCTGAAGCAAATACAAAAGTAACTGAACAACAATGTGCGCCTTCTGCTGATGTTTTGTTTAAACCTGATCAACAAACTCAAACTGCCAGTCATGACCAGGAGCCAAATCCATTGGTTCATGAAGAGAAGCAAGCTACTGTAATTGCTGAGCCTGCAACAGTTGCTTCTGAACCTGTTGCATTAAACAATCTGTTGGGAGAAGATGCTTCTCCAGTGAAAGCTTCACTTCAAGAGCTTGGTCTGAAGGCAAATAATGGAGTTGATGCATCTCACTTAGATGGGAGTCAAGCAATCAATGCTGCTGATGCTGCTGAGAAAGACAGTCAGTCTGCACCAATGTCTGGCCTTTCAGTAACAACGTTTGAGAGCAAAACCATTCCCTCTGAAACGAACCTCGCTATTGAGGGATCTCCTATTCAACAATCAATTGGACCTCAATTCTCCACTTCTGGGGCAACAAACAGTGTGAAGGCAGACTTGGACACTGCAGCAATGACTAGCTTACCAGGAACGCTATTGGAAAGAGAAGCCATTCCTTCAGAAACCAAGCATGCTGGACCTATTCTTCCTCTGATGACTGAAACCCATTACTGTGGTTCTGCAGATGCTGCCAATAACATTGATTGTAACATTAAGGATCACATTCCACCTACAGAATCTTAGATTATCTACCAGTAGTCTCAAGACAATCCAGATGCATTGACAAGCTATTTCTGAAGACTATAGAGAAGAAAACTATGACATATGTGGCATAAATAAGGGAGTAATGCGGCTCATTAACATAGTTCTGGGTACTAAGTTGATACTGAACATAAATTTGAAGTCTCAAACTTCTGCTCTAAATGGTTTTGATTTTGGGAACTGCTCTATGCTTTTGCATTTGCTTAGATTTTTCATTTATTGTTTATGATACAAATGGAGATTATCACTGATGAAAAGCTTTTGCAGCTTTTAGAATTGGTCTATAATATAATCTATAAACTCTTACCTTGAGCTTGCTTGAATTATCAGGCACGGATGATCTTGGAATCAATGATTCCAAATTCACTTCCTTTTGATTACTGCTATCCTTCAATAATGCTTTGTTCATGTTGAGAAAATCTTGTTTTCACTCATTGAATATGAATGGAATGCAGCGCACACTCAGATGCTGGAAGTGGTTTCACTGTAACAATAGGTTCTATGGAACTGCTTTAAGTCATTTGCTTATTAACTTGCTGTTGTAGAATGAAAATGGGAACATGGTTTTATTTGTAGGCTAAATCCTCCTAGATTGCACATGCACATGTGTTTGGAGACCCTGTACTGAAATTATGGAAATTTGAAAGAGAATTTGGGACACTGGTTTTGGATTATTCCACTCAGCCAGCTTCCATTAAAAAACTTGTTACGCCCAATTCTACATCGATAAACAACTGGTACTTTTGCATGCCCATCTGATGCACTCAGCCAGCCAAAGTTCATCACACTGAACATGCCTTTCTAAACCATGAGCAAGCTCACCTAAAATATGCAATGGAGGTGCTGGTCTAATAATTTCCACATATGCTCTCTTTAACGACTAATTTCTTAGTGTTTTGGGTTTCAATTCTCATCAAGTTGGCATAACCACAACGACTCAGACCTCCACATCGTTGCGTGAAAGTGAAACAAGACAATGAGTTTTCACACCAATTGAAACTATCATCACTTAAAAGAGAATCAAATTAATACTTTATCTCACTACCCAACTGATAAATTCTCGCCTCCTTCTTCCTTGTGAAAGTGTCACAATAACTATTTTGTTTTTCTACACAGTAAACCGAACTTGTTCCCCTGTGGACATACCCTTGGACAAAATTTTTCAACCAAAAGCCGATTGGTATAGCATGTAACTTATTTAGTCAAGGGCTTCAAGCCTAATTCACATGACACGATACCCCTCAAATTCATAAACATAACGTAACTGAAAGCAGTCAAATAGGATTGTTGAACAAAATTTCAAACTGTAGAAGCTGACAGCATAGGCTATAACCAAGAGAAAAAAGACTAAGTGGTTTCCCCTACAACTGGAAGAGGGAGAATTTAATCCATTATGTCACTCGGAATAGCTTCATAATCTATCAGTAGTAGACCAAAACTTTCTCAGCTATATCCCACTTGCTGCCGCTGCTGCTGTTGTTGCGGCTGCTGATAATTTCCATAACCAGGATAGCCTCCGTAGTACATGTTAGGGTCCTGTGTGGCATATCCATAATTTTCATATCCTTGTGGATATCCGTAATATCCAGCATTCCACTGGCTTGCATCTGGTTGAGGCTGAAATGAATAAGAAATGGCCAGCATATGTCAGACGCAATGGCAAACAGGAAATACTTTTAAGTAGATATCAGTGGGAACCAGTCAAGAAGAGATGACCTGTTTGTTTGAAGGACTACGGCCCCATGAAAGTCGAATGTTCTGTCCACCCAACTGACTTCCATTCAACATCCGCAATGCTTCCTCTGCACAGCTCCTGTTACAGTAGGTAAATCCAAATTATATGTGCTCGGATCACCATACACTGCAGATATTTAACAGATTCACTTACTTATCAGCAAATTGAACAAAGCCACAACGTTTTCCATTAGGTATCTTGACATGCACCAGTTGCCCATATTGGCCAAAAAGTTCTCTCAAATGATCATCCATGACATTAGAATCCAAATTACCAACAAATATCTGCTTTGAAATTCAAGTGAGTGACAAAAATTTTGCAAAAAATGTAATTCTAGACTAGGAATAAAAGAAGTACCCACAGTTGTATTATTTGGATCATTCTCAACTTGACTCTGAGGATTCTGATAGGAAGCTGCAAATAAAAATAAAGTTGAAATAAACGAGAAATGCATTTTAGAGGATCGTGCTCTTCAGAGTAATAGAGAAATGACAAACTCATGCAGCCAACATCTTGCCAGAAGTTTAGGTTGCATTTTAATCCAGTTTTGGCACCACAAATGAAAGTCTTTGTATCATGTAATAACAGTTTCTAATAATAAAAGCACAACCAATTTGGAAAAAAATTAAAAAAAAAATAAAAAACCAAACAGAAACAAAAACAAAAGGAAGATAATATCACCATTCAATGCTGCAGCAGCTTCTTAGCTTGGGTTAACAGGCCATATACCAAACACAGTGCTTTAGTATACTGCACACCAAATAAAAATGGGCTTCTAGCCTAATGATATTGCATCAAATGCCTGGGGTGTAATGATCTCTACTGGCATATTACAAGTAAGTGAGGAATACTGTGCTCATTCCAAAGACAAATATTCACAAAATAATCAAGTTACACTACTAAAGGGCATTGATAGAAGATAAAACTCCAAGACCACTGAATTGAGAAAAAGAATTTTGTTGGAAAAAAATTGGCTTAAATACTTGCCAGTAGAACCATACACAATCACTTGAATGGGGCCAAATATTGACCATTTGAATCAAATATTTGACTCAGGCAAAAGAGTGATGAAAGCAAGGTAGCAGTACCACAAGGTCCCTACTTAGGAAAGGATAAAAGTGAAGTGTGTGGTAACATGCATGAGTTACAACCATATTCAGCCTGCTATAGACAGTTTCTAGCCGTAACAAGTCACCACCTACAAACAAGGATCTAGAAACTTACATGGCCAGGAAACCCTAAAACCAAAGGCCAGAATAAGAACAATACCTAATAATATTCTTTGGAATCAATAAAAAATAAAAAGGCAAAAGGATTCTGAATTTCAAAATAGAATATGAATGCGGAAAGCTAAAGACATTCTAGAGACTGCATATCACTGAGCTGATAGATCTTTATGAAATTTGACTGAAAGTTCAATCAAAATAAAGGACTTAAAAGGTACTTGAAAAAATGTAGCATTAAAGATGCCACATAAAATCGGATAAAGGACAAAAACTAAAAAACTGACCTAACTGAGGCCACGCACTAAAGGGGTAACCGGTTCAGCTGAAATCAGTTCCAGGCCCCTAAATGATAGAGCCTCTTGAAGCCTGCTTCGAGACAACAGGAGTTCTATAAGTTTTTGCAAGTTTCAATACTTGTAATAGAATTTATGGTATCCAAACGATAAGGAAAATACGGGAAGGAAATGACTTTGGAAACTGCTGGCCTATCTTGAAAAAGCATAACTGAAAGGAAGGAAACTTGACCAAAAAATGTTAGGCATAATTCACTTAAGACATTGCAAAATGGTGGAAATTCATTCAAATAACCCTACCACATCAAATGTAGCAAATCCAATATTTCTACTTCACATTTAAAACAAAGATCTCCAGTTCATGGAAATTGGAATCTATTGAATCCATTGAAAATGACAATGAAAAAACATACCTTTTGGATATTGTTGATCAGATGCAGCCCTCTTATTTGTAGCTAAGCCTATCCGCATAGCCCTTGTTGAACAGAAAGCCCCATTCATCTCAGTCATAGCTCTTGTCTGTTCATTTTCATCTCCAAAACGGACAAATCCATAACCCTTTGTGCGTCCAGTAAGCCTATCAATTACAACCTTTGCACCCTTGACAGAGGCATAGTGGGCCCTGAATGTCTCTTGAAGAATGTAATCAGTAACATCAGCAGCCAAGTCACCCACAAATATTGTGTAGTCAGGACTATTATCATGTTTTTCAGCCCCACTATAAGATGCCCAGTTCAGTCTGAAACCCTGATCACAATTAGGCATGAGAGTACCGTTGTATGTCTGCAGTATTCTTTCTGCAGCTGCATGACTGGTAAACTCAACAAAGCCATAACCTTCCACTTGGGAAGTTTGCTTATTACGAATAACTTTCACAGAACAAACCTGCAAGCACAAACATCCTCAGTAACAGAAAAAGATGAATCCAATCCTCCACTCCTCTCACTTAGGCATGTTGCACAGATTGTAAATATAAGATGAAAGTACACAAGAAGTTCAAGGTGAGTTGCAAAAGAACATGAACAAAAAAGCTGGTCAAAATTTCCATGCTTTTATAATTCACTGATTGCACCCACAAAAGGCCAGGAAACACACCCACCAATGATTTAGCACAAGTTGAATAAAAGAAGTGCATTAGAAATGTGAAAAATTTGCAGAGCTCTTTTACATTTTTTATTATATTTGTTGGAAAGCCAAAAGCAACCAAATTCAGCATAAATACAGTTGCAAGGCCATGAAGATATTTCAACCGCATGATGATACTCAAAATATCTTACAGTTTCTCACTTCCTGCCCATTGAAGCAGCTAAATCTAAGCTAATTACAAACATAAAGCCTAGAACTAGATTATTACAAATTTTATATAAACTAATAAAACAAACCAAACCAAGACAAAAATTATAGAACAACCAAGGAAAATTAATAGATTTCAGTCTGTGTCACAGATAATACATTCAGGACATGTCCTTTGTTCAAGAATCATGAGAAAACCCAGCAGAGGAAACAGCCTTATTCTTGGAAAAAAATAAAAATGAAAAAGACAAAGTCAACACAATCTCAAAAAAACCCAAGAACCCATCTTTTCTTCTACAAAAATACATATAATTAAACTGCTTAAACTCTCAATAACCCCGCAAGAAAAAGCAAAATTTTTTTTAAAAAAACAATAATCAAAGAACAAAGAAACCGAAAAAAGCAAAGAAACGAAATTTATTCGAAAATAAAGTAGATAAAAGAAAAGAAGATCTATCTAATACCTCTCCGGTGCTAGCGAAACAGCTCTGGAGATAGTTCTCGTCCATCCAGTACTGCAAGTCACCGATCCACAGGGTCCGGACCTCATCGACACTGGCAGGCTGTTGAGGCAGCTGGTGGTGGGCCCACATGGCCGGAGGGGGAGGCTGGGATTGCGGAATCGGAGGCATCATCATCACATAAGATGCCGGTGGCGGCGCGGCCTGCTGGTATTGCTGTGGATGTGGGGCTCCCATTGTCGGCGGCGGGCCCATGGGTGGCTGTGGGCCAACTCCTCCGGCTCCTGGTTGCTGCATCATGGCGGCGGAGACTGGGGCTTTTAGAGAGGGAACGAGAAAAAAGAGCCGCCTTTTTAGAGAGAGAAACCCTAGCCCGGTGCGTAAGATAGGAAGGAGTGAGAAAGAGAGAGGGGGGAACCTAAAACGATTTATTTTCTATATTTAAAGCTCTTAATTTTTGACCACGTAAACTATTAGCTACGGGCCACTAACAAAGATTTTAATGAAACTTCATTTCCTGACCGTCGGATGACGAGATTACGTGGTGGGTCCCATGTAGTAGAGTTTAAATTTTTATTTTTTAAGTTTTGGACGTAAGATTTATGATTTTTTTTTAACTGCTTTTTAATGAGAAAGTAAAAATAATTAAAAAAAAAAAAAAGAAAAGAAGAGAGAAAAGAAAACAATGGAGTGAAGTTAAAGCTCTCAAATAGTCTTTTTATGTGCTTATGTCAAAGACACGAGTGTCTCCTTCTCACTCTTGGGTTTCTTGTTTTGAGTGGGGAGTCAATGCTCTGTGGATCTCATTTATTGTCTGGTGGGCCTTGTCTGGTAATAAAGCATTGATCTTTACCTTTCAATATCATGGAATCCTTTTGATTTTGTTTGCTATACTTCTTTCTGCCTTTTTTTTTTTTTTTTTGTTTCTTCCTCTTTTGAGTAGCCTTTGGTGCTCGTTCAGGTGACTAGATACACATACATTTTAGTGTTGGTTGGATTGTGAGCATTTCTTGTCATTGATCTGTCTAGTTTAACATTTACTTGATGGATCTTTAGACCCTTTTGGGAATTGAATCTGTTGTTTTTGAGGTTTGACTTTAGAAGATTTCTCATAAATTTTATTGCAGAATGCAAAGGGTGTGGTTTTGTTGTTTTTGGGTTTACTGTGGTGTGGTTGGGTTTTAGGGGTTTTCAGACAACTTAGGGAGATCTGATACGGGGAGGGGGCATAATGGATTTGCATTTGAAGAACCTATTTGAGAGGTTTCAGGAGCAATTTGGATCTGGCCCAGGGCTTGGTCCTGGATCAGGGAGCTGCCTAATGAAAGTAGAAGGCATTGCTCCTAATTTCATCGAGTCAGTGTTTAAAGCATCTGCAGCTCTTTATAGAACTGATCCATGGAAGAGATTGCGTCCAGGCCATCTCTTTGGTGTTCGTATTGGGAAGGACTCTGATTGGTCTAGCAAGAAACAGCTTTTTCCTTGTGTTCAGTTCATAGGTGGCGATGGTGGGGATGTTGGATTTCACATGTTTCGATCTGAAAATGATGCTAAGAAGATGACAGGGTCAAGAGAGACAATTCGTGTTCCGGATGTTGAGCTTTTGAGGGTCACGTATGAACCCGAGTCCTTAATGTTTCCTTCAAATAGGAAAATGATCAAAATTTTGTCATTGGAAGTATCAGGTGCTGATAAATATCCAGTAATTGATGTTGCCTGTTCCATTTCTTCCGGTGAGCTCAGATTCAGGAAGCCAACTCTTGAAGAGCTTAGGTTTGTGTACGCATTCATGAAAGCCATATCTCTGGTGCATCCACTACTTCAGAAAGATAATGATGGCGGCCCAAAGTGGTCAAGTTTGACACATTTTGAACCATTTATTGAGACTGTTGATGTTCAGTGGCCACCAGAAATGGCCAAGGTTAATGAACTTGTTGCAGTTACCATTTCTCATCCACCTGGTCAGGCATATGAGGAAAAGGTGAGCTCCACACCTGGCTTGACACCCACCAAGTATGCAGAACCACCTAGGGAGGAGATCTTTCTTGATGTCAAGTTAAGCTCAAATTCCAGCCTGAGACAATGCTCATTGTGTGAGAAAGAGGCCTATGGCGACCAGGCACTTTGTTGCGGGCAGTGTCGAGCAGTTGTCTACTGTGGTTCTGTCTGCCAGAAGCAGCACTGGAAAGAAACTCATAAAAGCATGTGTGGTCTTTACAAGGCTATGATGGAAAGAGAAGAAGAGCTGGCAATGAAAATCTTTATGTTTCCTTGTTCTGCTGACCAACCCTGCGAATGGCTTGAGACATTTGAAATCCATCAGAAAGGCATGTGGAGAAGAAAATGCAGTTGCTATTCTCACTGTCCCTTTGGTCTCCTTCCTGTTAAAGGTGGGCTATGGGATTCGTGGGGTGGGTTGAATGATCAAGAGTATCCTCAAGATTCACCTTTTGTTAATCATTTAAGAGATGGGATTTCAAGCCCAATCCTGCTTTCTGGTTGGTCAGAGTATTATAATCTCCGGTCATTGCCAATGTCAAGTCCTGTTTCAGACATTCTCTCCCATCCATTGACCGTGTACCATGTATTGACTGCTCTTAGTATCAGTTCAAAAAACCTTTTGCTCAAAGGGAAGGAGGTGATTCTGCACTACCTTGGACCTGAAGGTGAACTGGATTGGATGCCAGCTTTTGCAGAGATTGGTCATTTGCTCAACGGATCAGGCAATATACACATTGTAATGGTGGGACCAGAAGTTCCAACAAATTTGTCAGGAACAACTTCAGGAATAAGCAGTAGAGTGAGGGTGAACCTCGTGAGAGGCATTTATCAGGAAGAAGCTAACTACCTGCCTTCTCCCCATGTTATAGTCGCATTGAACTGTGGATTGGATGGCTACGCTGCTTGGGGTGGAGCACTTGATTTAATCAAAGTGATGGGAATCCCAACATTCTTAACAGAGCAGTCTGAACTTTCATGCACAAATGCAAAGCAGGTGCTTCGAGGTGCCGGATTGCACATAACACATCCTGTGACACCAAACCCTTTCCGCTCTCCGGTGAAGATAAGTGGCACATCGACCAATCTTCCTTCATACAGCAATGGTTTTTTGCTTGGTGTAAATACATGAGTCAAGACCACCAATAACTGAAATTTGGTGGTGACATGAGGCATACAAGATTTCCATCAACTTTTTTCTCCCAGGTCCACTGGAGAACAAGCTTTGTGTTTTATTCCTTTACTGTAACCAGAGGATGCTTGCCCTTGAAAAATAACTTAAATTGTCATAAGCATGTCTTCTTAACCGTGCTCTCTTCTTCTGGCTTTCAATGAAGTAATTATTTTCTGTACCACAGTGGGAAAACTTTTAACAAGTTCATTCCAGTAGATACCGTGTCTGCAAAGAGATGGCCCGTAACAGATATGTTGAATAATCCAAGATGCAGTAGAAGCAGAAAAGGCAGTTAGAATGGCTCCCATTTTCAATTTCATGTTGGAATGGATTAGACTCACACATCGTTGTAAAAGGTCAACATGGGCACCAATCAGGTTTGTAAAAACAACATGCTTTCATTTGTTTTCATTTGCTACGTACAACACCCTCTGTATTTTCTTCTTTATTGTCAGGCCTTTTGCTCATTCTTAGATTTTCCGATGGGAAAAGTGAATTGTGTGCGGCCCAAACATGAGTGTATATAATGTACTATTGTGATTATTAATTGCATAGTTTTAGCCTTTTAATGAATAATTGTAGTTAACAAACAATGCCTCAAAGAATGTACCGAAAGAAGTAGCTCAGAAAGTGTTTGATGGAGAGGGCAAGTTGCCAAGTCCGTCGCTTTGTGCTGCTCAGAATTGAGTTCGGCAAAGTTTTGATCATTCCGAAGATTCACCATAAAATTTTCAAGTTTAGAGCTGAGAATATTCCAAAATTTCTAGTTTTCCAAGGCCCCATAATGAATGCCCTGAAAAAACGAAAAAAGTAATGTGTCAAATAGTTTGGACTGCTGGTAAAAAATAAGCGACTTTGTGAGCTATTCAAACACTGCTGGGAGAGTATACTAGTATTCATAGGATTGAACTTACCCTTAATCCGACAAATATGAGAGTATGTTCTCAAGTAGGAATTTTGGAAGTTAGTGATCCTCACCAAACCATACACTTCTTTTTTCGTTTTTTATTTTTTTTTTTATTTTTTTTTTTATTAAATAAATGAGAAAGTAAAAGTGATACTCATTATATCATCCATAAGCATGATAAATGCTTTGACAAAAGTTCAAGCTCAATACCTTTGATTTCATAACAAATGAATTCCTTACCATTAAACCACGGCGTTCAGTGATATCTTTACATATCATTGGTCACTAGTTCCAAATGCCAGTAGTTAATAATAAAATATCACTCGTCTTCCTTATCCTCCAATAAAACTGGTTCCAATATGCTTTCCCTTTTTTAAAAATTGATTTCAGTTCGGCAAATAGAGCTGAAAGACGTTATTATGTTATTCATTGTTTCTGGCACAACGGCGCACCGTCTAGGTCGTTTATGGCCCATAAGCTGCTAAAATGACGACCCTGCGTACCTAAGGTCCAGAACAATCACATCCATAGTACACCCGAGTACTAACTCTCTTCAGACAGGGTCTTGTTGATGCGTGACAAATATTTTTCGTGCATGTGGAATCTGACCTAACTTTTTGTCCTTCAAAAATGACTCAAACCATGAAACGGCTGAAATTGATCCGTTTGACATCTTTTAAGTCCATTTGAGAAGATAAAAATCTTATCTACAACACATACTTGATATCATTCTTTCCTCAAAATATAAATAATTACTCTCATAAACATGTGATTTTTGGAGAAAGAAAAAAAACATACATCCTATAGATGCTTTATTTAGGCACATGCAATATGCAAGGCTTGGCAATCAAGCCTATGAGAGAATACTAGTTGCTGCATGTATAAGGAGATAAACAGTATAAAGATTATATATATATATATATATATATATATATATATGCCAGTTTCTACCTTTGAGATAAAGGGCAAGGCATACGATGGACTTGCACCTATCCAACAAAGAAGAAACAGACAAAACTGACCTCCACAATCACAAAAACTCATCTTAAGTTGCTGTCCTCTGTGCAGCTTCAATGACACTACAACATTCAGAATCAGAAATATGATACACATGTCTTACTCATTGTTTGTGAGTCTACAATGTCAGGTCTCAGTTTATCAGTTTTAGCAGTTCAACAGTCTCTCTCAATCTTCTTTCTGTGATCTCTCTTGCAGCCATAGCCCGGGATGTCCTGCAAAAATAAAGTATAAGACATGTTTAACCATCTTCCAGGTTTCTTTCCTCTTATTAAAGTGCTGGAAGTGTGTTACCTCTTTTCAAGTGCTGCCTTCCTTTGTAGTTCTTCCACTAGACTGTGTAATCTCTTTAGGAGACCTGGTAGCTTCCTCACCGCTACAACACCTTTGTGATTGGAGCAAATCTTCTTCAGAATCTCTAAAGCAATAAAGTAACCTTCCTCCTTGTTCCTGTAAAGTATTCAGCACCATTAATTTATGGGAAAATGAAAAACACGCCCTCAACTACCAATCTTAAAGATAAGACTAAACCTTAGCAACTCCCACAGAAGTGTTTCTACAGAGCCATGGCTATCAATGAGCAGTTCAGTTAAATATGGGTATCGAGTAAGGTTCCGTAGGGTAGAAAGTGCATGCTTTAAAACTTCCTGATCAGGGATACTTCTGCTTACAGCACGAATCTGCTTCAGTAAAGTTCCAATTGCTCCAGCAGCAACAAGTTCCTCACAACATTTCCGAGAATGCTGTGTAGCTATGTCTGCCAGTAAGCTTTAAAATGAGGACATACTGTCCACAAAATAACATAGCAGTACAGCGTACAAAGAATACAATTGCATAGACCAAGACCACAAAAATCAATAACACTGTAATGCTGTGTCCTGGGAAGCAGCATAACAGGAATAGATGGAAAATTCACAAAAGCAACTCTTACTCAAAGTTGCACATATATGGAGAATTCCTGTGACACTTTTGATGCTCTGTAGTTCTGATAATGCCATTTTAAGTCTATTAATAATGCGCATGCTGTCATCCACATTTTTAGCAGATTCTTGGATTCTCAAGCACAAATCCAGCAGCTGCTCTCTTGACTCTTTCCGTGCAACATGCCCTTTCCAGTAGGACTGCATAATTTATGATGTGTTAAATCTATCTAAACTGACATGGACCTCAATATATAATTAGGATAGCTAACATTTACTTGAATGTACATTGAACATAATCAAACAAGTCAAAAGATTGACTTGTAAAAATTAATACCAAAGAAGATAAAAGGAATTTCCAGTCTGTGACCATTTTTTATGCAATTTCACCTTGCAAAGTTCAATGTTAAGCTTTAGGACATCAAATGCAGGTAAGAAATGATCAGTTGTAGTCACATCAGATATATGTTCAAACAATAAATTGGTTGGACATATTATTTTGCAATGTCTCAACAAGTTATGTGCAGTAATATTAGCATGCCTTATTCCAGGGCACTAATCTGAAAAAAGGCAAAGCAGAGCTCAAATATGTGCTAATCTTACTTGGATCAGAACAATACATTGCTTCTCTCTAACGGCCTTTCGCCTACCAACATAACCCCGGAAATGTGACTGTATGACAATTGCTGACTTTGTTCTTTGTTTTAGCACTAAAATATATCTCCACCACCTTTGCAGCTTTAGAACTGAAGACAACATGATTTTCAATACAAAACTCTGGGAATTAGAATTGTTGTAGGAAATGGTGGCTCCACATAAAGGATAAGCCCCTGTATATAGCCCAACATAAAGCATGGCTATTGTCAAGACACAGAATTTGACCACAACTCAAATATGCAGGCAAGAGTACCAAAGAATATAAAACAGAAGATCCGTTCATGAGAAATTATGATCAAATACCTGATATCCTAGTTCTAGCAATTTGCCTCCTAACAAATCGCTGAATTTCAATAGCAGCCTTTTTGTGACAGTGAAATGCTGTCCAGCAGTTTGAACATCGGATAGCACTTTGAATCCTTATTGCAGCTTCTCGTTTTAACAGAAAGTTTTTCCTTGTCAGCCAAGCACGACAGCATTTCTGCATTCAGTAAAGCAAAATACTAGCTGTAACATCTGGGGAAAACATCTTATTTCAACTAAAAAGTTATCCCGACACCACAAAAATGGCATTCCAAAAGACAACACCAAAAGTTGGGATTGTACTATAATTGCCTTCAAACATTGGGATTGGGTAACAGCCAAATGGACAGAGAAAAAGATATCATTAGAACCAATTACACGTTTGACAAATTTCATTCATCTGACCATCAGTGAGCATCATAGAGACCTATAAAGTCAGCAAGGCATGCACAGCGCCCTCAGAGCATCTATATGCTTGTCAGTCAATCAGTAGATTGAAATGATCAAATAAATGGCTTCAGCAATCAAAATTTGATCCTCTTGATTTGAGTGCATCTTACATGAGATGAGCAAAAGGGTTCTTATTTCTTGTATATAGAAAGAAAAAACAAAAAACACTTGCAAAACTTTTTTTCTTGGTACATAAAAAAGAATTGTAAGAACTTAAGACATCAGGATAGGGTAACAACTGATTGGACAGAGAGAAAGACATCATTAGAGCCAATTACATGTTTGACAAATTTCATTCATCTGACCATCGGCAAGCATCATAGGGACCTATAAAATCAGTAATGCATGCACAGCACCCTAAGAGCATCTATATGCTTCTCAGTCAATCAAGAGATTGAGATGATCAAATAAATGGCTTCAGCAATCAAAATTTTATCCTCTTGATTCAAGTAGATCTTGCATGAGCTGAGTAAAAGGGTTCTTATTTCTTGTATATGGAAAGAAAAAAAAAAAACTTGCAAAACTTTTTCTTGATACATAAAAAAGAATTGCAAAACTTCCAAGATGCTAAGAGAATAAGGCATATATAAGCCACAAAAATTACTTTATTAACTAACACTTAAAATATACCAACACTAACATACACAGAGCCAAGTGAGATTTTGCTTATGTAATGGTAACTGCATTCTTCAGCCAGATGGAAAGCTAGAATATGCATATCCCAATAACTGAAGTTTATGGTTAAAAATAAGTCTGGGCAGTTGACATGTTTTGTCAATGCATGTGTTCATGTCTCACTGTGAGAACAAGAATGGAATCCATATGTAATAGTAATAGCAGATGCACAAGGCATCTCATGATTATCACAGGCCAAAATACATTATAAGAAAAGCAGTGCAGCTTACTTGAAGTATGACAATTAGATCCCTATGTCTCCAAGCTGCAGTTCGTGCAATCCAACCACGTGCATGAAATTGAATAACAGTGGCTGATCTTGTAGCAATTCTAAGTTGTTTATAAGCCCTCCACCATCTTAAACACCGGAAATGACTTTGGATCTTTTTAACTGCTTGCTTCTGATTTAAAAATTTCCTTCTTAACAACCAACCTCGGAGCTGAACCTGAATTTTAGTAGCAGCAAGTTGCTGATTGTGGAGAGATCTGCTGGAAGTAAAATTTCTCCAGGAAAGCTGAATTCTAACAGCTGCTTCTATCTCAAGGTCCCCAAAACCATTGACTCTACAAACAGATGAAGCTTCTTGCATCTGAGCAACCTTATACTTTCTCCTCATTGCAGCGTTGACTCGATCCTGTGCTGTTCCACAACAGCTCCTAGCACTTAAATTCCTGCACCTTTGGGTCAACCAAATCCTTACTGCTCTCTGAATGAGAAGAGCTCCTCTTTTCAACTTGACAAACCTGTGTCTTTCAACAACATACTTGATATATCTCTCAAATTTTTCTGACTGATTCTGCTGTTCTGCATGATCAATAAGCACACTAAACAATTGAAAAAAACAGGAAAAGAAGTGGTAAATACATGAAAACAAAATGTTGAATCAAAGCAGATACCATGTGCAAGCTTCTGGACCAAAATGATGTGTTCAAAAATCACTGATTTCTGCTTCACAATTAACCAAGCTCGAATAACAGTTTGCAAGAATGAAACTGCTTGTCTTATCTTCAAAAACTTGCAGCACTCTATAGATCGTCTGAATTGTGACTGTATCACTTTTGCTGCTTTGTCTAAAGGAAGCTAAATGTAAGTCAGAAAGCCAAGACAGGAGGCTGAATATATTACCGAGAGAGACAGAAGCAAAGTGGATAGGCTGATAAACTAAGATTGGAAAGAGACAAAAAGGAAGCACAATAGCATTCAGGTTCTAGTCTCAACAGTAATTGAGTGGGCCAAACAAGATACAATACAAATTTCAAGTATAATTAGGTCAAGCTAAAAAAGAAAAAAAAAACAATGAGAAATCATAACCAGTAAAGATTCAATAATGAACCAGTAGGTGGTAATAAATGGAAAGTTCAAATTCCTATCAATTAAATAAAAATTCTATCCAAACAGAAAGGAAGAAAACTTTTTAAACTAACCCTATAGCCACCAAAAATGGCTTTTGAGGATGAAGAACCAATCAGCTATTTTAAAGTATGACTGTCCAAAACAATAAATCAAGAAGGCCATGCAAATAACCTCTCTGAATGTCAACAGTGGTTTGGCTGGGTAAGTTGCTCCGAGGAGTAGAACTTGCAGCTTTTGTAACAAGCTTATTATTCCGTGCAGCCATATCTTGCCACCAAGCCTTAATGGAATTGAACTTTCTGGCAGCATCTGCACAAGGAATCACAGCATGAAAACAAATACTCAAGAGCCCTCAGGGCCATTATTTCTTGTTCTGCTTGCTAGAGAGACAGGAAAAAAGTGCAAGTGTATTTACATTTCTTTCTGAATTATTCAGTCACCCTTGCAAGCAGTTCTCAATTATCAAATGTCAGACATTTCTTCCATGTTGTCAGTATTCACTGAAGATATAAACATGCGGGAAAAAAAGGATCCAATAATCCTACAATGCAAGGGAATTCGTGTATTTGAACAAAGCACCCACATCATCACTCTTCATAAACATGCCAACCTCCCAAATAGAATGTCTATGAAATCACTCTATTGCCCTAGCAAGGCACTATCCAACCAGGAAACATTATGCGAGTCCTCCACAATCTCTCTGCTTTTCTTAACTACACTTATTCATTCCAAAACACGAGTGAAAAGAAAAGAAGCAGGTTATCTATGGAAGTGACTGGTAAAATGCTACAAAAGGATAAAGAACAGAAACCTTCAATATTATGCCCATCTGTTCCTTCTTGGTGAAGCTCAAGCTTTGAACAAGCTGAGTACCTTCCATTGTTTGAGTGTCTCCCATCTGGACTTTGACAATCACAACCTAACAGTTTATGAAAGTTCAGCTGATCCTAATCAAAAGAAAAGCAGTGAAGAAATCATTGAGAAAGTTCCTTAGGCTAAAGAGGATCATCAAAACATTTTCTGGCAGAAAACTAAATTACCAAGGATTTCTGCGCAGTCAGCTGCGATGAAAGGAAGACCAGTAAAATTACCACACTCCGATCACTAATTGCCCCACCATGTTCAAGTATATCACTGACTTGCAGAACCTATATATAAAACACCTCAAACAATAAGTAATTTCTCAGAATCTTCAATGAGTCAATTTTGGATCCTGACATAGCATCAAACTATGATGCACTTGTCAGCCAATTATCTTGTCTCAAGAACCATAATTTTCATGTCTATCAAACCTTGTTGTCTTGTCCCCCCAAAAAAAAAATTATGTTCCCTATTTCTTTCCTGTGAGTCAATATATCTCAAATTAGAAGCATTATAAGCAACCAATCAAGCTTTATGAGAAAGCATAAACTTTAGAAAAATTCTAATTCACCTCTGGGAAATTTCCCAATAATGTTGTCAGCTTCTGCGATAATATAAAATTGTAGAATGAATCTGCATAGTCATCAGCTGACATTATTGATTCCTCACCACCATTTTCATGAGGATCCTGTGAGCAAATGACACGTGATAACACAAAGGAGAAAACAAAAACTATAGAAGCAAGCAATCAATAAGCCCATAGTTGCACACGCCTTATGAGAATGAGAACAACAAAGTTCCTTCCGGAAGTAGTAGTCAAGCAAACACCATATGGCTTTTCCATCAACCAATGAAGGAAAATTATCAGCCTTACAGTTGTAGTTTTCCCCAACTGCCTGCAAAAGAATGTTGAAACACTTTACATTGTCAAAAGAAGTGCAGCAGCTACTCAATCGAACACAAGAAGATATCTACAGATTGAGAGCAGGAAGGGAGGCACCACCAAATAAGTGATCATAGCAAGGTGTCATAAAATGTATGGGAAAGGTTGGAGGAAGGAAGGTATTGTAGCATGGATATGCCATATAATAGGAATATTACCTGGATCCAATTCAAAAGCAACTCTAAGAGAGAGGTATCAGGAGTATAACCCTGTAAAGCTTCCTGTGAAAAGAAAGACCAAGTTCAAGGCATATGTAGCAATGAAATATGAGACAAACTTAAGAATAGACACTTGCGGAAAACCAAATTTCAAATGAGTCAGGATCCATTCAATACTTTTAACTTCAAGAACCTAGCTACCTTTTAGACTATGAAAAGCATAGAGACTTGGCTTTATTCTAATAGTCAATGTTGATACTTAAGTGGAATATCTAAGTTTCAGGTACTACCCCTCACATATTGAGAAGAAACTATGAAAAACATAACTGTATATCACATTTTACTGTGATGGACCTTCTTAATAAAAAGAATAGAGAAATTCAACAAATTTGAGGCATACCTCATTAGTTCCACGAATTTTCCCAATTTCATCAGCTAAATTTACTCTGTTTATCAGAAGTGGGATCTGCAGAAATTGGTGATAATATAAATAACATGGCAACAAATGAACATTCAATCAACACTAACAATGCTCAGTACAAGACAAAAGTTTTGCAGATGCAATATTGAAAGATAAAGACCTGCAAGTGAATAAACATGTTCCAGAGCAAGCAAACAGTTAGTTCCTTGTCTCCATCAGCAATATCATCTTCTACTATTGTCATTCCATCCTCATCATGCAACTTCACACCAGCATGTTTCAGATATTGCAGGGCAATACCACAGTTCACCAAATTCTTCTTGTGAGTATCTGATGGAACTACCATTTTCTGTCACAAAATGACCTTCAATATTTCACAAAATTGCAAAGATTGTGAATCCCTTATTCAAGAAAAAAATTGTGGAAATGAGGACGAACCATAAGAATAGAGGAATCTTTCTGCAGGAGCTGAATGGCTCTACAGAGCCTTACTCCGTCTTGTAAATCTACAAACAAATCTGACACTCTGAATTCATACTCAACAAGAGCACACTGCCAACATTAAGCTTTAGTTGATCAGTTATCTATCATAAGCAAAATTTCACACGTAAAACTAACTGGGAATTTATGCTCACATCATTCATTTAAAGAAACACTTGAGCTTACTAAACCTTAATCCCAATTCTAATTGAAATTAACTGCATGTATTCTAACTGAAGTTGGCTGAGTCAATATTTCTCCATCATAACATTCACATAAAATCAACTTTGAATTTGTGACTCATCATTCATTCAAAATACCTAAAATAAACTCGAAACAACACATACACTGGAAACAAAGTAATGCCTTTACACAAAGAGCACACACACACACATCACAAGCACGTAAGCAAATTACAACTTGGACTGGACAGCATACCTGTTGATGGGATACTTTGTAACCTATGATCAATAGATGTGCAAGGAGATTACCTTCTCCATGCATTACATCTGATGAGAGGAAGTCTGGTTTATATCAGAATAGAAAAGCCAGCCAATCATGAGCAGGGTATTGTTATATATTAACCATCAAACACTGCCGGGGAAAAACAAATTGAAAAATTACCATTAATCAGTTGTCGACTAGACTTGATAATAGAGTGCTCCATGAATAAAAGAGGAGAACCACCATCTGTTCCATCAATACCATACTTTAGAGGAAGACTGCTCTGAGACTTAGCTCTATCTAGTATGAGGACAAGCAGCAAAAATCTCTTCAAGATAACATTCCCCAGATTTTCATAATAACCAGGTTTGTATAATCCATCAACCATTTTGTTATAAGCATAAGCTTTAGCAAGGCCAGCATGCAGGAAGAATTGCTTCTCGATTACCATCTTCAGGAAGGCAATTTCTTGATCAGAATTAACATCACCATCCAGCAACAAAGGTTCACCACCAAAAACAACATACAACCCAATTCGGAGCCAAACTGGATTATAACACATGAGAATTCGTATAGCCTTCTCCTTCATTCCAACGTCTGTTACCATGGGACAATGTGGCCTCATTTTCAGTCTCCCTTCATCGATACTCTAAGAAATAAATAATGGTAATCAGTCCCCAACTGCTTCAAAATAGTATATAAATCAAGGAAACCCTCAATCAAGCCCATGATTTTTTTTTCTACTGCAAGTAGTTTACTCAGAAAAATTCACTTTTTGTTTGTTTTTTTTTTTTAATTATTTCCTTTCATAACAAAATCAGATAAACCAGTAATCTATTGAAAGAGTGCAGACCTTAACAACGCGAGTCATGGCATCAAAAATCTCCTTGCAATTTTCCAAGCTCAAATAAATCTGCATTCTCTGCTTCAAATCATCCAAACTACATACATCCTTCAGTGAGTTCCTCAACGAATCGTACCCTCTGGAAACCCAGAACCCACCTTCCTTACTCTCCACGTCTTTGCCGCCACACCAAGCGGTATCCCTCTGCCTCTTAGGGCACCGCCACACGGCATCCACCCGAACTCCACCACCCCCAGGGCCACCCTCCCTCTTCCCCAACCCCGCGGGCCCAAGATTCTGCTCTCCATTTGCGAGTACCACGCACCCACACGACTTAGGGTTTTGGAAGAGGAAATTGAGCCAAGTGGCGAGGGATTTAGAGAGAGACTTCAGAGACTGCTCTTTCTTGATTTGAGCCTTGCGCGAGGACTGGGACTGCTCGAGTTCAAAGGCCTTGAGTCGTCGGTGGGCAGTGGCGGTAGCCTTGGGAATGGGCCGGGCGGAGAGAGAAGGACGGCGGCGGTGGCGGTGGTCGTGGTGGCCGTGGAAGGAAGAAGAAGAAGAAGGCGGCGTATCTTTGTAGGCGGTGAAGAACCGTTTGGAGGAGGAAGGAGAGGGGAAATTGGGGATTTGAGAAGGACGTTTTGGGGTTTTAAAATTCGACACGTCTTTTAGAAGCGAGAATGAAGAAGAAGAAGAAGAAGAGAAAAACTTCGGATACGGCGACTGGCACGGCTGTTCTTTACCATCCATCGGTGCGCGGTGGTAAATCTGAGCAGCAGTTTCCGATCAACAGAATCACAGAGAGAAATAAAATATCCACATAGAATGAGAGAGATACTGGATGGAGGGAAAGAAGTTTGTTTTTGAATTTTTGAACGTTAAAGGCCGGCCCGCTACTACTGTTTGTCACGTGAGGAGGAGCATCTGTGACGTGCGTGTTGGTGTGCCGTAAGCAAAGTTTTAATAATCGAATTCATATGATTTAATTTAATTAATTTTAAAAATTAATAATTAAATTAACATATAATATATAAATATATAACAAATTTTTTATTTTAATTAATTTAATAATTTATAAAAAATTAAAAAATAATTATTTTTATATTTTTATTTTTTAAAAAATAAAAATTTTATTATTAAAATTTTTTATATTTTTAATATTAAATATTAATTTATCGATTAAATTTTAATTAAAATAATTAATTTGATGAAATTGTTAGAATTTAACTCAAAATTATATACAATAAAAATTAAATTTCATTGTATTACACTCTTTCTAAATTTTAATATACATCACATTCAGTTGGTTTTGAGAGAAATTTAGCTATATATATAATTTAACCCAAAATTATGTACAATAAAAATTAAATTTCATTGTATTACACTTTTTCTAAGTTTTGATATACGTCACATTCGGTTGGTCTTGAGAGAAATTTGATATATATATATATATATATTATTGCCCGTCCAAGGGCTTGGCCTGCAATCGAGCCCTAATTTAGATTAGGCTTCGTCTAGTGTAATGGTTAGTTAAAACCTAGTCCAGGAAGCCGACAAGATTTTATGATTAATAATAAACTATCTGAATGGATTAAAATGCCCGAGTCAATAGCTTTTCAAACTGGAAATACCCAAATTTATCTACTATTTGCTGAAAAATTGTCCACGTTTATATCCTGACAAATCGTCGAACAATTAAGATTGGTTATATAGGTACAACTATATCATAAAATTATTTTATATAAATATATAGATTACAGGTAGGTTATTATTATTATTATTATTATTATTAAGTGTAAACAAAGTCATTCGAAATTCAAAGCCATTGAGATGGAAATTATTTATTTATATGCTCGTGGCAAACGAGGAAGACCGTTGGCATGGTAATGAACTTCCACCACACAACGATAGCGAAGAATTTGCAGATGATGACTATGAATTAATATTCATTTTTCCGTCCTATCTATACGAATATTGTCTTAGTCTTCACGGCAAGTAAGGAAATAACTCAAATTTTGACTTTATTTATTACGTATTATAAATCTTAAAATTTTACCCTATTCTAATAATCTAACTTAATTTATTCAAAAAATAATTGATATAGTTTAAATTAACTGAAAATATTAATAAACCACAACACAAAACCAAAATTATTAGAAATTTAAATAACTTAAATTTAAGATTATATATAATCGAAATTTAATTAATACAAAATTTAAATTATTTAAATATATAAAAAAAATCTAAGAACTAAATTTAAAATCCAAAAAACATGATGCTTACTTAATATATTCAAAATCAATGAATTTAAAATTTGATTAAAAAAGAAAAAAAAAAAAAAGACTTATTATTCATAGTGAATAGGACAAGCCTAGTGCCAAGATTCTAAGCCGTCGAAATAGACCAATGGATAAAAAAAAAAGAACACTGCAATTTAATAATGAGTTTTTAATTTAATTTTTTAGATCGGTTGCTTTAGATTGCTTCACTACAAGTCAAAAAATGTGGGCGTAGTGGTAAAAGGTCCACAACGTGTCGTTATACGATATATTGTTCACGGCTCATTCAATGTACCAAAATAGACAAATTGACCAAGTGTCTGCTTTGGCCATCGTGAATGTCTACTCATAGAAGCTTATCTTTGAAAAGTAGCGTCTGCTCAGTAGGTGGCTACTTTGAAATTGCACTGATATCATTTATTAGTTGTACGTAAAGTTATTTTAAAGAAAATAAGAGAGATCTGTGTAATTAAAATTTACTCAATTATTAAATTATATGATTTGATTACTTGGATTTGATTCAATTGCTTTTTTTTTTTTTTTAAGATACAAAACATAAATTAATGGGAACCTTTTATATTTTAGATTATAGATCATATATTTCTTTTAATTATTTAAAATTTTTTGATAAAAAATTCTGAAAATTTTTTTATATTTAATATTTTTATTTAAATAAATCTTTTATTTTTAAAAATTTTTAAACTAAATTTATTATATTTAAATTTTAAAATCAACGCTAGAGTTCAACAATGAGTTTTTATTTAATTTGATAGATCAGTTGCTTTAGGTCGTCGAATCCATCTTATTGACTAGAGATAGTAGAAAAAATGTTGGTTTCGTGGCATAAAGTCCACCTCATGTGCAGAAGGAGCTCACAAGTGGTTTATTTTTTTATTACTTTAAAAATTATATTATAATTATGATTTTATTATTTATTTATTTATTTTATAATATTTTAATATAATTAAAATATTTTAATTAAATTATTTTAAAAAATTACATGCATTAATTGAATATTTTAAATATATATATAATGAAAATTTAATTGAGGTAAGTAATTAGAAAATTATTTATTTTTAAGTTTTGTAACTATTAATTTTAGTGAAATAAAAATTACATTTGTATTCACGAGAGACATTGAGAACGAAAATAAAAATAATTTATCAGTAATTTTTTTTTTTCAACAAAAGGCTCTTAATTTAATTTAATATAAATCTTGTAATTATCGTCGCTTCTTTACAGTTATGACACCACATCATCGCAATACGAAAAATAATTTTGAAATCTCCCCCTAAGACTGAGGAGCTCAGCATAGCTCCCTTATAAATACATAATACATAATGAGTTGGTGTTCACAGATCTCACGCATTAATACGAATTGGCTCATCCATCAACAGGACTCATGGCTGCCATCATTTATTTATCCTTTCTCGTTCTTCTTTTCCTCCTGCCACTCTTCCTGCTGGTCAGGAAAAAGAACCCAAAAAAACTTCCACCAGGGTCTTTAGGTTTACCCTTTATCGGCCAAACACTCGCACTCCAGAGTGCCATGCGCAGGAACACTGCGGAAGAATGGCTCAAAAACAGAATCAAAAAATATGGCCCCATCTCAAAACTGGGATTTATTGGGTACAAAACAGTGTTCATTCAAGGGCAGGCTGCGAATAAGTTCATCTTCACCAGTGACACCAGATTACTTTCTAACCAGCATCCAGAATCAATTAGAAGGATTCTTGGAGAAAAAAATATCTTGGAGTTACTCGGTGTTGAGCACAAGCGGGTGAGGGGAGCACTCACATCATTTTTAAAGCCGGAGGTGTTAAAGCAATCTGTGGGGAGGATGGATGAAGAGGTTAAACATCATCTTGAGCTGCACTGGCATGGGAACCAAAAGGTTTCGGTATGTCTTCAATTGTTTCCAGTAATTACTAATTAGACAGAATTTGTTACACTTAATAATTTATTAAAATTAAGTCAAAATTTTTAACTTGTAAATTTTTTTATTTATTTAATTAATTTTTTTTTTTACGGTTAAAAAATTATTTGATATCTAATTTTTGTTATATATAAAAATAATTTCAAAATTCAATTATCAATATGTCATATACATTCACTCCTTTTTAATACTCTTCCCCTAACATTAAACAAAATAATTTTATTTAATTAATTTTTTAATTTAATTATATGTTTATATTAATAAATAATCAATCATATATTTAAAATTTAAATTATAATTATTTTAGTAATTAAAATCTTAATTAAATCTACAAATTATATACCTTATACTCAAATTAATTAAATAGAATGTGAAGGTTCATAAAATAAAAAAGAAGATTATCCCATAGCTATTCCAAAAATAAAAAAATAAAAAAAAAAGAGAGAGAGAAAAAGAATTATCTTGAATTGTTTGATTCACAATTTTTTTTAATATACTTATATGATATATAGAGTACTTGTCAAATTTACAAATCTTATATCATTTCACACCTTTTGACCCCACATAATAAAAGTCTTTAATATCGGAACACTTTTTTTTTTTTAAAAAAAAAAAAAAGAAAAAATCTTATATCCCGCATATTTTGACTGTAGGCGTTCCCATTGACGAAGGTTCTTACCTTCAACATTTTGTGCTCACTTATCGTTGGAATCGAAAAAGGAGCACAAAGAGAGACATTGGCAAATCTTTTCTACCAACTTTTGGACGGGGCCATATCAATACCAATCAACTTGCCTTTCACTCGCTTCAACCGTTGTCTCAAAGCAAGGGCAAAAATTAGAACCATGATCTTGGATCTTGTAAGTGAAAGAAGGGAGCACCACAATGCTTTTCCATCAAAGGACTTAATCACTAGCTTGCTTCGTCTCCGGAACGACGACAACTCCCCCCTATTATCCGATGAGGAAATCGTTGATAATGTCACGACGGTAATGATCGCAGGACATGATACTTCCTCCATCCTCTTGGCTTTCATGGTTAGAATTTTAGCTACCGAACCATCCGTTTATGCCAGTGTCGTTCAAGGTACGTACCCAGGAAAAACAAAAAAATAAAAATAAAAATAAAAATCTGTCACGTAACATCTTCTATAAAAAATAATAAAAAAAAAAAAATAAGGGGTTAAAGGGGATTTCTAATTTGATGAAAACTACATATATTGTAGATTTTTTTCTTCTCAATGGTCATCACTATTTGCTATTGCAGAACAAGAGGAGATCGCTAAGAGTAAGGCCTCAGGCGAAACTTTGACATGGGATGATCTTGCAAAGATGAAATATACGTGGAGTGTGGCTATGGAGACTCTAAGGATGTATCCTCCTGCTTTTTTAACCTTCAGAAGGGTGGTTCAAGATGTTGAGTGTGAAGGATACCATATTCCCAAAGGCTGGCAGGTGAGAAAATCGATTATGTTTTCTCCACATTTTCAACATATTTTGAAATTTCAAAAGCAGGTAGCGTATTGAATACTATTCAGCGAAAAAAAAACAACAAAAGGAAAAATTGGTCCATGAAAGCGTCCTGTGCACGCAGTCAGTTCCCTGTCCTATGTCTCAAAAGATAATTTTAGTAATTATAAAGCC
This sequence comes from Rhizophora apiculata, assembly GCA_037832385.1. Taxonomy (NCBI): domain Eukaryota; kingdom Viridiplantae; phylum Streptophyta; class Magnoliopsida; order Malpighiales; family Rhizophoraceae; genus Rhizophora; species Rhizophora apiculata. The sequence goes on along the minus strand of CM075438.1, from coordinate 3,994,137 downwards.
TGCTCTCACTGCACAGGCCTTCCACATTTGTAATAAGTATGCGTAACTTAACTCATCACTTAATAAGCTGTAGAACATTATTAAGGATATTAATAGTTCTATTCTTCTTGTTCTCTAACTGGCATGACAATTATTATGTAAAAACCATGTTTTCGCATACGAAACTCTTGCACTCGGATATTGGGAAAGAATTAAATACACAAAATTTGCCCTTGCCGTAATTATCATGTGTCAATCTATATAAAAGTCAAAAATTGTTGGTTTCATTCTATGTTAGTCTATTTAATGTCAGGATTAAAAATTTGAACATTATAATGCTAGTATTTCTCTAAATCGTGTGTTGACTTGTGCACTAGATATTGACTTGTTCAACCTTGACACACATGGATGCCGATATTTTTCCTCATCCAACAAAGTTCGATCCAAGTCGTCTGGAGAAGCAGAAATTGGTCCCGCCATACACATGGGTGCCGTTTGGGGCAGGACCACGAATGTGCCCAGGCTATGAATTTGCAAGAATTGAAGCCCTGGTTGCAATACATTACCTGGTAACTCACTTCACATGGAAGCTCTGCAACAATGACCTTTCTTTCGCTAGAGTGCCACTGCCAAATTTCCACAAGGGACTGGAGATCCAAATTGACCCAAAGAAGGTCCCTCCTCCTAAAATAGACTAAACTATTAATTTGTGTCTGTAACTGAAGCCATATAGCCAAGTAGAAACATCCACTCCGTCGTCCCTTTATAGATTAATAGTGTATGAGTCAAATAACTGAACAGCATAGTTCAGACAGCAAAAGTAAAAGGTGGGTGTCTACTTTCTTGCGTTTGTAAAATTTATCGTGTAGTTTCGATGATTTGTTATTACAACCCTAAGGTTTTATATCAAAATATTGAATGTTACTAATGTGTTTATCTAAGTGTGATTGATAAAAAAATTGAATTACAAAAATAAATAAATAAATCAACACAAGTTAAAAAAAAAAAAGTGAGTTAATTATAAGTTAATTTCTATAAGTTATTATCCTTAATTTAAAATGAATTTGATGACTAACCATAAATGTTTGTAAAATTAGACCTATCTAGATTTTAATGCCACTAATTATATATTAATTGGATGTATATAGAGAAAAATATAACTTAAATATTAAAGCGTATTAAAACTATTATAACAGATTGTATTGATCAATTTTAAAAAGACATCATATATAATTAAAATTTAATTAGATGGTGAAAATTTTTAATTAAAAAGATATTTTAATTTGGTTTCAATGCAAAAAATAAAACATAATTTAAGATTCTGTAAACCGTTATACTTGATTTATTGAAAGAATTACAAACACCGAGTTGTCTGATTATACTCTTTAGATTTGCACACATTAGTATAATGATTACGTTTGTGAAATAAGTAATACTTAATATGAGATTTATTATATTTTCCTCTACTACGGCCTCTTTCTCGGCCTTAACTTAACCTCGATGTCGACCTCTGTACAACTGATCTGATTTTCTTTAATCATTATATTGATTGTCATCGTTTTCATAATTATGATAGTGATTTTTTTGACCTCTATTGTTATAATAATTGTTACCATATCCTCATTCTCTACGATAAGAAGAATTTTACTTCTATTTTGATTATTTTATTTTTATTTTAATTGATTACTCTAATTGCTTTTAGTAAAATCTAACTTTGAAGTGATTACATTACTAGCTTTTCAATGCATTTCTCATCCATGAGCTTTTCATGAGCTTGTAATGTGTATAGTAGTACATTAACTGATATCTGAGACAAATCATGTTCACGAGAACAATAACTCTACTTATATAAATTAAAATTGATTCTAAAACTTCAATTTATTAAAGTTCAAATTGATGTCATAAGATTTGGAGTTTCATTTTTTTAATTTTATTTACACCTTAAAATGATGTCATTCAGATATTTCATATTTATTTTGATGAGGTTGTTCATATAATTTTTTCAAAATTTTTATCATTCACTTTTAATGAATAACTATCTGTACTTTTGTAATATTTATTATAAGTTTTATAATTTTGTTTTTTACAATATTTCATAATTTGTTATAGTTATGTAAAACTTTCTTTTACATATATTATTAGTTGTATTTTTTTTTTCATCCAAAATATAAATTAAAATAAGAATTGTATTATTTATATTAAAATTTATAATTTTTTTTCAATTTGACCCTCAAATTTTCATTATTTACAATCTATTTCAAAATTTTCATCATTTATAATCTAACTCAACTTTTTTTATTTTTATTTAAACCTCTACACTTTTATATTTTTTAATAAGACCCCTTAAATTTGATTAAATGATAAGAATGAGAAACAAGCTTTTTCAACGAGATAACAACACATTGGTGACTTAAAAAGGTAGAGTAGCGACCACCGAATAAAAATCGTCTGCTTTAAGGTAACAACAATAAGCAGCGATAATATAATTGATAGTAGAAAACAAAGGCAAACCCTTAAAATTTTGTAGATATGCAATATTTGTAATTTATTTAAGGTGCATGACGGTTGACAACGAATCTCTGATGATGACGAGCAACGATTTTTATAACTTCAACAATTTTTTTGATAGTTCCAATGACTTTTACGACAGTTGTAACAAAACTTATATATATTTCTTTTAATGTAAATTAAAAATATAAATTTTAATATTAATTTTTTATTTTAATATTAATTTTTGAATTAATTTGATTTTAATATTATTAATAAAATATAATAATTTTAATATTATTAATAAAAAAATATAAAAATATTATAATTTTATAAAAATATCACATATAATATATATATATATATATATATATATATATATATATATATATATATAAAATAATATAAAAAAATATATTTATATAATTATAAATATATAAATTTATTTAAATAATTAATTTTAAATTAAAATTAACTAAATTAAATTATATAATAATAAATTTTAAATTTTTATTAATATTAATATTTACTCTTCAATTATTTCTTAAAGAGCTACAATTTACTGTTATCATTTTTTTTTTTTTAATTGAGTTGGGCCAGTCCATCGTTACGGGTGACCCAATCCCACGCAAAACTAACGTATATTTTTAACAAAATATATCATGATAGAAGAATATTACTTTATTATAGGGACTTTTACTTTTTGTTTGGTTTGAATCCTTAAAATAATCAAAACTCTGTCTGCATCGTAGATATATCATCGTTCATTTCACAAGCAATAGAGTTACCATCCAACTTCGGCAGAGGTATATGCCGTTTCTCCCAACTAGACAAAGGGCAACCCATCCAAAAAGAACGAAGAAGGTTAAGGGACGACATTCAATTGCATATATTCAATAAATGGAAAGTTATTGTTTTGTGGTTTAGTAGTTCTCTGCAGACATTTTTATTTAATTTCAATTAGGTTTTAGGGATTTATATGCGTCTCAATTTTTCAATCATCCCTTTCATTGAATATTTATTTGATTATCTATTGCAAAATAGTTAACACGATTATTTAAAAAAAAAAAACACACAAAATAGTTAGGAAATATGTAAAATGAATACAAAATGAATATCAATTTATAATGATCATTAATTAATTATAATTGATATAAAATAGACGTATGTGTGCACAACAAAGACAGAGCAAAAGCTGAAACTCTGAATACACATTTTACCAATCCTCAGGACAAAGAGAAACCAACAATCTCTCTAGCAACCGTGGATCCTGCAATCTATTTCTCCTTGCTGTCACTCTTCTTTGTTCTCTTCATCACCAGGAAATGGCAAACCTCCAAAAAGCTTCCTCCAGGTTCCTTAGGCTTCTCCATCATAGGCCAAAGTCCGAGTCTCCTACATGCCATGAGAAAACGTAGAGGGGAAGAATGGCTTCGTGAAAGAATTAGGAAATATGGTCCAGTTTCAAAACTGAACATCTTTGGGACCCCAACAGTACTTCTCCATGGGCAGGCGGCAAACAAGTTTATCTATACTTGCGATGCCAGCGAGCTAATTAATAAACAACCAGCATCCGTGAGAAAGATTTCTGGTGAGAGGAATATCCTGGAGTTAAACTCTTATGAGCACAAACTTGTGGGAGGTGCACTTGTATCATTTTTGAAGGCTAATGTGTTAAAGCAATATGTAGGGAAAATGGATAAGGAGGTCAAACAACACTTCCAAAGGCATTGGCATGGCCATCATAAGGCTTCGGTAAGCCAACTTCCTTTTACTTTTTTCTACTTTTTCTTTCTTTTTTTTTTTTAATATTGTCTATTAGACAACATGAAAGATGATCCTTAATGTAAATATAAAGTTTCTTAATTATGACTTAAAAGACACAAATCTTGTTTCATTCAATCTATTAGTTGAATTTAATAATAATAAGAAAGTTTAAGTTCTCAATTACTTAGGGTCCAAGAATTGGCATCTTATGTCAATTTTTGCTTGCCATTTCCTGCACCAACTAGGAAGACACTCAACACCTTTAAAAAAGTGATACTGTGAATTTCCGGACAAACTGAGCAAATTTTCATTATGCTGCACTCTTTTAATTTATACCTCTTTTCTTCTTCAACTAGTCTATCAATTGGTAAAAGGAAATGAACTCATGTACATATATACCATTTGAGGGTATAGGTGAGGCCATTGATGCAGACGCTCGCTTTCAACACTCTGACATCACTTATCATTGGCATAGAAGAAGAAACTAGAAGGGAAAAACTTGCAGAGCTCTTCCAACAAATAATGGATGGAATATTCACATTCGCAGTCAATTTTCCCTTCACACAAGCTTCTACCGAAGTCTCAAGGCGAGGGCAAAATTAAGAACCATGATCATCGAGCCAATGAAAGAAAAAAGAGCAGCACTGGCTCAACATAAGGCTTCTCCTGGCCAAGATCTAGTCGCCTGCTTGTTTAGTCTCCAAAACAACCACGACTCGTTGGCGCTATTCTCTGACGACGAAATCATAGATAATGCCATCGCAGTACTGGTAGCAGGACATGATCCAACTTCCATTCTGCTCGCTTTGTTGGTCAGAATTTTTCCATTTTGCCATCTGTTTATGCCAATGTTGTGCAAGGCTTGCCAAATAATTTTTCTTTTGAAAAAAAAAAAAAAATTATAAAACCAGTTAAACAAAACATTGCTGACATGTTTTTTTTGATCATTCTGACAATTTTGGATCTGCAGTACAGGAAGAGATAGCTGAGAGTAAGGTCTCGGGGGAGCTTCTGACATGGGATGATCTTTCAGGAATGAAATACACATGGAGAGTTCCTTTAGGGTGTTTGAGGACAACCTCTCCAGTGCTTTTAGACTTCAGGAGAGCTGCTCAGGATTGTGAATACGAAGGACATCTTATCCCTAAAGGGCGGCACCAAACTTACATGGACGCAGTCGATTTAAGTCATCTAAACGCGACTTACACGTTACATTATCTTAACTATTATTTAAACATTTTTAATTTTTTTTCTTCATTATAATCAAAATGGACGATAACATTATCGTAATAATATAATGTAAAGTCAGTTTCTGAAATCTACTGAATTGAGATTGTCAATGTCAACTCTCATGTGTGATAATTTTATTTAAAAGAAAAAACACAAAAAACTAAGCAAGTGGCCTTACTTACAAAAAGGTGCATGAGGTTGTTTGCGGAACAATCCCAATAATTTTCTTTGCAAGTTATGTGGCCAGCAGCCATGACACACATGGATGGCAACCTCTTCCGGATCCATCAAACTTTGACCCGACCCATTTCGAAAGGACATCAAACCCTCCGTACTGTTTTGTGCCATTTGGAGGAGGGCCCCGGATCTGCCCTGGAAATGAATTTGCAAGAATGGAAACTCTGGTTACAATACATTATTACTGGGTCACTCACTTCACATGGAGGCCCTGCAGTACAGATCTTTCTTTTGCTACATATCCATTGCCAAGTTTCAAAGGGCGATTAGACATAGAAATTGAACCCAAGATAGCATCCAAAATTGAAAAAATTTATATAGATGGCCTCTTTTTTATATTATACTAATATTGAGAAATCACTGCCAGCTTATTTTCTACCCCAAAAAACAGAAAAAGCCCTCGACCAGGCAATATGCAGTAGCATCCCTCCTCAAGCAAATTTGCTTGTAAAGGTCATGTCAGCCAACCCAAAAGGATAAAGAAAAAAAAATTGCTTTAGTCATCTGTCTCTTAAAAATCTAATGGGCGGCAGGAAGCCTCTGCCAAACAATGCAAAGCCAAAAAAAAAAAAATGCATGAGAATTATCAAAGATGGCAACAATTCAGCATTACAATAGAATCTTGGGACTGTGTAAACGGCCGTGTATTCTTTCCTCCCCTTTGAGAGCCCTTGTAGCTTCCATTTTTTCAGACAAAGACGTCCGCACATGTTTGTGTTCACACTGTGCTGTTTTAAATTATTCAGCCTACCAAAGATACTAGTCGTCAAGTACTTTTTTTATTTAAATTTTAAGATGAACATCAGAGTTCAATAGTGAATGTTTATTTAATTTGATAGATCAGTTGCATTAGGTGGTCGAATTCATCTTATTGAATAAAGATAATTAGAAAAATGTTGGCTTCGCGGCATAAAGTACACCACATGTCCAGAAGAAGGAGCTCGCTGCATAATCGGGCCCCACACACAGGCGGTCCACTCATTATTCAGCCTCCTCACATATTTTTTATTTAAATTTTAAGGTCAACGTCAGAATTCAATAACGAGATTTTATTTGACTTGATAGATCGTACCTATCATAAGTTATTTTTTATTGAGTTTGTAGATTATATATATATATATTATTTTATGATATATTTGTAAATTTTTAATATAAATAAAAATAATTAAAAAATTATTTATTTTTAAATTTTATAATTTTTTATTTTAAAAAATAAAAATTATATTTATATTGAAAAAAAAATAAAAATAAAAATTATTTATTAATATTTTATTCAACAAAGACTCCCAATTTAATTTAATATATATCTTGTAATTATTATGGCATCTTTACAGTTATAAGACCACATCATCGCAATACCAAAAATAACTTTTAAATCTCCCCATACGACTTAGGAGCTCAGCACAGCTCTCTTATAAATAAATAATACATAATGAGTTAGTGTGCACAGATGTCAGCGTTAATACAAATGCCTAAAAATTAGCTCAACAGGACTTATGGCTGCCGCAATTTACTTATCCTTTCTCGTTCTTCTTTTTCTCCTGCCACTCCTCCTACTGGTCAGGAGAAACAACCCAAAAACACTTCCACCAGGGTCTTTAGGTTTACCCTTTATCGGCCAAACACTCGCACTCCGGAATGCCATGCGCAGGAACACTGCAGAAGAATGGCTCAAAAACAGAATCAAAAAATATGGCCCCATCTCAAAACTGGGATTTATTGGGTACAAAACAGTGTTCATTCAAGGGCAGGCTGCACATAAGTTCATCTTCACCAGTGACACCGGAGTACTTTCTAACCAGCATCCAGAATCAATTAGAAGGATTTTTGGAGAAAAAAATATCTTGGAGTTGATGGGTCTTGAGCACAAGCGGGTGAGGGGAGCGCTCACATCATTTTTAAAGCCTGAAGTGTTAAAGCAATATGTGGGGAGGATGGATGAAGAGGTTAAACATCATCTTGAGCTGCACTGGCATGGCAACCAAAAGGTTTCGGTATGTCTTCAATTGTTTCTAGTAATTATTAATTACACAGAATTTGTTACGGTTTATTTGTTAATAATTTATTAATATTACGCCAAAATTTTTAATTTGTGGAATTTTTTATTTTCTTTATTCATTCAATTAAAAATTTTATTTTTTATGGTCAAGAAATTATTTGATATCTAAGTTTTATTGAAAGAATATAAGAGAAATAAATTCAAACTCAATTATCATCGTACCATATAAATTCATTCTTTCTTTAACATTGAACAAAATAATTTTATTAAATTAAGTTCTCCAATTTGATTAGATGTTTAAGATAAATAAAAAGTAATTAGTAATTATTATTATTATAACATTCTAATTAAAATTTAAATCATATATGTTTTTGAGAAATTATTTGTTTCGATTAAAATTTAAATTATAATTGTCTCAGTAGGTAAAACTTTAGTTGAATCTACAAACCATATGCCTTATACTCAAATTAATTAAATAAAATGTGAAGGTTTGTAAAATAAAAAAGAAGATTATCTCATTGCTATTAAAAAAAAAAAGGATAAAGAATTATCTTGAATTGTCTAATCTACACTCCAGAGATTTTTTTTTTTTTTTTTATCACTCGTGTAGTTGTCAAAGTTACAAATCTTTTATCATTTCATTTGACTCCTTTCGACCCCACACGATAAAAGTCGCGAATGTCGGAACATTTTTTTTTTCTTTTTCTTTTTTTTCTTAAAAAAAAAAAATCTTATAACCCGCGTATTTTGACCGTAGGTGTTGCCATTGATGAAGGTTCTTGCCTTCAACATTTTGTGCTCACTTATCGTTGGAATCGAAAAAGGAGCACAGAGAGAGACATTGGCAAATCTTTTCTACCAACTTTTGGACGGGGCCATATCAATACCAATCAATTTGCCTTTCACTCGCTTCAACCGTAGTCTCAAAGCAAGGGCAAAAATTAGAACCGTGATCTTGGATCTTGTAAGTGAAAGAAGGGTATCACTAGAGCAGCACAATGCTTTTCCATCAAAGGACTTAATCACTAGCCTGCTTCGTCTCCGGAACGACGACAATTCCGCCCTATTATCCGACGAGGAAATCGTTGATAATGCCACGGCTGTAATGGTCGCAGGACATGATACTTCCTCGGTCGTCTTGGCTTTCATGGTTAGAATTTTAGCTACCGAACCATCCGTTTATGCCAGTGTCGTTCAAGGTACGTACCCAGGATTAAAAAAAAAAAAAAAAAGGGGGTTAAAGGGGATTTCTAATTTGATAAAAACTACATATATTGTAGATTTTATTTTTTTTTACCTGAAAGGTCTTCACTATTTGCGATTGCAGAACAAGAGGAAATAGCTAAGAGTAAGGCCTCGGGCGAAACTTTGACATGGGATGATCTTGCAAAGATGAAATATACATGGAGTGTGGCTATGGAGACTCTAAGGATGTATCCTCCTGCTTTTTTAACCTTCAGAAGGGTGGTTCAAGATTTTGAGTATGAAGGATACCATATTCCCAAAGGCTGGCAGGTGAGAAAATCGATTGTGTTTTTGTTTTTTTTTTTCCACATTTTCATCATATTTTAAAATTTCAAAAGTAGGTAGCCTATTGAATACTATTCAACGCTACACAAATCGAATGCAAACCAGCCAAAAAAGAAAAAACGAAGGTCCACGAGAGTGTTATGCGCATGCAATAAATTCCCTGTCCAATATCTCGAAAGATATTTTTAGTAATTATAAAGCCTGCTCTCACTGCACTGGCCTTCCGCATTTGTAATAAGTATGCGTAACTTAACTCATCACTTAATAAGCTGTAGGACATTATTAAGGATACTAATAGTTCTATTGTTCTCGTTCTTTAACTAGCACGACAATTATTATGTAAAAACCATGGTTTTTGCATACGAAACTCTTGCACTCGGAGACTGGGAAAGAATTAAATATACACAAATTTGTGTCAATCTATATAAAAGTAAAAAATTATTGGTTTCGTTCTATGTTAGTCTATTCGAAGTCAGGATTAAAAATTTGAACATTATAATGCTAGTATTTCTCTAAATCGTGTTTTGACTTGTGCACTAGATATTGGCTTGTTCAACCTTGACACACATGGATGCCAATATTTTTCCTCATCCAACAAAGTTCGATCCAAGTCGTCTAGAGAAGCAGACATTGGTCCCACCATACACATGGGTGCCATTTGGGGCAGGACCCCGAATGTGCCCAGGCTATGAATTTGCAAGAATTGAAACCCTGGTTGCAATACATTACCTGGTAACCCACTTCACATGGAAGCTCTGCAGCACTGACCTTTCTTTCTCTAGAGAGCCAATGCCAAATTTCCGTAAGGGACTGGAGATCCAAATTGACCCAAAGAAGGTCCCTCCTCCTAAAATAGAATGAACTATTAATTTGTATATCTAACTGAAGCCATATAGCCAAGTAGAAACATCCAATCCGTCGTCCCTTTATAGATTAATAGTGTATGAGTCAAATAACTGAACAGAATAGTTCAGATAGCAAAAATAAAAGGTGGGTGTCTACTTTCTTGCGTTTGTAAAATTTCTCGTGTAGTTTCGATGATTTATTATCACAACCCTAAGTTTTTATATCAAAATATTGAATTTTGCTAACGTTTTTGTTTAAGTGTGATTAATAAAAGAATTGAATTACAAAAACAAATAAAAAAATCAACACAAGTTAAAAAAAAAAAAGTAAGTTAATTATAGGTTAATTTCCATAAGTTATCCTTAATTTAAAATGAATTTGATGACCAATTATAAATGTTTGTAAAATTAGACTTGTCTACATTTTAATGTTACTAATTATGTATTAATTAGATATGTGTAGAGAAAAATATAATTCAAATATTAGAGTGTGTTAAAACTATCATAACAAATTATATTGACCAACTTTAAAAAGACGTCATATATAATTAAAACTTAATTAGATGGTGAAAATATTTGATTAGAAAAATATTTTAATTTAAATTTAATGTAAAAGATGGAACATGATTTAAGATTTCGTAAATAACGTTATACTTGATTTATTGAAAGAATTACAAATATTGAGTTGTTTGATTATACTTTTTGAACCTGCAATTATTAGTATAATCACAACATTTGTAATATAAGTAACACTAATATGAGATTTGTTATATTTTCCTCTACCACTACCTCTTTTTTGACCTTGACCTCGATCTTAACTTCAACTTCTAGACAACTGATCTAATCTTTTTTAGTAATTATATTAATTGTTATTATTTTTATAATTATTATAGTGATTTTTCTTGATTTTTATTATTATAATAATTACTATCATATTTTCATCCTCTACTATAAAAAGAATCTGATTTTTATTTTAATTGATCACTTTGATCTTTTGGTAAAACTTAACTTTGAAGTGTTTGCTTTATTGGGTTTTCAAAACGTTTTTCATCCATAAGCTTGTAATGCGCATATTAGTATATCATCTAACATCTGTGACAAATCATATTCACAAGAGTAATAATTTTATTTATATAAACTAAAATTAATTTTGAAATTTTTTATTTATAAAAACTCAAATTTATGTCATAAAGTTTAAAGTTTTACTTTTTAAACTTTATTTGCACCTTATAATAATATCATTAAGATATTTTATATTTACTTTGATGAGATTACTCATGTAATCTTCTTAAAAATTTTATCATTTACTTTCTGATAGATGAAATAAAGTATCTTGTTATTCTTCTTATGTACCTCTTAATGAGTAGCTCTTTTTACTTCTGTGACATTTGCTGTGAGTTTTGTAACTCTATTCTTCACAATAATTAGCAATTTGTTATAGTCAAACAAAATTTTTATCTACATATGCCATTAGTTTTAATTTTTTCTCATCCAAAACAGAAACTAAAATAGAAATTGTGTTATTCATAATGAAATTTATTTTTTTTTTCAATTTGACCCCTAAACTTTTACTATTTACACTCTAGTCCAAAATTTTTATCATTTACAATCTAACTTAAGTTTTTTTTATTTCCAATTAAACCTCCATACTTTTGTTTTTTTAATTAAACCCTTTAAATATGATTAAATGACAAGAATAAGGAACAACACAATGGTGAGCTGAAAAGGTAGAGTAACAACCTTTGAATAGAAATCATCAGGTTTGGGGTGACAACAATAAACGACAATAATACAATTGATGATAGAAAATAAAAGCGAACCCTAAAAATTTTGTAAATTTGCAATGTTTGCAGTTTATCTAAGGTGTGTGATGGTTGACAACAAATCTCTAATGATAACGAGCAATGATTTCTATAACTTCAAGAATTTTTTTTGGTGGTTTTAGTGACTTCTACAACAGTTCTAACAAATTTTATATGTTTTTTTTGATTTAAATTAAAAATATCAATTCTAATATTAGCTCTCTATTTATTTTGATAATAGTTTTTGAATTAAACTAACTCTGATATATTTGACAGAATATAATAATTTTGATATCATTAATAAAAAAATATAAAAATATTATAAATTATATAAATTTAATAAAAATATTATATATAATAATATAAAAATATACATATAATAATATAAAAATATATTTTTATATAATTATAAATATATAAATTTATTTAAATAATTAATTTTAAATTAAAATAATTATATTAAATTATACAATAATAAATTTTTAATTTATATTAATATTTATACTTACTCTCTAATATTTTTTTAAGGGGGTACGGTTATCATTTTTTTTGTTTCTTAAAATTGAGTTGGGCCAGTCCATCATTACGGGTGAACCAATCCCACGCAAAACTAACATATATTTTTAATAAAATATATAATGATAGAAGAATATTACTTTATTATAGATACTTTTACTTTTTGTTAGGTTTGAATCCTTAAAATAATCAAAATTCTGTCTGCATCGTAGAATATATCATCGTTCACTTCACAAGCAATAGAGATACCATCCAACTTCGGCAGAGGTATATGCCGTTTCTCCCAACTAGACAAAGGGCAACCCATCCAAAAAGAAAGAAGTAGGTTAAGGGACGACATTCAATTGCATATATTCAATAAATGGAAAGTCATTGTTTTGTGGTTTAGTAGTTTTCTGCAGACATGTTTATTCAATTTCAATTTAGTTTTAGAGATTTATATGCTTCTTAATTTTTCAATCATCCCTTTCATTGAATATTTATTTGATTATCTATTGTAAAATAGTTTACACGATTATTTTTTTTGTCTATTATATTAGATAACAACAAAAAAAGAATTGCTTGTAAAGGTCATGTCACCCCACCCCCCATAAAAAAAAAAAAAAAAAAAAACTTTTGCTTTAGTCATCATTAGTCTCTTAAGAAATCTAGTGGCCAGCAGGAAGCCTCTCTCAAACAATGGAAAGCCCAAGAAAAAAAAAAAAAGGGCATAAAAATTATCAAAGATGGGAACAATTCAGCATTACAATGGAATCATAGGACTGTGCAAACGGCCTTGTATTCTTTCCTTCACGTTTGAGAGCCTTGGTTGCTTTCATTTGTCTCTAGCCAATACTTTCCCTTTTTAAACTGAAACATTCAGTCAAAGAGATAACGGCCCGGTCTCACTTGCTAAAATAATGTAGGGCTCCTTCACTTACTTTAGAGCTCCACGTAATAAAAAATAATATTTTAAATTTCACAATTTTTCGTTAAAATATATAGTTTGTGTAATAAACACGTCGACATATGTAATAACCATAACAAAAAATGTACAACAAGACTTCAAAAGTAAAAATAATTAAAAAAAACCGTAATAACATACACAAAATATGATATTAAGTTAATTACACACATTTAAGTATAACCTTTATTGATTTTGTAGGTCTTTTTTTTTTTTTTTTTGAATCTTGTGCACAAATTTATCATTTTTAAAATATATTTTGTTAAGTTGATTGCACATACATGACAATCAACCAATCACAATTAAGGTCAGCATTATTTAAAAAAAAAAAAAATTGTGCTTATACCAATGTTAAACAAGTACAAACCAAGGTTTCATGAAAGCGGCTGTTATAGAAACGTTAAAATTCTTCTTAGCTACTCTTTTAAACCAAGGTTTCTTGATAGCAAAAGCATTTTATTTTCTTTTGACCAGAAGAAATTCCGAAAGGCTTCCACCATGTTCTTTAGGCTTACCCTTCGTAGGCCAAAGCCTCAAGCCTCCTGCGTGCCATGAGCACGAACACAGCACAATAATGGCTTCAGAATAGAATAAGAAAATATATTCTGTCTCAAAAAATGAACCTGGATCCAAATCTAAAGAGGTTATTTTGCAGCCAAATTTTTTTTTTTTTTTTAAAAAAGAAAATTTATGAATATCAAAGTATAAATAGATGTTTTGGACATCGATTTTAACGTGGGATTGATTTTAAGCTTATCATGAGGCTAACCCACAATTGCAAAAGCTGAATCGCATTTCATTGCAAAAAGAAGTTTTTGTATTTTCACCTACTCATACAAACAAACTAAACGTACTCAAAAATTAAATTAGCTAGAAAGGCACCACAAGTACCCTACCCAATATTTTCTTTTCCTTATTTTCATGCAAATAATGACAATGTTTTTAAGCAGTGGATGGATGGAAAGTTGAAGAAAGAAAGATGGAAACTGCAAAGGAAGGGAATTCCCATTGTTTGTTTAAAAGGAAAAAATGCAAGCAACAAGAGGAGGGAGGAGGGATGATATCTCATACTTATTCTCTTCCTTTTAGTCATCTTTTCCTTCCAAATTGGAAGGAGTGAAGATTTTTTTTTGGTACTTTTATCTTTTGTAACCCTTAGGTCCAATGGAAAGATGCAAATTACAAAGGAAAGGGATTTTCGATTGTTTGTTGGATAATACGTGATATTTCTTTTCTTCTTTTATAAAACTTTTCTTTCCAGATTGGAAAGGATTAGGGATAGAAGACATGAATTTTTTTTTCAAATTTACTTTATTGTTGTTGAAAATGAAAAATTAAATAAATTGTATATTATGAGACACTTAATAAATAAAGGTAAAATGAGAGTTTTAAATTTAACATTTATAATGTATTTAAAAATAAAAAAATAACAAGTGTGAATATATATATAATTTTTTTTTTCACTTAGTTGTATTTAATGTTACATTTTAACTAGTTTACGTTTTCTTTTTTTCATTATATTTTCTTTAGTTCAAACTAAACAACACAAACTGTCAAAGGAAAATTAAATCGCTCTCCCTTTTTATTTTCCTCACTCTCTTTCTCTTCTTTTTCTTTGTGCTTTTCCTTCCTTCTTTAGAGGAGGTGGGAAAAGTAATTGGTTTCCACATTTACAGTTAAAACTCTGGTAATAACAGCGTTACCACTTGGTTAAAAAAAAAAAAAAAAAGGAAAAAACATTTATTTACCATCAAATTGGCATCAGAGTCCTTCGTAACAACATTCTGTTATCGATTTTTCAAACAAATTAACAAAACAAATACTTGACGGCCCCGTGTGATCCACGCGCTATCCGAATCGTTTCAAGTACATTTATATAATGCTTCTCTCTGTGTCAATTCTTCGATTCTACCAAAACCTCCGCGCCGATCTTCAGATGCCCAATCTGTCTTCTTTAGCCGCGTTGTGATTATCCATCCGAGTAGTTAGAGTTTTTCTGGATCTCAGAAAATTTGGCTAAAATTTATTTTTAATTTTGCAATTAGAAAGAAGCTGTAACAATGGCGCAAGCGGTTGAGGAATGGTACAAGCAGATGCCTATCATCACCCGCTCCTATCTCACCGCCGCTATTGTGACCACCATCGGTTGCTCGCTCGAGGTGGGTGTTTCGAACTGTTTTTTTTTTTTTTTGAAATGTATGTATACCCAGCTTCGGATTAACTGGGATTGGTTGGCCGGTTCTAGTTTATGGGCAGATGGGGTTGATTTTCTAATGCCGATTGGAACTGGGTTTGTCTCAATTTTGAGAGTATTGGCCTTTTCCGCTTGGTTTGGGATGCGTGCTTGTAGATTATTTTTGTGGGTACTTAAGTTCTGATGTTTATTCTGTGTAATGGTTTATTTGGAATTATTGTCGGCTGTTTTTTAAGCTGTTCCTTTATTGGCTCATCAATTTCTAGGGTATTGTACTCAATTTTAAATACTTTTTATTGGGCTGCAACTATCTGGAGGTGTAAAAGGATGGATTTGAGGGTTATGGAGGGACTAATTCTGTATTTTTACTGTTTTGTTTTTGTTTTGCAGATAATATCTCCTCATAATCTCTATTTACACCCAACGCTTGTAGTTAAGCGATATCAGTTCTGGCGCCTTATAACGAATTTCTTGTACTTCAGGAAAATGGGTGAATTTTTAAACTTTGATACTTAATTTGATTCCATGTGTCAGAGCATCTCTATAATGTTATTATGTTTCTAGAAGTTTGTGGAAGTTTGTTGCTTCTTTCACGTGTGGCTTTTTACCTGCTAAATCCAGATTGATCATCATTATTAAACCACACGGTTATTTTGAAATGCATTGATTGGTTAATCTCAACATGCATTACCTGACGTGCACTGGACTTCTGTACTAATACAATGACATAAGAGCTTTTATAGAGTTGAGGTCATTCCAGATTGATCATTATTATGCTATCATGTTTGTTTTGAATATATTGATTTGTTAATCAGAACATTCATACTTGCACGTGCACAGAACTTCTATACTAATATAATGACGTAAGAGCTTTTATAGAGTTAAGGTTATTTGGAGGTCATTAAATCTTCCTTCTTATCTTTTGTACCTGCTAATTCCATATTGATTATTATTATGCCATCATGTTTCTTTCGAATGTATTGATTTGCCAATCTCAACAATCTTACCCATGCACTGCACTTTGTGCTGATATAATGACTTAAGAGCTTTTATAGAGAACACTATTTATGGTTCATTAAAGCTTCTGTCTTTTCTTTAGCGTGTGAAGATGCTCATTGTGTCTTTCAATCAAACTGAATGAAATTACACCCCACCGGAATGAAGAAAATGGCAGTTCTAATAAACTTCCATGAGTTTTCACTACTTCAAGTCAAGGAAAAATGTTTGGTTTATTGTAAGAAGACCTTTATTATTTAGGGCTATGCAGGAGCACATCTGATTCTTAATTGATTGGCTACTCTAATGATTCTTTTAGATCTTGGTAGGCTGCTGACTTGTTTTGACATAGGTAGGGTCAATGACTCCTGAAACAACTGTAATTTTTCCTGATATTGTGCCATGAGTCGTGGATATATCCTTATAATAAGAGAAGCCAATTTGTAAATTCTTAATTACTGAAGACAATAAATTCCCGAAATATTTCCTTTCTTGAGATATTTCCCATATGCATTATTGATTCATGTCATGCTGAAAGTGCATTGTACAGTTTATTCAGACAGAGATGTCCGCACATGTTTGTGTTCACACTATGCTGTTTTAATTGATACTCACATCCTGTTAACACTTCCAGTATCAAATTGACATTGCAGAACTTGTTCTTACTCCTTTTAGGTGCCCTATTCAGAGGGTGCTTTTTACTTCAAAGCTTTCTCTCTTGTTCTTCCTTTATGTTAAGCTGGTTGATCAATGTGCATGTTCTGAAGGCATATGTAATCATCACTTCTTCATGTGGTTCTTCATGATGATGCAGACTTGGACTTTATGTTCCATATGTTCTTCCTAGCTCGATACTGCAAACTACTCGAAGAGAACTCTTTCAGGGGAAGGACTGCAGACTTCTTTTACATGCTGTTGTTTGGTGCCTCTGTTTTAACTGGCATTGTTCTTATTGGGGGAATGATACCTTACTTGTCAGAATCATTCGCAAAAATCATATTCCTTAGCAACTCCTTGACTTTTATGATGGTTAGCCTGTTTACCTTAGGTACAAGTTACATGCTTTGACATTATTCCAACTTTTATTCAAGGTTTTCTCCTTTTTACCCTTCTGCAGGTTTATGTCTGGAGCAAGCAAAATCCTTTTATCCACATGAGTTTCTTGGGCCTCTTTACTTTTACAGCAGCTTACCTTCCATGGGTAAGTAAACTTCGTATAATTGTTATACATTCCTCAGTGCTAAGTATTCTAAATCAGAGTTCCAATGCAATTGTTCTACATTTTTCAATATGATAAATTTATGTTCAAAAGCTGATTGTAATACTGTCTTATTTCCTTGATTTTTCTACAGGTTCTTTTGGGATTTTCTGTCCTTGTTGGTGCTAGTGCATGGGTGGATCTGCTGGTGCGATTTCTTATTCAAATACTTACATTATTGCCCCAAATCTCTAAATTTTATTCACATTGCATGGCTGTTGTGCGTACTTTTCACTTTGGACTGTAATGGAAGTATAAAAGTGGTTATAATATCCTTTTTGTTTGCACCTAATTTGGAATAAACTTGCTTAGGCAGCCCTTGGTGGTTCTGCATTTGGTTGGCTGAGGTAGTGCTGTAGTCATGGAAGATGGGAAAGTGCCACTCACTTTCTTTCATGGTTCATCTTATGTTCCTTTAATTGTTGAAAGGAAAAAAGGAAAATAAAAGTTGCTTAAATCAATTTTACCGTTTGCTGCTTACTGCCATATATTTTTTCACTATCAGGGTAGCAGCTCCCCCCCTTCTCCGAGTCATATATCCAGATATCATTAGAAGAGTCTAGCATCTATTGAAAGGATATGGTGGAATACTATTTTTGTTTTGTTTTGTTTTGTCTTTTCTGTTTTTTCCTTCTTTGATTGAAAATGATGCTGATTTACTTGGAGGACCTTATGTGTATGCTGTAGTATGCCTGCTTTTGATTACATTATTTGCTGTCTGCATATGATCAGCATTATAAGATCTTTAAATTTTTTGCTACTGTTTGTTGGACAATCCCTTTGTTCTCTTGTTTAACAATTCCTTTTTCTAATTCAGGGAATGATAGCGGGTCATGCTTACTACTTTCTCGAAGATGTTTATCCAAGGTTGACAGGACGTCGACCCCTAAGAACACCAGCATTTATCAAATCGTTGTTTGCGGATGAGGCCGTTGTGGTGGCAAGGCCAGCAAATGTGAGATTTGCTCCCCCACCGGGCCAGGAAGTTCACCAAGATTGATGGATCCCTAGGAAAAGCAAACAAATGATGTAGCTTTTTATTGACTCTGTCAGTCAGCCTTTGCCAATTGCAGGAATGTGATCGGACTGGCCCTTTAGTATCATATACCCTGACATGAGTCTTCAAGTCAACAGTTTAACATGTATATGTTGCTGCTATTGAATCTTTATGGAATTTGACTAGAAGGCTTTTGTAGTTGGTGTTTGGTTTATTGTAAGAGTGCTTTCTATGTGGAATGTTTGTGAATAGGGGGCCTTCTTTGGGGCTGTAATGCCCAAGAAAATATACAGCCATTTTGGTCTTCTTGAAACTTATCTTAGGATCATATATATAAGACACTACACACCAGTTCGATCTCTTTTCTGCCAGGCCAAGTCTGATGGTTTCTCGCTGAGTTTCGGTCTCATGTAGAGATGGAGGTAGAGGAAGTATCCGAGTGTGGCCACCGCGATAACCATTTTCCAGGACCTATAATTTCTGAGCTGAATCTTTTGCATGCCAAATCCCAGCGCTGGTCGGTAGTAACTCCAGGAACTCGGTCTATGTGGAGGTGCCATACGTCATACTTCTCACTAGTCACTCCCATGTTTCCTTCAAAACAACAATCCTGGATTGGAAAAACCCTCAGGTTACCCGAATGGAAGCCTAGTTCTTATAACTGAATTGAACCTCGACCTGAAGAAGGGTTTGATTCAGTGGGTTGCCGTTTTAACTGTAAGACCCGATGGTCGTAGAATCACGCTGAAACCCACGACATTTTTCCTGAACACATACATGTGTATATGTTTCCTTTGCTCACAAGTAATGAGAAGAGTATGTGCAGCCAGAGAGTCAAACTAATGGCATCAGGCTTTTTTGGGTTAGCAAACACTAACATCTCTTCGTGAAAGAGATGAGCTGTCATAAGTTAACAAGTGAACATCAAGCAAATATTTACATTTGCACTAAACAAATCAAACACTAATATGACAAGTTCAATTGTTTGCCAAAATAAAATTAAAAAAACAGCAGTGTTAGACAGACGTAGGACCAAAGTGACACGAGAAAGAAAGAATCGGGTCCATAAAAATAATGTTACTTAAAAGATAATATATAACTATTTATAGTTATTCGACACATAATAAATATAGAAAACACCCATGTACACCATCTAAATAAATATAGAAAACACCCATGTACACCCTCTGTGTCTTTTTTTATTTTTATTTTTTATTATTATGGAGTTCGAAAATCTTGCATAAATTTTTTTTTTTTTTTAAAAAAGAGGTATTAAAGTTTTATTACAAAACTAAGAGTTCTAAAGCACAGAAAGCATTGCCCGTGTCTTTATATGCTAAGAAAAACCATAGTAAAGGCCCTGCAATAAATTGTCGAACCGCTGTAGCCGCTACATCCGGTTTGAGAGTAGCTGCCTTGCACTCTTTTTTTGTGAAAAATACGAAGGAGACAGAAAAGCCTACCAACAACTCACACGATCAGCCATTCGATACCAATTGGAGATTTTCTGCCGCCTCCTCCACTGGGCGCCACCCCATGTCGACCGCACGCAAACATGAGTCGCGCCACATCCCTGTCTTGCGCTGCTGGCCAATGAATTGGCGGCGGCGGCGGCGGCTCTGTTCTAGTCGACGGTAGATGCTCCAATTTGATATTCCGGTGAGTGTTAGAGAAGAGAAAAAGAGGCTTTCTCGTCTTGAGGATCAACTAACTAACTGGAAATTGATGAAGGAAGAAGATGATATCGTTTTTAGTAGCTCGCGCATTTGGCCATCGTGTTTCCAATTGCACCACCGGGAGTAGGTTACTGCAACAATGTCTTCTTGTTCCTCCTCCTCCTCCTTCCTCTTCTTCATCGCTCTCTCAGCTATCCCACACGCAAGCCCTCTCTCCATAGCTGCCAATGACAACTCCTAGCAACATTAACTAATGTGAAATAATTCCACCAATTTTACACAAAAAATTAAAGAACCATGCCTAATTTATTGTACTGCTCATATGACATTGGTACAATTAATTCATTTTATATTCCTAGTGTGAAAAGTACAATTAATTATCTACGATTGGGTTTATTGAACACTGGTGGTAGTTGGGGACCATGGGTCTTGTTTTGGTTTAAAGCTGTTCACTGTTTTTATTTGTTGCTTTTGTTTATGTGTATCCTAATTAGTATTAACAAAAGAAAAAAGTTTAAATTTGAAAGCATTCTGTTGTTTAACTTAAATGTTTGACCACCATTTGATTCTCAGCTTCATTTTTAAGTCGATTCTGTCTGATCTGGGAATTCCTCAGTTGGGCTGCATGTCACAATCCCCATTTTTAGGGGCCAAGCATCATAGTTCTGAACTGTGTCAATTATGAGGGAGTTTAACTGCTATTTAGTTTGTACTTTGAGAATCCAGTTACATCAGTTGTTGTGTATATTTGATTGAAATTGAGTTAAAGGTAAGTGAAAGCTGTTTGAAGTCAATGAAATAATGGTTGCAGGTTTGTGTTGAACAAATGGTTCCGCGCTCTTATTTTCAGTGGTATCTTTTTCGGTTGACTCTGTTATTAGAGGTAATTTTTTCTTTTTTCCTTTTTTTTTTGGGTTTCCTTTTATGTTTCTTAATTTTGCTAACTTCTTAAATCCCCTGCATCTCTTAGGTTGCTTCGAATATTATGTCACTGTGATGATAAAAATGTCGTCTTGCTCAACTGTCTGCGTTTACCATTACCTTTGTGTGATTGATTTCTTTGCACTGATCCCATCTAAACTATATTGGTTTTGCTTGACGTTATTGGATAAAAATGATTATGGACTGTTTTGAACTTGCGGAGCAAAATTTCTTCTATACCATTATGATTGTTGGATATTATTATAATCATTGTTATTATTATGTTGGTCATGTTTTTGCAGTATTTCTCTCTCTCTCTCTCTCTCTCTCTCTCTCTCTATATATATATATATATATATATATTTGTGCACACAAACACAAAAAATCTTATGCATGCTTTGCATGGACAGGCCATGGCCGAAAGTGCTTAGGAGCTCAAGGTCACTACCTCTGTTATTGTCAGGTGAGAATCCTTCCCAGAGGCTTGAGGCAGCAACCACTGAGGTTCAGTTCTCAAGGCGCATCTAGGCATCCTTAGGCGTACTAAATAGAAGAATTAGGTAAACAGAAGGGAGGAAAGGGGAGAACCTTTGAGGAAACTAGAGAAGTTGGGGAAGAAAAGCAGCAAGGAGAGAAAATTAGAGCAAGTTAAGAAACATAAAGAATATGGAGAAGTCAATAGTAGCTCTGTTTTCAATTCAACCAGCTAATGAATCTGTCAAATAATCAAGGGTTAATGACAAAAAAGAAAAGGCACTATCTTTTTTCATTAATTTGCATGAATTTTTGCCTCCAAATCCCTGAAGCTGTTGGTTGTTTTAACCAGTGTGGCATATTGGTTTGATTAAAGATGGGAAAAAAGAAAAAAAAGAAAAAAGAAAAAATAAACATATATCTTTCCTTCAAAGCCAAGAAATGTGACAACTACAATTTTCACATTAGAAAATGGATGGTTTCTGTTGTTTCAACCATCTTTTATATCCTGCAATTTTGCCTTTGCAGCATCGAGACATAGATTTGGTCCTATTATTTTCTTTTTCCTTCAATGGGAATGCGGTAAATCAGTTATTCTTGTCGCACCGGCACAGTATACAGAGAAAGAGGAGCCCTTCAAATTATGGTGTAGGGGGCTTGGAGGTCACACACTCTTTTCATGTGCAGTATACACATTTCTGCTGCGTTTATTATCAGATCCAGGGAGGCTGCTGTGATTAGATGGTCGAAGCAGCCAGATTGTTACTAAAAACATTTACTTGAAAGAGTTGTGCTGATCTCACGTGTATCCTCGTGCACACTGTGCTTCATTGCTTTCGAGCAAAATTTTGCTGCTCCCATTTAAATTCACGTGAAGATAAGATTATGAACATATGATTTTTTTGTAACACTCTAGAGCGTAAAAATCTTGTGTGGCAGGACGTATGTTCTGGCAAGGTTTGCACCGGTCTCGCTTTTGTTGCCGTGAAAATATGGGCAGTCTCCAACCAGATTGCCTCAACTCAGAAGCCAGGCCAATCAGCCGAACATGGGAATGAATTGTAAAGCCCCCCATATTGACGACACTGCTAAAACACTGATGCAGCAGACAACCGTGTACGTTAACAATGAATTTCCAACGAACAAGCCTCTTGGAAGAATCAAATGTACCCGATGTTATTATTGCCTTCACAGGGAGAATGTTTCGACATAAACAAGAGCTATTATCAGGCGGAAAAATTAATAAGAAATGAAAAAGAAACAATAAAGAGTACATTCCAAGCAACTCACTGGCAACCAATAAATAAACATAACAAATCAACGAAAAACAATCTGATCGGACAACCTCCACAAGCCCCGGGAAATTTTCCTTGTGGTAAATTTTAACTATATAAACCTGGTACAAGTCACCCGACAACAACCAAAGCCTCTAAGTCACAAGCAGTTAAGGGAATGCTCCCTTTCAGCAGCTACTAACGGTTTCTCTAGTATACATCTACAAAGAATTGCCGCCCCTTGAGCCATACAAGAACAACATATCTGGTTTCATTCTCTGGCTCCACTTGATTGCTCAACTCTCATGTCACCTACGCTGTCGAACCATTTGCTCAACTCTCATGTCACCTACACTCTTGAACCATGCAAAGCTGTTCTTTTTGGCAAAAATAATGTTCGAGGACAAAGAAATATTTTGGCTACCGGATTGGGTGGTATTGGGCTGATATTCTCTTCGGAGGCAACTTACGCAGGATGTAGAGCACCAGTGCAGAGGGCAAAATCTCAACCAGCTGTGGTTTCAGTACCAAAAATTCCATTTTCAGTGAAAGAAAAGCAACAGATCAATATGAGGGTAATAATAGCGGAATAATATAATAGAAACAAGCCAAACGAAGTACCATGTAATAGATCAAGTTCAAAATTGGGTGATCCAAGACATCGAGTGAGGCATCTGAATCAAAAGCAGATAGAAGAACCTGCATAATGGGTTGAGTTAGAAGCACATCAAAAAATCCATTGATATTTGTCATCACAGCATCCTCAAAAAGCAAATGCAGCCGCCATATTTCTCCTTGAGTATCATCTTGCACATTTCTACCAAAACCCAAAAAACCATACAAAACCACAATAGATGCCTGGTGCACCTATTACGTGCATTCACAAGAGATTATATAACATGCCTGAAGTTGTACTTATCCAATTAGATAAGATTGTCACACATCAAAAACCTATGTCATACATTAACTTGCTTATCTTAGCTAGATGTCATTAGATTGTTCCTACTAACAGCTAACGTTGCTGAAATGCATATGCCACCCACTTATTAGAGCAAAAGATATTCTTGGAAGTCAAAAGGAGAAATATTTATGAGGCTTACCACAAAGCATCTTATTAGGAAGCAAGCAAAGCATATAGCTGTAACTGACCCAACCTGCAACATAACATTAGTTAGGTCATCAGAACAAGTTTAATGCTCAAATCATGAGTCTACTTGCTTGTCCACATGAGTATGCTCAAGCTCACATGTGGAGGCAAATACAGGTAAGCATGCACATTACTAATTCTCACTCATCTGCTCTAATTGAAGATGAATTATGCATTTTTGCATTGCTTGTGCTTGTGTGGTCAAGTATCTGCTCCTATATATGATTGTGCTTGCACTCATCACTTGTTTGTGCATGCACGTGCACTTGGGCTCACCAGTGTTCGGAAGCATGCATGTATGTGTAACTAAAAAGACTGTCCACTCTTGCAGAATCAAATTAAGTGAACTTATATTACAAGGGTGACAAGAACCCAAAACCAAACAAGAAGCAATGTTTTCTGCAGATACAGAAAGATCTGACAAGTTCATGTGGTAAATAAAGTGAAGTAAAAGAAGAAAACCTCATGAAGCTTCTTTCTTCTCCCTTTAGATTCTATTGGGAAACGTCTCAGCATGAAAAATAATCTGGAAAACCATAAAAAGACATAACAGGAAAGGACACAAAGTTAACCACACTAACCAAGAATTTCAGAGATACTCCAACCATCATAACAGCCTGATCATGACAGTGGAGAGCACTGACCTTCCTCCATAAAGCAAGAACCCTAATGCTGCTATGATTGATACCGCTGGAAAAAGAGAGAAAGAAGGTACAATTCAATGATTATGCGTGTCCAAAAGAAGAACTTATATGTAACATCTATGAAAAGTTAAAAAGATACATGATATAGAGATTCAATCATCAGAATGGAACTCAAGAATATAGCACAAGAAGTCACCTGCAATAAATATCTTTCCAATGAATTCAACAACACTGTTATCATTTATCCAGAGGTAAATCCAGATGCAAACCTGATAACAAAAATCTTATTTCGATAAGATAATTTACTATATTACAATACCAATCAAAATATTCCAGTGGCCATTAAATACCTCAGCCAGAAATTCATGTAAAGAGATATAACATCAATAGACAAATGTACAATATTAACCTCTAAAGGGCTAGTCAGAGTTGCCTACTCTTGGAACCCATGGATGACCATATTCATAGCTAACTTAGTAAAGAACACGAGGGTATATTTCTGTTTTCAGGTTTTATGTACCAGTTTTAAGAACACTCAGTTGCTTGTCATCTATATTTCCAGCTTACTTTAGCAAAAGAACACATAGTAGAATACCCATGGACCTACATGCATCAGTGGCTCATTTTCTCTCTCTTTCCTTCCCTCCATTTCATAACTGATAATCTTTGTGTGACCAGCTTTCACACCAAGTCAATCCAGATACCCATAAACCATTTATCATATCCATCACTTTTCCATGTGGTGAACATGATGGGAAGACAAAAGAGGGCAACGAAAACTGCTTATACTGATGCTAAGCTGGAAACATCGCTTTCTAGTGTCAGCAATTTTAACAATAGCCCCACCTGTATGAAATAAATTGCACCATTGACTGAAATGTAGACAATCCGGAGCTTATCAGTTGGCAAACTTCTTGCCTGTTTAATTCAAATTGAACAATATCAGAATTCTTTACACCATGAATTCAGAACAGCAAAAATCAACCATAAACTGGGAAAATGCACAAGCAAATTTTTTACCACTCATGAAGAACCAATTTGCGTGTATACTTGCCTGATGATATATCTCTGCCCAAAATAGGACAAGCAATGTGTATGTTGAGAAAAACAGCAGTCCAGGGAGATCCAATACTACCAGCATTAGTACCTGGTGCCATAGATGGTGGCTCCAGCTTAGTATGTAAATGGCTAAAGCATTAGTGAGTCCATTAAATGAAGCAGTTTCATCCAATCAAAACTACTTCCTACATGCAAATCAACTTTACACATGCATCTTTGCAGCAACTCTTGGGCAAGAAGCAACTCAGATGACAGGAATGGGAATCAATGAAGGATAACACTTTATGAAGCTTCAACAACTAACCTTCGGATGCAAAACAAACACTTGTTTGTGAAATCCAAACACAATTGCACGAACTGCAAAATATAAACCCAAAATGATCAAATTGAATTCCAAGTTATAAAAATATAAACAAGAACCCAGGCATCACCAAGACCTCAAGATTCACCTCCATTAACAATAAAGTTCATGAGATGGAAAACTTTCTGCGTCGTCCATCCATACTCAGGCACTCTCAGTTCTATCCGTATCAATTGAATCTGCAAATCCAAGTACAAATGTGGAACATTAATATATATACCAATCAGCTAGATACCAGAACAGAACCAAGGAGCACAAAATCACACAAATTAGCAGACACAAACCTACAACAAATACTGAACGCAGAACATGGCAAACCATCTGAAAAGCTGAAGACCCAGAAACTAGAAGACACTTGTAATGAACAAAATGGTCAAAATTTTTCCTTTTTGTTAAAAATAAAAAAATAAAATAAAAAGCTTCCCCAGTCAAAATCAGTCACACTTAAAACACTAAGAATTGGCATAAATTCCTTTGACAAAAAAACTCATTTAGATTCAATATTCAATAGAACTTAAGTTTTCAACTCATTTAATGCACCTCTTACAGATTCTATCAAAATCTCATCAACCAATTAACACTTTGCAATTGAAAAGAAGAAGAAAAAAACAAAAAAGCACACATTCACACAGCGAGAGAGAGAGAGAGAGAGAGTTCAGAGAGTCAGGGAGAGAGTGTGAGAGAGAGAGAGACCAGAGCGACGGCAGAGACGAGAGCATAAGCAACGCAGAGAGCAAAAAAGATCCCATCTTGCCACTGAGTAGACTCATTGATGTCCCCCCACCAATCCCCAACCAAACCTTCAATAATTATTCCCATAATCCCTCCTCCTCCTCCTCCTCCTCCTCCTCCTCCTACTCCTTTTTCCCGAGAAAATCCAGGAAAAGAAAACAACAGCAACAAATAACAACAACAACAACAAAAAAAAAAGATTGAAACTTTCCCACTCACTCACCAATCGCCAATAACCAAAAGCCCGCGCAAAACACGAAATTAACAAATCCAAAATAGACCCAAATAAAAAATTAAAAGTAAAAAACAAAAACAAATTGATTGATTTGATTGACGGGTCAGCCCGATCTTCTCTTCTTCCCTCCTCTACCAATCGGTCCAAAGAGAGAAGATTAAGTAGAAGCAGCAGCAGCAGCAGCAGCAAAAGCGCACCTAAGCTTCTTCTACCACACACTCTCTCTCTCTCTCTCACTTTCTCTTTCTTTTTTAATTCTATTTCCTCACAATTTTCCAACCACTTTGATGGTTAACGGCCTATGGTAGATGAGATGAGTCGAGAAATCATCAGATCTAGTGGCTGTAAGCACTACAGTAACACGAAGAGACGTGTGATTTTTGCCTTTTTTTTTTTTTTTTAATTTATAAACACAGCCTCTTTTATCAATTTTTCTTCCTCCTAGAAAATATATTTAGATTGTTTGGCCACCGACCTAACGATAAAAAATAAAATAAAATTATAAAAATAAAATTAAAATTATAATATACTGACTAAACTTATTATTTTATATAATAATTTAATATTTTTTTACGATAAATTTTTTTTATAAAAATTATGTTCATAAATTTATTTATATTAAAATCATAAATTAAAAAAATTTTACTTAAATTTGATAATATTTATATATATAATTATTAATATATTTATAATATATATATATATATTTTTTTTTTTGTTAAAAAAATAAACATGAAATTGAATTAAGAAATTCGTACTTATTCCAGATTTAGGAGTCGACTTTCCACTTAATTTCGGAAAAGACATTTGTAATTTGTGATTCTTTTTGTTGGCGGCAACTTGTGAATGAATATCGTTAAATTGCCCCTCGAAATGGAAATAGCGGGCCTGTCTCTTGAAATCTATCGTCTTTTCATGATTACGTTATTTAGTACACAATTGATAGCAAAAGCTCGTTGTCGTTGGCTGACATGGAGAGTGCCATGCATTGAAAGTGAGACGTTTCCCCCCCCCCCCCTTTTTTCTTTTATTTTTTATTTCAGTAATAATTAAAATATTAATTATTACGTAAATTTAAATTAAAAATAAATCAAAATTTATCTATTTAATAAATGAGAGCGAGTAGGGTAGACATGATGATTTTTAGAATTTGTATTGAGTGTAACAAAATCTTTAATTTGTATTAAATTTATCTTAAATCAATTTTGGCATGCCACGAAGTCTTTTCAAACAGGTATTTTGTTAGTTTATTATTGTGTTTTTTTTTTTAAATTTCTTTTTTCGAGATGAGACGAATTGTTAGTTTATTATTGTGATTACAGAGTTTTTGTGTCAAAAACAGAGAGAACGAGAAAAGAAAAATAAAAAGGGTTTTATTTTTTAAAAATGATTTAAAAAAAATAAAATCTGAATATTGGGAGAAAGAGGGAATGGATAGGGATATAAGAAGCGGAATTACAAATACCGGGAAAGAGGACACGAGAGGTGGCGAAGAGGATGCTCCAGCAGATTACTTACCCGCGGGGTCCCACCACTAACGTGGGCCCAACTAAAAGAATTTTTAACCTGACCGAGGGGCGAAATTTCTCGGACGCTTCTGACGTGGCAACGGGCGTGGCCCTGTTCGCCCCAACATCGGCGCGCCTATTTATCAAAAGTATCCCTCGTCGCAACATCGAATGGTCAAATGTTTTTAATAGTTCGTTACACATATTGTTGTCTTTGTAATATAGTTTATCATTTTTGTTATATATTATGTATTTTTTAAATTGTGGGGTTCGTCCTACAATCTAAATTGATTCGCTAATGGTTCAAATTCCGGGTTTATGATGTTTTATTTCAAAATGTTTGTACTTCCGGCGTACAGAACATTGGAGTCCGGTCAAAAAAGACTCACTCACTTACCCTTTTGGTCCGAGGTGAGATCCAAGTTACACACGTACAGGGACTGTGACCTTGGCTTTTTCTTTAAATTTAAAACGCATTACCGTACGTATATAAAAGGAAAGGAAAGTGTTTTATTTTACAGACGCCACTAGCTTTACCTACCATAATCCTGAGGTGGGTGGCTGTGCATTTTGATCTTTCCCTAAAGCTTAGGCATACGAGTTGCCAGGGGTAAATTGTAAGGGGACGTACGTGTCAGTTCCTGATTGGCAAGGAAGTTGATCCTTACTGGCTCCATCTGCAATAGATGTTGAAGTTGGTAAGATGACCAAAAATTCAATGACAATAAGCGAGATCTTAGGAGCACATCACATGATAGCCTCGTGGTTGAGCTACTACCGCTTGAGGATACTTTGAAAATCGGACTTTCTTTGTCGATTGTACACGTTTTCCACGTTAATCAAAGTTCTTTTGATTTAACACCAATGGTAGCATCATGGGTTCTTAGCTTCACTTTGTTGAACTTTCTTTTTTAAAAAAAAACAAAAAAAAATTTATGACAAGAAACCCATTTTTGGTGAGTGAATATGAATGAATCTATGGGGTGATTATAATATGAGATCATTTGTACTTATGGTGTCAAAGGGGGAATACTATTTTTGTCCAAATTGGGGCATATGCCCAAATAGATGGGGTACGTTGATTTTGTGGGCCTCGCATGTGAAGCTATGTGGAACCTATAAAATCAACGCTCCAGATGCTTTCGAGCACGCTCGAATTCGGACACACGCAATAAGCCTCGTGCCAAATTGGAGCACTGACATGCAGACATCTTGAACTCATCTCTTTTGCCAATGAGCCAATGACACGAGGTTAACTTGGTCTAAATTCATTGTTTATCCACAGGTTCGAGTTGTTCCAAGATACCCATTTGACAAATCTATTACCACCCTTTTACAGGAAAGTAATAACTAAACAGGCCAATTATAGGAGACGGTTAAAGTTAGTTGGCCACAGCCCACTTTGTGTCTGAAAACAACAGCTAGGCATCCCCAAAACACCAGTAATTAATTTAAGGTGATCTCTTTCACCATTCCCAGTAGATGCAAACATCTGTTAATGTTGTTGCAACAAAGGTTGTACATTCTAGAGGTCATAGCTCTGAGGATTTCTCTTAAAGCCTACAATTATACGCAGAAATTTGTGTTGAAAAACTAGCAGAAGGAAAGGTGGGAGATGAACATGTTTTCTTGTTGCAGATTGGAACATCGTCATTCGTTTAATGAAGATGATTCATTTAAAGGAGGCAAGGGATACGCCAAGGCATTCAGCAAAAAAGGGAACTCATTTGCTTTCATCAAGAGTATGTCCCGTAGAACAGGTACATTTTTATTGAATGGATCATTCGTGTTCTGGTCATTTCAAGACTGTTTCTATCATTTTTGTTATTCTCGTTCTTCCTTTAGCAAAGTTTAAAAATGGCTGCCTTTCTTTCAGGATGTTTTGGCCAATCTTTTTTTATATTTGAGTTGTGATTGTGCAGTTAGCAGCAGGCATAGGAAGATAGCAGAGGAAATAAAGAAAGTTGGAAATGCAAAAGTATCTACTAAAACATTCACATACGAAGAACTAGCCATGGCCACTGACAACTTCAACACTGATTGTCTGCTCGGAGAAGGTGGATTCGGGATGGTGTACAAAGGGCACATTGCAGACATTGATCAAGTCTGTCTGTCTTCATTCCGATTGTGTATGTGTGTGTTTTGTTTACAGGATCACATACTCAATCCATTATTTGTTTTCCAGGATGTGGCCATTAAGAAGCTGGATAGAAATGGAAGACAAGGGAACAGAGAATTCTTTGCAGAGGTTCTTATGTTGAGTCTGGTTCAACATCCGAATCTTGTCAGGCTGATTGGATACTGTGTAGATGGAGATCACAGAATCTTAGTTTACGAATACATGCCTAATGGATCATTGGAAAATCACCTTTTTGGTATATTTCTAACCATTAACTCGTTAATTTCCAAGGCAAGAAATGAGGACAAAAATGTTTATCTAATTTTTGTTTAAGATTTGCCTAACATCCAGACATTTATTCGTCCTATGCTTTGGCGGTAGGTTCAAATTGATTTGCTAGCGAACTTGAGTCATCAAGTCATTTGTAACTGGTATACTTCTATTTTCCAGATTTACCTCCAGGAAAGGAGCCATTGGATTGGCAAACAAGGATGAAAGTAGCAGTAGGAGCAGCACAGGGACTTGAATACTTGCATGATGTTGCCAGCCCAGCAATCATCTATCGTGACTTCAAAGCCTCAAATATATTACTAGACACGGACTTCAATCCGAAGCTCTCAGATTTTGGACTTGCAAAGTTAGGTCCAACAGGAGAGAAAGAACATGTCTCTACAAGGGTGATGGGTACCTATGGCTACTGTGCACCAGAATATCAGCAGACGGGCCAGCTGACATCAAAGTCTGACATTTACAGCTTTGGTGTTGTGTTTCTGGAGATAATTTCAGGAAGAAGAGTAATTGATAATGCAAGACCAACCGAAGAGCAGAACCTAATTTACTGGGTATGTTGATCTGAAAAACAAAGCTGCTGGTTCTATCAATGTTGCATGCATTAAATCATGATGTGTACTCCCGATGCATTTAATGTACATTAATTGATCATGCTTTCATTTTACAACACTGGTACAGAATTGCCACGATTTAGGCCAGCTTCCACACCTGGACTCCATATCTGTTAATTTTAGATGCATACAACAGAATGGAATTTGCTACCTAGGATTGGCCGTTACACTTGCTAAGTTGGTGAAATTGGAGATCCATAAAACGATTTATGGTCACAATTAATGATTTTAATAATCTTCTACTCAGAAATAACTCTTGCTCCAAGCAAACACAGAGTTTTATGTAGGAATGTGTAGGGGATTAATGATTACACTTGAAAAGCAAACAAATATGCAGAACTTGATACTGATTATTTTTGCAATACCACAGGCAGAACCTATATTTAAGGACAAAAG
This sequence comes from Rhizophora apiculata, assembly GCA_037832385.1. NCBI lineage: Eukaryota > Viridiplantae > Streptophyta > Magnoliopsida > Malpighiales > Rhizophoraceae > Rhizophora > Rhizophora apiculata. The sequence continues at coordinate 3,961,909 of CM075438.1, read as the reverse complement.
TCAATTCCCACGAATGGCAGATCCATTACTTGAAGAAATCTATCCTATAAAAGGTCTGTATCAAGCCCTTGCAGTGGCAGCCATGTGTCTCCAGGAAGAACCTGATATCCGACCTTTAATATCTGATGTTGTGAGTGCACTTGAGTTTCTGGCCCAGCCAAAAGTGGAGGAGCAAATTGCCAGAGATGCATCAAAAGACAGTCCTAGGTAGGTTGACTCTGTGATTGAAAGACATGCCAAAAGGGGTCGAGAAGCTTAGATGTAGTACAGAAGACCAAACAAACTACAAGTTCTTTTGCACAAGATGAAAGCCACTCTTCCTAAAGCTTGCAAACTGTAAATTCGCTTATTGTGTGAATCAGGGCTACATCAGAGTGTAACCCCAGACCACGCAACATGGTGTATCACACAAAATTTGCATGTGGAAGCTGCTTAATTATTGAATATGCTTGTCTCTCAGCAGCAGTTGTAGAATGTTTACTAAATGGCTTTTTTCTTCCAAAGTTGTACTGTTATCATCCAAAATTGAAAGTAAAACAGATTTCAGAATTGTGTTTAGCACTATTTGTTTGAAAATTTAATTTCTCTATGTTTGTTTTGGTATCTTTTACAATAGTCCCATCGCGCACTCTTCATTCTCTCAACCTGCTAATCTAGTTTATAGACTACACAGTCTAACTCATAGGAAACAACATTAGCACTTGACACCTTTGATATATAAAGAATCTTTACAGATCAAATATTTCTTTCAGCTTTAAGTTCACCATCTTTTTTTTTCATGGAAACATCAAAATCTTCCAATGCATATTTCTCCACCGCTGGACATATTGTTCCTGCCACCTCGATTGGAGCTTGAATTCTGGAAATATCAAGGAACTAGAATCCAAGTTAATGGGATTGTTTGGAACATAGTAGGAATTACAGTTTCCATCCTCACATGCTCAATACATAAACGATCTGATGTAGAATCTGATAGAAGTGACCAGCAGAAGTCGTTTGACAGCCCAAATATACCATCCAAATGCTATTTAGCTACCAGTTGCAAAAGCATGGCTGATGGTACTGCTATTTAGAAGACATATTGGAGTAAATCTGCCAGAAAGATCATAATGGTTGCCTGTGACAACATTCCTATAAAAGATATTAAATTATGATGAGAGAATTCCAGAATGAGTTGAGAGTAACAGCAAAAGCATGGATGAGTCACATATGATACCAGCTGAGAGAGCTGAAAAAGGCATACCAGCTCTTCATAGTCTACAGATGCATGTCCTCCATTTCATCCTTGAGGATTTTATAATTGAATCCAGGCACCCCATTGAGCCGATTGGCATCTGCAACTTCCACAGCAGAGCAGATGCTTGGAAGGAATCTGCTGTTTCCTCTTCTCTTTTTCCTTTTCCAGCTCATTGTCAAGGACCAAAAACTAGGCCTTGAATGGCCACTGCTTGAAGCCATGCCAAGCATCTGTCCCTGATGATTTTTGGAGCTTCCAATTCTCTCTAACTCAAATTTTGTGAAATACTCAATCTCTTTCCTAACCAATGATCCTACGGTGCCCCGCGTACCTACAGCAACTGGAGTTGTTGCAGCCATTTTTTGAGGGATCTTGGTGGTTATGTTGCTGGCTTTGTACTGCATTGTGCTGTAACCGGAATAATATACAGGAGGCTTCTTGTAGAAGAAAGTGCTGGTCCTACGACAATTGAGAGGTTTGCTTAAAGGTAAGGGCATCTCATTGTTGATCTATACAAAAGCTCTAGTGGAATTGCTTTATAAAGGAGGGCAACATGAGATTTTGCATAATTGGAGCCTTTGATAGGGATGTCATCATATTCATCTTGTGATTTCAATGAGAGCATGTCCATGTCTTTGGGGTTAACCTTTTTTTTTTTTCACCCCTTTGACCAATTAAGGCATGTAATTAGTGTTCCTTTTGCTCATTTGCTGGTAACAAACTTGCCTTATGGTTCAGTCCTTGCCATCATTTTAAATTTTTGTATCATTAGAATTACCTGTTAGGAGGATGATCTTTGCTCCATCAATAAAGTTTGTATATTTAACCTTTGACATTTTTTCTTAGTACTACATGTTAGGTAATTAAACTTTTCCCCTATTTTTTTTCCTTTTTCCTTTTTCTTTATGCTGCCTTGACCATCGAGGAAAGGGAAGAAGGGGGTAGAGTTGACCACTATATATAATATTGCTGAGAGAATATTACTTGAGTGCACTTTAGGTATGGTGTCATGGCTCTCATTAAACTTTTGCTTTTGTGCATCGTCCATTATTTTGTTGGTGAAAGTATACACTTGGACTCATAGAAGAGATGCGTGCGGGATTGGCAGAGACTCTTTCTAATCTACTTTGGTCTTTGGCAAGTACGCCTCATAGAAATATTTCAATAATCTATTAAGTGATTATGCTTAATCATAACCGCTGCCTAAGTGTATTAGATACTTAGTAGTTAAGAATTTATTCTTTTGTTTTTGAGATTTTAGGTTTTAATCTTGGAAGGGACGTGGAGTTTATACAATAATTTGAGTTATTTCTATTGTATAACTCACGACTCAATAAAATTTTTTAACCAAAAAAAAAAGAATTGTATAATCAACAAAGAAAAACTATTCTAGAATTCCTAGCTACCTACTTTTCTTTTTTAAATGCGAGCAACATACCTAGCAACATAAAACTGGAAAATTTTCTTATGTCTGAATAGATCAGTAGTGCTTGTTTTGCAGGTCAGTTTATTTGGTGACATTCAACCACTTTAACACCCAGAGTTGATATTCTTGGTTTATGACGAAGGGAACTGGGAGTTACCCCAGGGAATTGGAAAGTCTAATTCCCTGGACAGCGATTCCTTCCTTTTTCCTTTTTTTTTTTTTTTTCTTCTTTTTGCCCTTTGCATCATTGCACGCTCTTCTTCCTAAAACTACTTGTTTTCAATCTCAAAGAGAAACCTATCACTTTTATCAATTTTATGTCCTGCTAACAAGAAACATGGGATGATTCAGAGCGTGAGCAATTATGATGTTCACTGAGCGAATACCACAGTTCCTCTGTTTCCTTCGCGAGCGTTATTACATGGAAAGATAATCATATACATGTCGAATTCTAAACACAAGAGTATCACGGTATGGGTTCAAACTCGTCTTTGCTTTCATGTAGAATCTGTTGACACATCTCGAGAGTGTTAGGTCCCTTGGTATGATAGACCGTTGCACCAATGATCACTCTTAAATTATTTCCAAGATAACAATGTCCACCGAAAAACACATTTTCTCCCCTTTAAAGCCAATGTCAAACACATCTTTGTTTCCATATAAAATCTGTTTATACAACTTCAACAGGTAATTTTCAAGTTACAATAATAGACCGTTACACCAAGGTCACTCTGAAACTCTTTACAAGATACAATGTCCACCAAGAAGAAAACATTTTCTTCCCTTTTCCCTTTTAAAGAAAACGCAAAACAGCTTCGCTACAATCAACTTGGTTTGGGCTAGGCTAATTTTTCTCAGATGCATATTCTCCCTTCCTTTCTAGGGCTAGTGTAATTTCTGTAAGAGGGAGAGAGAGGAAAACGAATGAAGTAAAGAACCCTACTTTGGGTTCGCGGCTTGCCCCAGTAACCCAACCACATTTGCAAAATTATTCAATGCGCGACCCAGTAAGTTTTATTTACCGCAGTAATTCTTCTATTCTGTGAATAAAAGATGGGTTGTGAATGGTCAAGCATGCTGGCGTCTATTGTCTTGGAACTAGGCATGAAGCAGTGTTACCCGTACACTCAAAATGGGGCTAAAGTTTATGCCAAAAAGCAAATTTGTATATTCGTATCACTGAAAAAAATGTTATTACATGATATTTAATGAATCCATACAATGATTTACAGAAATCAGAAAATATTTCGCTTTATGCCTCAAAATTTGATATTCCTCTCTATAGTTATTCATTCACTATAAATCTGCCTATTCTACTTTCTTATCTCTTTTTCTCTCCCTGTGTTTTTTTTTCGAATGCAATCAGAAAAAAGCTTCGTTCTTTCTGTTTTTAACTTTTTTTTTTTTCTGGTGTAAATCTGAGTCATGTATGAGTAACATCCACTAGTCATTGTATACGGGGAAGGTGGCATGTATACCTCAGCCTCCGATGTGAAGCAAGTGCATTTTGTAGAGCAACATCTACTCCTGCACCTTCCTGAAACAAGGAATGATACAAATGTCTGACAAATTGGGATAATTCTTCTTCATCATCATCCCAGAAACCTGTAGAATGGTTCCCATTCTTCTCAGAGTCGCTATCTTCCCAATCACTCGTCGGACTAGCAGGCTCTGCCTCTTCTTCCTCTGCCTCTTCATCTCCAATCTCAAATTTCCCATTTTCCAGAATATTGAACTCCTCCAATCCCTGGACTGAAGTCAATGGCACTTCTAAGGGATTTGCTGAAGGGCATATGACGGCTTTAGCACCAGAGTCCAAAAAAGCCTTAATTAAGGTAGGCACAGGGCCATATGTCCCCGTGCAAATTATTATCCTTTCTCTCCAACCTCCAACCTAGGATTAGACAGCCACATAAACCAAGGCAAGTAGACAATCAAATACCAACTACTAAAGTCTACATGTAAAGCTCGATGACAAACATAGGGGAAGAAAAAAGAAAAGCAACTCAGCAAAGATCAATCAATGATATATACCATCCATCGAACATCACTGGGTGTCAAGTGCATAGAAGGGACTGTCCTACGGAACATATATGCGCCAATTTCTTGGTCATCCTCCATTACCTATAGCCACATATCAACCAAACATCACAATAGAGATCCCAAGTTAGCAAGTTGACACCTGACAACAACAAAAATCACTTAATTGGAAAAGGAAGTTGTCATGGATGCATACTTGCGTCTGTCGTCCTATGTAACGGTGGACCACATTTCCAACTTGGAAGTATGGCCTACATCGAACCAAATCAGCAATAGTTGAAATATTGGAAAGAAGTGATGTCATCTTCTGACGGCCGGTTTGGACCATTGATAACAGGCTAAATTTAACACTTCGAAGAAACTTATCTGCGAGATCTCCAGGTTCAGCGACAACAAATACATCATTCTGCCAACTAGAGACACAAGCATCTGACAGATTAGGCCACTAGGTTGAAATACAATTGTTATTATAATTGCAATTCAAAAATGAGGAATGTTCACCTTAGTATTAAACCTGACGAGTCATTTTGGAGGGCCAAATGTACAACTCCCACTTGAGGAGCATTTTGCAACTTCTCATGCAAGGATCGAGTAGGTAAGGAGAACTGTTTGTGTCCTGTGGGTGACACTGGGGGTGATACAGCTGGCTTTCCAGATTGAATTCCATCCAAGCTTAAAGGTGGGACCATTTCAATTCGGCCAATCCTCTGTGGGCCAAAATCAGGACTGGCGTACAATAGTGGGCTTGAGGGAAAGCTTCCAGTAATTAGGGGTGAGGTAAATGGTGATGGAAAGGTTGTTGCTGGAGTTGTCTTTCCAATTCCTGATGCTCCATGCATAAGAGATAATCTTATTCCATTGCTGGCACAAAAAGACTCAAGTGCTCGAGGATGGTGCATAACTCTTCCTGAATCTGGACTATGCAAAGCTTCAACAAGTAACACATTACGCCTCCAACCTAAAGAAGGGGTCTCATCTAAATGGAAGAACAAAAGATTTCCAGATTCACCATCAGCAGAACTCGAAATGATTAAAAGCCCTAATGAAGTTGGTTAAGGGATGCAAGCATCAGTACCTGCATTTGATAGATTTGCCTTGGGGACCTGTTGAGATTTCAAATTCTCTGACAACTTATCATCATGTTGGTGAGGTAGAATTAGTCTCTCACAAACATTCTTGAAGGTATCAGAATTCTTTTGGATATATTCATCTATTGCAGCTTCCAACTTCATCCAGACTGCTGGATCAGTCTCATCCAGCTCCATACCACAACGGTCATCGACTGCAAGAACAAAGCATATATAATTCTAACAAAGGTAATATAAAAAAAAAATTAAAAAAGATTACATAGAAACCCTTAAAAGATGAAAATAACGGATAAAAGTAGTTGCTGCAGCTTAAAAACCACATCTATCCAAAGTTCAAGACTACATATACCTGGATTAAAGCGAAAGTACTGCATTTCAGGAAGCATTGGCAACAATGTGCTTAATGCTTCCTCCACTCGATCCACAGAGCAAGCACTCTCAATCAGCACTTGCCCAGTGTCTAGATACCGCCAGCCACCTTTCCGTGCCTGCAAAGACATGTTAATTGCAACACAAACTAGAAAAAAGAGACGAATTTAAGGATTGAAAGTCTAGAATGTCTCTTCATATATATGCTCACCCAGTTTCATGACTAATACCTATAAATAGTTTTAACTCACCACACTAACAGAAGCAGCATTGAATTCTTCCTTTATTTTACAAGTATACAGAACAAGATTCTGAATAAATTCTTGGTGCAAAACAGAGGAAATAATATAGACTTAGAATCTCAACCATCAAAAAGTGCTTTCATTTAGATGACCCTGATGAGAATAGTTATAAAGATGAACTTTGTGGGATTCATATGGAAAGAATTATGTTCAAAGTTACATGAATCTGTGTGTGTGTGTGTGTAGATACATACATACGTACATCTATATATCCATTTTTATCTGATGCTGTAAAATTTGCAATGCTCTGATGTTGAGTAGGAATGACGAAAGCTAACATGAGGAACAAGAGTCTCCAAGTTCCTCACAGGTTGCATTACATGGATAAATATTGTCAACACTTAGCAAGCTTATGAAAACAATGCAAAAAGATGACTGTGGGTCGGGAGAGGGGAGGGAGAGAGAGTCAACAGTGCACCTTTGTTGGAACAGAACCACACCCAATGGAAACCAGGCTGTCAATTCTTGTATCAGGCCATAAAAGTTGTGCTTCTCTTATGGCAAAGATGGTAGGATTATTAGCCACAATAGCACCATCTTGCCAGCGGTTCATTTCTACAGAATTGTTATAAGTTAGCACAAGATCCAGCTAACACATGGGATTTATGTGTCAATTATTCAAAGAAAATTTTAATAGGTATTACCATCAGAGAAATCATCAAGATAATATGGAGCAGCAGATGACGCTCTTATAGCTTGCCAAACATGATGCTTGCAACTCCCAATAAATGCACAGTGTTTGGAGCCCACTGGAGCTCCTGTTGTAGGTGATCCTAGCACACCAGCTCCTGAGCTTTCTGGAATTGTGAAAGGTGATTCAAATGTTCCCACAGGATACTGTATAATGAGATCAAAACCGGAAAATTACTCAAACCACCAAAAATAATCACCAAGAGAGAAGTATACAAGCAGCAGAATGAGTAACTTCCAATTCTAGAAATAATTTGCTTAAAATACAAAAAGCTAAGACTAATTTCAAAGTCCGACCTGATAATTTCGAAATACAAATGGTTGGGCTGGTGTCACACTGACCAAAGTCGATACAACAAAAACTTTGGGAACATTTTTTACAGATGATTCTATCAACAAGTCTCCATCCTCATCAGCACACATTTCCTTTAACAATCTCTCAAACTGATCTGCACTGTGCTGCAAGATAGTTTGTTACATTGTTGTCAATGCAAAAGAAATAATTATTCTAATAGTAATAGAATCAGATTCAGGATGGATTATATACCCTTTTTGCTAAAAGATGAGCCAGTGAAAACTCATCAACTTTCTCAAGTCTTCTGTAAGACTGATTTATTTCTTTAATGATCAAATTTGAACACATTACTACAAGATAGAGTCATGCTTACACCTGTGATTTATGGAAAGAATTTTTACCCTGACAATTCTTTAGGATATAGGAAGCAGAGAATTATAGGAAATAACAACACATACTTTAGATCCATGCACAACAACTCTGAAACTCTGAGATGAACTTTTGTAAAGCTGATCTAATTTCTCTCTCCAACTTGCAGCTTCATTGTCCTTTGGCACAGGTTCAGCAAAGACAAGTTTCCCTAAAGAAGCTCACTTGTCAAACACAATAAACAAGTTGGGGAATAAACAGCATAATGTGTAATCAAATATTTCAGCAGGGTGCACACACCAAGATTTTTGTATATTTCTTCACATTGATCCAAGGTCATTAGCTTAATACCAAGGGCAACAGCCAGCATTCCACCAGTCGATGTACCACATACAAGGTCGAACAGCTCATGTATCCGTTTCCCAGTACCCTTCTCAATTGCTTTAAGCATCTGCACAGTTGCCAGACCTTTCATTCCACCTCCATCCATTGCAAGTATGCGCAATCCTTGTTTTGCAACAGGTCTCCCTCTTATGGCACGTCTCAAATTCTCATTTTCTCCTATACAACACAAATTTGGCAAGTTCTTATTTATTATTAGGCTAAATCGCCCTGGCACCTGGCACACACAAGGGGGAAAAGTGTAGGTCTGTGGAACCAACCAAGAATAGCCAAAGCACGAGCTGCCACTTTATTCACACAAGGTTCAGATGTAACCGTCAAGCGCAACAACAGGTCCCGCAGGCTTTCAGATGTTACCAGAATGCGGCGATTCTCCAAGCAGAAGGCCAAATTTCCAACAGCAAATAATGCTAGTTTTTGTACCTGCCAAAATATGAGGTCTTATAAATTGAGTTATAATACTAAATAGCAGTTGAAGCGATATGGAATAAACATGCTTGCCTCTGGATTTTTATGGGCGCATAACAGTTTTAATGATTTCAACAAATCCTTGGTCAACATCTTTTGAGAAACACCATCAGATGCAAAAGCCAAGGTGACCACAACTTGCAACACAGAAATTACTTCTTCCTGAGCAACTGATTTCAAAACTGTTTCAATTGGTTGCATTATATCACATTTCATCAGCTGCATTGCCACTGAAATGTCTCCAGAAAGAGAGGATAGAGCACAACATGCTTGTTCAACCTAGGAGAATCACAGCTTTAAGAAACTTTCCTCAAAGAAAAGATTACACACACACACACACACACACACACGACCTCATTATAGTAATGTTACTACCATACCACATGATGATTGTCACTACTTATCATGCTAATAAGTTGTCGCACCGCATTCTCATCTTTACCAACTACTGCACGATTTCCCTGGTCTTGCATGATCTTTGCCAGTGCAGATGCCAGCAAAGGGTGATGACATGAAGAAAAGCGGAATATAAGAGAGAAGAAAGCACTTAGTTTGTGTTTAGAAGCGCCAAAATAAGAAGTATTCTCCATCTGCAGTTGTAGATAACCAAATGTAAGCTAAAACTAACACATCTGAAATAACATCCAGAACTTCCACAAGATCCTACCTCAATTTGCACGTTCACGGATCTTAAATTTTCATCGGCCACAATTCTAATATTAGCCAGAGACAAGTGGCAAAGATTGTGCAGTGGCAAAATTTCAGGAAGGAATTCCAAAGGGTTTCCAAATAGCCTAAGAATTTGTAACTCAGACATAGCCCTGTTAGTCATGCATAGATAAACATTATAAAAGAGAAGAACCAATTGTTCACAACCTTTTTCAAAGAAAGAATGCAAGAAAATGGCATTCATTTTTTTCGGATAAAATGACCTGAAATCAAGAAGAGGTCGAACAAGCTTGTTGTGTTCTAAAGACAACTCCACCAGTCCAACGCATTGTCTCAGTTCTACTGCTCAGAGTTCCAACCAATATCATAAAATGAATAGCTTATATAACATAGACAGCCTCCAAAGCTGTTTAAGAAAATCATCTTGGCTTGCTTTTATAAGAGCTCAACATGAAATAATAATGAGAACCATGCTTACCAGGAACTGAAACCAATAAGTTGTAATCAACACTGAGGACTGTCAAATGTTTCAGCTCACCAAGCTCAGGTGGCAAAACTGAAAGCCTATTATAATCAAGATAAAGCTTCTCAAGAAGTGGCAATCGGATTACCTCAGCTGGCAATACCTGTCAATTGAGATGCTTTACAATTCAGTAATAAAAAAAATCACGGTCCTGTAACAAAGCAAATTCATACAATGAATTTCTAAAGAATTTCACTTTTGATTTTGTTTTATAAAATTCAAACAGCTGCACACACCAATTAATGATAACTAATATTTCATTGCCTAACACGTATAAAAAATATGGTACAAATTTTAAATAATGATAGGATTACCGAGAGCATTCCTATTTCTTACCACAGAGTAGATACTTTAATCATTTAATTCTAAACCTTCTCCTCTTTTATTTTATTTATTTATTTATTTTGGAACAAAGGGAGAAAAAACAAGACAACCCGTCACCAAATAATTCAACAAAAATTTTTGGTATCAAGATTGAATGTCAATGCACTAATACAGGGATATAAGCATAGCATATATATGTGTTCATGCTGCAAAAGGAACAGGCCAAATATTTACAGATTACATTTCATAAATTCATCTTAGCACATGAAAGAAAGACGTGAATTCTTCGAGCACAATATATATATATATATCTCAACAAGAAAATCAACACCATAGCTCTAGATTCTAGAGGGGCTCAATTCAACAGGATTATTATTTCCTGAAATTCTCAACATTCAAGTGAAGCCACGAAAGAGTTAAGCATTAAAACCCACAAAAGTTCATACATTACAATAACATGAACACAAATGATCAAGTGAGATTGAGTCGGTGGAAACCTCACCGACAAACCTAAACTACAGAGGCTAAGCAAAGTGACAGTCCTCCAATGTTCGCCGCAACTGGATCCAACCCCATCCCCAACTCTACCAGTAGCCAAATTAGACTTCAACAGCCTCGTCAAAACCCCAAGGCCATCATTCTGCGGTCCGGAACCGGACTTGGACAGTATGATCCCACGCAGCGACTCCCTCCTCTTCACCACCTTCATCTCCACCCCAACATTTCCTCTCTCCTCCCCGCTCTTCAGCTCCACCGACACGCAATCCTGCGGCATCGGCAAAGCCACCATCAGCTGCGACTGCAACCGCAGCACCACCTGGTCCTCGTCTTCCCCAGCCGTCCAGTCCAAATCAATCCGAAATCCAATCCCCTGGTCTTGCGACGGAGACAACGGAGAAGCCGACACAGAAGCCGACGCCGACGCCGACGAGGACGACGTTCCCGAAGAAGACGTCGACGACCGGTTAAGATCCTCACCGTAATCCTCAGTCCCGTAACTTAACGACAGCCGGAAGATCTCCGAGGGCCGTTTCCAGCCTAATCCCCAAGACATTGTTGCAAGGACTCCAAAAACCTGATCGGATCGGACGGTCAATAATCAATCATCACAGCCACAGTCAGTAAACAATGGTTGATATTTTCTTCCAAGATTGCTTCATTCCTTTGCCGTTTTCTTGTTTTTCAAGACAAAGAGGAGAAGAAGATCGTTGAGTGTTTGGCGATAACAGCGTGAGGATTGTAGAGATTGGATTAGTGGCGGATGTTCATGAGAGTTCACAAAAGGACGACGGCGGCGGTGGCACCGACGGCGTTTTATGGCCGTCGATTTGATGTCATCCACCTGATTTCCTTTTTTTTTTTTTTGCCTTTTTTCCTTTTTTGAGTTCCGTTGAGAGGGGGCTTAAGGGGGCTTTTATATATAAATTAATATCGCCATGCTGACAAACGACGCCGTTGTATTGTTTCCATCATGCTTTGCTAATAACTATTAGTGTAAAAGTCTTCGAGTAAAATGGAGCTTTTGTCCTATGTCACCAACAGTTTATTAAATTTTGACTTCTCATTTTGTTTTATTTGGCTGAGGTACGATTAAATTTTTAAATTAAGGTTCTCAAGAGATAATTATGTGTAAGTTTTTCAGGTTGTGGTATGATTTATTGTCTAACTTTTATCGGACCAGGGAGATAAACTTTTATCTTAATATAAATAATAAATTATCATTGATTATAATTTAGAATGTAATATTACAACCATGCGGTGTGTTCTGCATTGTTGAATGAAAATATCATCGGCCTACAATGTTTTAATTAAGGTAGGTCATATTTACAGAAAATTGCAATAATTGGCATATTTTATGTATTTAGTAATAGTCATCAATTTACGTAACAATGTTGTCGGAAACCAAAACTTACATCTTAAAACAAGATTGGCATCTGCTTACTTGAATCCAAATGACTGGCATGGCCTACCCGCCAGTTTGCTAAATAAGCCAGAAATACATGTTGTGGTAGGGGGAATATTTTAACAAATACACCATTCCAATGTCAAATCATCTACTGAAAATTAGAGAGTTTTGCACTACATGGCATAACCATACCACCAGGAGGCACTTATGCCCCACCAGACGCAAAATTATAGGTGGAGCTTCTTTGCAGCTGAATTAAAAATCTCGGTCAAATCCTGCTTAACCTCACCATCAGCAAATATGAACTTGACTGCATTTCTTGCAAGTTCAAACATTTCCTTCTTTCCAAGACCTAAGTAATAAAATGCACAGTCAGTGATGATTGTTTCGAGCTAGTTAGTTGCAGTATCCAACTTACACCACCAAATGCAGATGAAGCAATGTTGTATTCATTAGATAGGCTGGTGGAGAAAACTCCAGAATCATCAGTGCACAACACCAGTGGATGTTTTGCATTGTAAAGATCAACTGCATCACAATGCAGAATGTTAGAAGTGATAACCAAAAAGTAACTATACTAAGGTGACCCCAACTCCTTAAGTTTCAATTGCATAAAATAGAAGCAGAAGTCTAACCAAAATGGTGAATATCTATGGAAGAAATTGTATCAGTCCTGATGTTGGATGTCAAACAGATCTCTACCTGCAAAAATTTTCCCGAGCAACAAACAAACAAACTTTAGCAAGCTAACAATTTATCCTACACTGTTGATTCCAGACTATCCAAAGCCTTTGCTGCATACAGCATAAGAAAACTATGCTGCCCTCCAACAAAGAATAAACAAAAAGAGATAATCTGCTTTAAAAATGTCAAAGTAAATATTTAGTTTTATTTTCTGCAAAATATTCAGAAGGCTGATGAAGCACAGAAGCTTGAAAATGTTTAGCAGAAAAGTTTCAGAATGTCTAGCAGACATAAAAAAAAGTGACCAATAACTTGTGGGTGAAAAGAGTTTGATTAGATAATTTGACAGATCATCAGAATGTAGCCTTTTCAATAACATGGATCTTGTGGGATTCATGAGAAGTTATAATTCATCGGTGCATTTAATGCGAACGAAAGGAATAACAAAGGGTATCATACAGGAATTTTCGATGATTTTAACTTTCTCCATTGTTCCTCTTGAAAGCAATAGGCATGGCCAATTCTATGGGGCAAAAAGTCCAGCATTGCTTGGATTTCCACATGGTTGGGTACCTACAATCACTAAGTCACCAAATAAACAAGTAAGTAGCTTCAACGGTAAAAGGAAGTATAGATATTGTCAAATGGCCAACAAAAAATAGGAAAACAATCAAACCTCTCCACAGTGAAGAGTCACAAAGAGACCTTGTTCCCGAGCAAAGTTTAATGCTGGCAAAAATGTGACCCTGCAACAAATCCACTAATGATTGGAGATTGTAATTCATTTCTACCAGTCATAAGCATAACCATTATTCGTTGGTCAAAAATCTATAGCCAGTAAGGAAATTACCAGTCACCCACAACAGGATTTCCAGAAAGGTCAATACCAACTATCCCGGAGTCTCTCATCTCCAGTGCCAGCTTAACCTATTAAAAAGTGAAGAAAGAAATCAAAGTCTCATACAATTTGCAGCTGCTATGCTGTAGAAAATCCACTCGAACTAGCATACAGTTTCCATTGCAGCCTCAGTCATCTCATGATGGTCAATGCTGAGAAGAAGTCTGACATATATCTTCTTCCTTATTGTTCCATGACAAATATTGCTTGTTGAACTAGTGTCCAGATTATAAGAAGCAAAATCTACATCAACAGAACTAACAGCCCGTAAACCTTTCATCACTGCTTCCATGTAGGACCGTTTAGTCATTCCTATGGAATCGTTCCTCTGTATAATATGGCACACAAACATTTTCATCAATGAAAATTCAAAAGAATTTTACGTGACAAAGGCAAGGAAGGAAAGCAAAACCTCTAGCTTATTTAATTACCTTTGGAGTGGTTCTCAACTCCAAATAAACAACATTCTCAGAAGCAAAATCTTCAATTACCTGTTTCCAGAAAGGATGGATTACAAGAAGTGACATTTGAAATACAAAAAGATAAAAAATAAATCAATGACTTAATTGTCTTACTTCTTTTGTGATCCTTGTAACAGTGTTGTGATCAGTGGTAATAATGTGAATCAGGTCAAACAACTTGAAAACTTCACGCAAAGAACGATCATCTGGACAGAGGCAAATGAAGAATCTCCCAAAGTTGTAATTATCAGAATAAGCGGGAAATCAAATAAACATCTAAAACCAACCCAGAAAATCGACTTGGATAATGAGGGCAACCATACACACGAATCACAATGTTCTGGCAGTATATGCAGAATAACAGCTCAATTATAAAAGCCACATAACATTGCAATTCAAAATTGAAAATTTGAACAATAACAAGAGAAGTTACTGTTTTCTGGACAAGAAGTTGTCAAAATAAAAAATTCAATATGAAGTACACTCCTTCCTCATTTTTTCACTTTCTTCAGAGACCAAACATATCAGTAACCAGCGAGGAGGGAAAAAGATAAAAAAAAAAAAAAATACCTTTCATGATAACATGCTCAACATCTGAAAAAACAATGATACCCTTTTCGCCCAAACCTCTGGCAAGTTCTCTGTATGCATATTCAAAAAGCAATAACAATTGGAAAAGAAAATGGATAGAAACATTAAAACTCAAGCAATTAAGTACAATGAGCGACAAAGTGTTCAAATCCAAAGCTACCCACAATTCATAAAGCCATTAGACTCAATACAGAGAAGGGAAACATAAAAGAAGAACAAAGGAAAAGGAGTAAAAGCTCACACAAGTGTGGAGTTTCTAATGGAGCCATTGAGATGGGCATGAAGTTCAATTTTTGGAATACAAACCCACCACTCCATCTCTCTTTCTGGCTTTTCTGTTTAGGTTCAGAGACGGGAGTGTACTCTATTATAACCATCAGAAAGTTGGGCTAATGGGCCAGCCTGCTTTGCCCAATAAAGGTCCAAAATGCCACCTGGTTTCGTCTGCAGAACCGGCCAGCCCCATCAGGTTTTCTTTTCTGTTGTGTACGGCTCAAAACGCACCCTCTGCCGCTTCTCAAGCACAGCGGCTAAGCTCCGAGCTGAGATGGGTTCATTTACCGTATCCTCAGTCTTCACCTGCGGCTACTGGAGCTTAGGCGTCCTGCTGAGTAAGAGAAACTCTGGCCGCAAATCATCGAAACTGGATTCTGAGTATACAAATGCTGCTCCTTTTGTTAATGGGTACTTTAAATTTCATTTCTTTTAAAGCACATCTTCTCTGGCTTTCTAATATTTTTTTTGTTTTTCCTTTCAGTCTGGAAGCTTGTGCTTTGATGAAATATTTAGCTCGTGCTTGATGACTTAAATAAATGGACGAAAAATGAAGTCTTGAATCTTAAATTATATACAGTACTGTTTTTTGGATTAGTGGAGACTGAGAAGTCTGAAAGTTTTTGCTTTGTTTCTCATTTATGTGTGTGCTTAAATCGCTGGGCGTTAAAGCATTTTGGGATTTCAGGTTGAAAGGTTGGAGGGGTTCAAGCTTTGTGCTTCAATTTTGATTTTTTATTTTTTTATTTGAATTAGGTGCTAAATTGATAGAACTATGACCTTCAATCTGTTTCACTGGTGGAAAGTTGAGTTTAGCAGTCATTTCTGAAAAGAATAGGTGATATTTTGAAATCTGTAATGTCTTCTAAAACTCCCTTGGTGTACAAGTATTGATTTCTTTTTTGTTGGGTTTTGTGAGACAGCATGAGGCTTATCCCACGCTGTTGTTGGACTTTTTTTTCATGTAAGCAAAAGCAATGCATGGTTTAGTCACCAAAATAGAGATCATCCTATCATTTTGTCCCTTGTTCGTAGTATTAGGCAAAATGGTTTCTCGAGGAAAGATGAGAAGAGGGTCTAAGCACCATTTTCTTCTCATCTTATCCAAGGGTAGAAAATATCATGATTTGAAGGTATGTTTCAGATCTTATAAATTTTTGAGCTGTGGGCACTTGTGTGCCAGCAGTTGCCCCCATATCAACTCCGGAACAAAAAGTTTGAAGAAGTTACTGCATCCTCCGCTGTGAAAAAGAGAGCTTCCATCAAAGGGAAAACAGTTTGAGAAGCACAAAAGGTAGCAAAGAGAATTTCTCCGTATTTGCGTGTTCATGTACACCCACATCATTTCTCCGTATTTCATCCCCCAAATTGTACAAAAGGTAGCAAAGAGAATCGGTAAGAAACAGTTGACAAATCACAGTAAAAGGGACACTTGGTAAGAAACTTATCTAAACAGTGCATTTGTTACTTTCTGCACGGTTTCGATTCCATTTTGACATCATCCAGTTCTTGTGTTAGTTTGAAGCTCCTCTATCGCTTTCGTTTTCTATTTGGATTTCACCTCTAGAGAAAAATCATGTTCATGGTACAAATCTAGTTCAACTGAAAAATGTTTGGATTGTGCATAATGGAAAATATTAAGGATCTGTTAAGGGTACCTGAATTGCTAGAAGGTCATGAGCTCTCATTATCACTAATGGGGCGATTGATAAAATTAAAGTCCTAGTCAATGAAAAACAAGCAAATAATCACTTCATTTAATTGTATAAAAAAAAAAAAAAAAAAGGCAAAGCAAGGATAATACTCTACACGTTTAATTTTACTGATTGTATTAACAAAAGTTTAAATCCATGACCTTTTGCATGATGATAATAAACCTTTTGAGCTCTAAACCACAACTTCTGGTGATGCTTCCAATGTTAAAAACTGTCCGCATAGTTCAGTCAGGGTGTCACGGTCAAGGGATTAGATTTCATAAATTTCCAACACTTCCAATGGGCTACGGCTAATGAAATTGCTGGAGAATAGCGACCACCCAGAATTGTCGTTGATTAAGTGTAATTGGGTCTAAAGCCCTTCATACGATCGAAAAAGCATGTTTCTTGTAGGGGGTCATTGCTTGGGGTAAGTTTTAGAATATGAGTAGTAAAAATAAAATTTGGATTGCTGTTTCGGCTTTTGACCGATGTTTTGTCTCTGACAGGTGCCATGAGAATGATCCAGACGTGTGTGTAGGCGCGCGCCAAAATGAAGCCTTGTTGTCTGCTACGGTGTTTCTCTGCTGAGAAGGGAAGCACCGCAGCCAAGCTGCCCTCCATTCTTCCAACCAGAAGGAAATATTTTTTATTCACAGGGAATAGTGGGATGACGGCTTATTAAGCATTTCTAATTTAAACCGGTTTAGGCTGTGCAAGTTCAACGTCAATGTATAGCTTTGCTTGAAATGGACATTTTCATGCTTTTTGTTTCAAACACATTTAGTGATTAAAAATTTAAATTTTAATCTTAAAAGTAGATTATAATATTTATAAAAATTAAAAAAACTGTTTCATTCACTGGACTTTTTTTATGATGAATAGATGTATAGTACATACTCACCATCTTTTGGAATGCTCCAGTCTTTACTTACGCATAAATAAAAATATCGGCAGCACCAAAGTACAGACTTATGGTACTAGGTCAATAACATGGAACTGCGTAGCCGAAAAATAAAGAAAAAGGATATGGGTTTCCAAGTTTATGAGGGTGCAAAATGCAATTATGTTTTTCGAAGTGTTATGACACTTTTTGCGAAGTCACTAGCTTCCACTATCGAGGACACACAACAGTAATTGGCCCTTCATCAACAGAGATGGGGTATAGCCTGTCCCTATATTGATCACTCCAAGCCCTTCATTGACCTGCTCCGCTCTACTCTACCATGGATGAAAAAGGCCGGACGTTTAGGCAGCGGCAAGTCCATAAAGTTGCTATCAAGCATGAGAACAACTTTTGCCATTGTGGGTCTTTCGGTTGGATCCTCCTGAACACATAATAAACCTATTTGGATGCATCTAACAACCTCATTTCTTGAATGCATTACTGTCAATTTTGGATCGAATGCTTCTAATGCTCTCCCATCTCCCCAAAGCTTCCAGACCTGTACATATGGTCAAGGAATGATCAATCCTGTTGTGCAGGTAACCCTGATTCTCAATTTGACAGTGATGATAACCAATGGAACAAAATTTGACACTCACATAGCTCACAAGGTGTTCTGGGTCTTCTGGCTTATAGAACAAACTGTTCTTCTTTCCGCTAACAATTTCAAGAAGGAGGACACCAAAACTGTAGACATCAGACTTGACAGAGAACTGTCCATGCGTCGCATATTCTGGAGACATGTAACCACTTGAAACCAGACACAAATAGAACAATGTTAGATTGAAAACAAAATACAGGTTTTACTAGTGCACTAGCAGATTTACAAATGTTAGCTGCATACCACATTGAGCACTGTCTTGACAAAATGCAATGGAGTATCAAGAAAGAGCGAGGACAATATTGATTTGATCTTCCCCTCAAACTTAGTTTCAGTATACCATGATATTCATCTAAATTATGCAGAACAAACAGGGGACAGCAAACTTACTATGTTCCCACAATTCTATTCGTGCTTCCTTCAGTTTGATCAACTCCGAAAAGACTGGCCATTCCAAAATCTGATATTTTTGGATTTATATCTCCATCTAACAAAATATTTCCAGCCTTAAGGTCGCGATGTATAATCCTAAGCCGGGAGTTTTCATGAAGATAGAGAATTCCTCTAGCAATTCCTCCTATTATTTTTTGACGTGTTGACCAATCCAAATGTCCTTGCATTGTCGGATCTACATGGTCATGAAAACAAACACTCAGATTAGGATTTAGGAACATACATTTCTGTTTAGTTTGCAAGAAGCTGATTCATGTTCAGCAACTGCGCATTTACAAAGACAAAGACTTCCAGTTATAGGATTAAAGGAGTAAGACCAGCATACCAAATAGAAAGTAATCAAGGCTTCTGTTGGGCACATATTCATACATCAGTATCTTTTCTTCTCCTTCCAAGCAAAATCCTAGAAGCCTGACAAGATTTCTGTGCTGAAGCTTGGCTACTAAGAGGACCTCATTCTTGAATTCTTCTGCACCTTGTGCAGAACTTCTTGATAGCCTTTTTACAGCAATTTCTTGCCCATTAGGAAGTGTACCCTGATAATTGGCTTTCATAAATGATTAGCAAAGCCTACTATCTGGGCAGAGCTCAATATTTTGCTATGATACCATTTTTCAAAAAGAACTTGGTAGGTGGGTGTGTGACCTTTGGGCATATGTCGTGGTACACAAGTATCAAACTTTTGATTGCATCCATCAAACAGTGTAATATTTACATCAAGCCAAGGCTGTTAGATGCAAGCAATACAAAGGAAGGAATGACTGTTGAAGAAAATGAACAAGCAGAGATTTCACGTTTTTAGCAGAGGTTTTGTAGCAAAGAAGCCAAATAAGAAGCGCTGAAGAATGTGGCTTCTTTCCTAAGCTAGGGGTGCTGAAGAATGTGGCTTCTTTGCATTTGCTTCCAGCATACAAAAACCAGAAAAAGACCAGAAATCGGAATCACGGTAGCAGAATTCCAGCACAGAAGTTTGCTTTAGGTTAGTAGTGCTAGATGCAGATTTTGTAACAGCTAAATAATATGGGAGACCATGATTTTACTTTGAAATGTATGGATATTAGAAAAGCAATGTGCAAATTTTTCAGTTGTCATCTACTACATATCAGTAGGTGATGAATTTTTCGGGGGGTTTCGGCATGCCCAACCCCAGGATTTTGGTCTTTTTCTCCTCAGTTACTCATCAGTTCTTTACCAGATCTAACTTTCAATTTGAGACTTCTAGAGCCAGCACAATATATTTGATGTAAGTGATATATACAACACAATATCTTTGATATAAGTTATATATGTCATCTCAAGCAATCATTCAATTCAAAAATTAAAAGCTGTGGTGCGGCCCAAATTCTAACAATTACCTTGTAAACCTCACCAAATCCGCCTCTCCCTAACTTGTTATCTGCGGAGAAATTGTTTGTGGCAGATTTGATGGTTACCAAACCAAAGTGCAAGGACTCCACAGTGGTAAATTTCGCTTCCATTTACAAAATGCAATATTAGAAAGAAGTAAAAACACAAGCGCTTGAAATAACCATAGATGGCAATTTGATATCCCGTCAGCTCTACAAGTCTTCAATATTAGCTTGCCCTTCTGGGACACTACCATGCTTCGTTCTTGATCTTCTTAGGAGACAGTAGCGTATGCAGAAAAGCGTGACAGCAATGGCACAACCAGCGAATGCAGAAATGATGATATTTGTGGGAAAACCTGCATTCACAAGCAAAAAAAAAAAAAAAAAACTTTATTTTTAATCTGTACAAAAAATTTAGACTTTATATTTTTATAAATATAATAAATATTATTCTTAATTTTATAAAAAAAAATTATTTTTTAAATTAAAACATATAATTTTTAACTAACAATCAAGTAATTATAATTGTACCACTTATTATATTAAAAATTTATCTAATAAATTAAAATTTTGAAATTATTTATGAAAAAAAACCTTATAATGATTTTTATTTTATATAAATTTTCTTATTTAAAATTCATTTTTAAGTTTATAAAAAAAGTACTAACTAAAAAATTCTACCAGCTAATTGAAGTAAAATCACAAACTAATTTTAGACCTCAAATTACATAGATGATATCTGTCTTGTCATTAGTCGAACTGCATAATATAAACCACATTGAAAGTTTTAGTTCTGTAGAATTGAAAACTGAAACCAAACTTTTTATTTGGATAGTTCGATTTTGGTTACCAAGTGAAAATGACCGAAATTCACAATTTGCTCTTTGATTTTCTACATTCAACAGACCTTCGTGATGTAGTTAGTGCTTGATGCGATAATATCTTTTACGAATGAATGAGTGTAAACAAGCAAGACAAGCAAAATAAAGACAGAACAAGTTCAATGCATGAGAAAACATGCTTTAATTTGTAATTTTGCACCAGGAAAAGAGAAATCATTTTAAGTTAAATTAAAAAAAAAAACCAGAAAGCTTACATCAGAGAAAGGAAATGAGGATAGAGGCTCCCTGTAAGGCATAAGCCGACAAACTGACATTCGTAATTTTATCAATTAAACAGCAAAAATTGACAGAAAAGTACATAAAATCTTGAAATCCTCTTCCTTTGAGTTGTTGGACCATTCGTTTGTTAATAGCCAATAGCGAGTGCTTTTTATCTGGATTCGCAAAGTGAAAAAGTGAAAGATAAAAGTCAAGATTATTTGATTAAGTTAACCACACCTAAACTTTAGAAATGAAAACTTAACAAAAAATTTTGGTTTATGATTAGTTTAATTAATTATTTATAAAATCAATTTAGTAAACCATAAGATCAATTCACTTTGGTTTTATGGGTTAATTAAAATTTTAAATTTTTAAAGCATGTTTATTTACTTGATTCTTCGTCGCACGCACAGTCCAAAAAAATTAATTGTCGCTTAGCAAACAAAAAGGTCAAGTCACATATTTCTCTAGCATACAATACATACCGTTTTACACGGATGGCTTGCACTTTATGCGTGTTTATATACTAGCAAATTAACTATAGTTTTGTTTTTCAGCAACCACCCACAATTCGCTTTAAATGATATATATTCATTTTGAGGGGTTTGGTTTGGTTTGGTTTGGTACTTACAATCATGGCTTAACAATTAATTAGTTAAATAGTGACAACAATTGTTGTCTATGTAAGTTGTCATTGAACATATTATTTAATTTTAATGAGGTCACTGAATTTCAATTTATTGCAAACAAACCACCAAACTTCTATTTTTCTTTTCTTTGGTACCTTCACCATTCAATAAGTTTCTCCTGTCAGAATTTTTGTGCATACATTCATTGCATAAGAAAGTTTTCCCAAAAAAATAAAAAAACAAAAGAAACTAATGCAAAGGTAACCGTAGATTTTTACCGCTCATATAAACATTTTTACGTATCGTTTTATCGATCAATTAAAGGATATGAATTGATAATATTAATGAAAAATAGTGGATCGATAAAATCTTATAATATAAATAATTGCTTATTATTTTTGTTAAATATATATTTGTGATTTTTATAGTTAATATTAAAAAAATAAAAATATATACAATTAAAAATTATATATATATATATATCACTCACATTGAATTAGAGGAAATAATTTTTAGATTTTGTCAGATGTAAACTTTAAAGCTGCAAAGTCAACAAAATCTTTAGACTTACCTTGTGCCGGATCTGAGGGCGGAGAAGGGGGACCGAGAGACCGAGCAGTTAGCAGAGAACCGGGAACCCCCACAAGTGGTGGTGGCGCTGCGGCGGCGATTGCTGTTGGATCAATAAATGAATAATTTTCATACCGGAAATTACAGCTTGGGAGATAGACTCTTCCTCCGACTCTCGCAGTGCTCTCACGTGGAATCCACGCGATAGCGGTCCGAAGACACCGAAGGCAGTCGGAACTAGAAAGGTCCGGCGTACACTGCACGGCGGTGTAGAGGGTTTCAGACAGAGTGAATTTCACCTTTCTGGTTGCAAACATTTTAGTTGCCGACGGATTATTGGCCGCCTCCGTGGCCATCTGACCCAAGGTGTTCGTTACCAGAGCGACGAAACGCTTTGGCTCCGTCGCTATATCGGTGTTCCACAAGGCATAGCTAGGCTCGGTTTCCATGACAGAAAACATGGACTTGTTCGAGTAACGTAAGATGCATTCCTCCGACAATACTATGGCCACTTTTGCGAAAGGACATAATTGGCTTACATCTTGGCCGGCCACCCGGACGCAGTGTTTGCAAGTGTCGTTGCTCAAGTCGCCACGACATAGAAACAAGCCATACACTTTGTCGGTTTGGGTTCCAGCGTAGTCGATTTTGAATCCATCATAGTGGTTGTATTTGGAGCTAGTTGAGTCGGAGGGAAGGGAAGCAAGGAGGCTCTTGAGATTGACCTCGTAGGGGCTGCTCCTTGTGAAACTGTCTGAACAATTATGGTAAAGAATATCTGCTTCAGCGAAATAGCTTGAGTTAAGAAAGAATAAAGGAAGCAGGAATAATATGGAGGATTTGATAAGGACGATATGGTGATTGGAATGCATTTTTTGATAATTGAAGGTGGTCTTCTGGTCTTGCAGTTGCAGCTTTTTCTTCTCTATATGCTACGTAGTCCATACAATATTAATGGGGGTCGGTTTTGTAATTCGATGTTTCTCAAAGTCATCGAAGACCAAGACCAAGACCAAGTCAAGCAAAGCAGCCATCCTAAGTCAACCACGTGCACCTACACCTTTAGAAAAAAAATCATATAATTACATGACTTCTAACCATTCAAGTCCTCTTTAGAGACTAAATTTTCGTTCCAAAACATATAATTCAATCTAAATTATGGGCTTCTAAATGTAAGTGAATATGAGGGTCAAGAAGATAAAGACTCACGAGTCAAGCTTTTGAATTTCCAATCGAGAACTCTCAAATGTACTTATAAAATAAAAAAGAGACTCGATAATAAATAGAAAAGAAAAAAACTTCCCGATGAAATCACTTAAGTGATGTGACAGCCGCGACATAGCTATGTTAGGATCACAACCAATTAAAGATCCAATCACTGAATTTGAATATTAAATAAGAGTTAAGTTAGGATTAAAACAGATATTCAATTCTATTGGGAATTTCGTTAACAGAAATAATTGATTAGTAATAGATAATTATTTTGAGCCAAAGGATATTTGTTATAGTTGAATTCTGAATGCCTTCGATTAGTATTTAAATTAGAAAGGAAAGGGTGAGAAGGATCAGTTTGAATGTATTGAATTTCAACAAATGAATTCTCTGTATTTCTCTCTCTATAAATTCTTCCTCCTCTGCTCTGTTCTCCTTCATTCCTTCCTTCTAGCCAATTCATTAATTCCTTCACTTCTGCCCAATACTCTTCTTACCGGGCTAGGCTCTGACAAGCTATGCCCTCACGGCGGGAGAACTACTCCGGGTTTATCTCGTTTCCCCTACCTTGCGTATAATCACTTGCTTCCACGTCCCTCTCAAGGTAGTGCACCAAGAGTGGAACACACACTTGTTTCAGAAGAAAGTACTGCTCTTGACTTTATTTGTAGATCTTTGGATCTTCCTCCTCCGTTAGTTCTTTCTTGTCTTCCAACTGTTTGGACAGACAATATGACATGATTCTTCATATATTCAACACGATTATAAGAATTATTAGGATGAAATGATACATAAAAAAATATCATGTTTCAGATCTTATGCATTTTCGAGTTGTACAAGTGCATAATGTACAACTCTAAGTATAGTTTGATTACTCTTCAAGGAGCTGTTGTATGTTGACAGGTTTTCTAAAATAGATCACTTCATTTCTTAAAAAAATCTCTGGTGCCTCAATTGTAATTTAGTTATTCTTTAAAGAGGTGGTCTGCCTACATGGAATGCCCTAACCCATCACTTTTGATTACAACACCAAGTTTCTCAATCACTTCTAGATCATTTTGGGGTCAAATTAAATCACTTAACAGACCTTATGCAATCTTATTCTAAGCGTTTGTGGAGATAAGACAAAGCAATGAGACCTTGCTTGACTTCAAGCAAAGTTAATCTATAACCATGCAGTTGGCAAATACTATGAAGAAGTCTTCTCTCTGTTGGTTATCAGATCGTTGAAACGCTCTGGCTGCTCCGTCACATTCCCGGGGTTCAATATGTATACGGCAGGCTGGTTTCCATGACATTAAACATGGACTCGTTCGAGTAACGTAAGAAGCAGTCATCGTTCCATATGATGGCCACTTTTGCCAAAGGACGAGCTTGGACTATATCTTGGGCGGCCTGCGCGACACGGTTTTTGCAGACGTCTTTGCTAACGTCGCCACGACATAGAAACAAGCCATACACTGTGCCATATCCAGCGTCCAGGATGTTGAATCCACTGTAGTAGTTGTATTCGGAGCTGGACAAGTTGGAGGAAAGCCAAGCAAGGAGGCTATTGAAGTTAGCCCCAAAGGAGCTGTTCCTTGTGAAAGTAGTTGTGTTTGGACAAATATTGTATACAAGATCTGCTTCAGTGAAATAGCCTGAGGTAAGGAAGAATAAAGGAAGAAGGAATAATATGGAGGATTTGATGAGAATGAGAAAGTGATTGGAGTGCTTTTTATTTTTTTTGGATAAATGAAGAGGTCTTCTGGTATTGCAGTTGCAGCTTTTTCTTCTCCACATGCTACTTAATATGGAGGTTGGTTTTGTAATTCAATGCTTCTTAAAAGTTGTCGAAAACCCAGCTCAAGCAAACCAACCATCCATGTGATATTATTGAATTCTTCATTGAAATTAATATTGATAACTTGGCTAGAGTTGTATATGTCTTGAATGCTCCTCATTTTCCTTACAATTAAGCTACTCGAATCATCACTATTGGGCTGAATTCTGACTTGATGAGGTGATGATGCTTCTGGTGTGTCTTCCTTCTGCATCTGTTCTTCATCGAAAGAGATTTGCTTAAGCTAGTTACTATTTTTCCAATTCCATATCTGCTCCTCATCGAACTCAACATTATTGATCTCACAATCTTACCAGTGATGGGATTGTACAGCTTGTACCCTTTGGAATTCATGTTATAGCCAAAAAAAAAATTACACTTTTGGCTTTTATCTTCCAGTTTTGTCTGTATTTTTTTTTTTTGGTATCTTTGCAAAAACGATGCTCCCAAAAATTCTTAGATAATCAACTTTCGGTTTACACGAACTCTAGACTTCCTCAGGCATGAAATCTCCTAGCGCTTTGTCAGGAATCTATTTAATAGATAAACAGAACAAGCAACAGCATCTCCCCAAAATTCTTTCGGAACATTTCTCTCTTTTAACATATATCATACCATATTAAGAATTGTTCAGTTTTTTCTTACTGAAATACCATTTTGTTTTGGTGTTTAAGCCATCATGAATTGGTGAATAATCCCATTCTCCTTGCAAAAATTTTCAAACTCCTATGATGTGTACTACTCGCCTCAACGATTAGTCCGTAAACATTTTATTTAGTTGTCACTTTACTTTTCAACCAGACTCTTAAATTTTTTAAATTTGGCAAAGACTTCCTTTTTCTCCTTCAATATGTAAACCCGTATTTTTACACTATAATCATCCATAAATGTCAACAAATACCGATTACCTCCAATAGAAATAGACTTGATGGGTCCACAGACATCTGAATGCACTAGCTGAAGGCGTAGTAATGCTCTTCTAAATTTGTACTTCTTGAAAGGCTTTCGTTGCTACTTTCCCACAATACAAACTTTAGCAAGCTAACAATTTATCCAACACGGTTGATTCCAGACTATCCAAAGCCTTTGCTGCGAAAACTATGCTGCCCTCCAACAAGGAATAAACAAAAAGAAATAATCTGCTTTAAAAATGTCAAAGTAAATATTTAGTTTTATTTTCTGCAAAATATTCAGAAGGCTGATGAAGCACAGAAGCTCAAAAATGTTTAGCAGAAAAGTTTCAGAATGTCTAGCAGACATAAACAAAGTGACCAATAACTTGTGGGTGAAAAGAGTTTGATTAGATAATTCAACAGATCATCAGAATGTAGCCTTTTCAATAACATTGATCTTGTGGGATTCATGAGAAGTTATAATTCATCTATGCGTTTAATGCCAACGAAAGGAATAACAAAGGGTATCATACAGGAATTTTGGATGATTTTAACTTTCTCCATTGTTCCTCTTGAAAGCAAGAGGCATGGCCAATTCTATGGGGCAAAAAGTCTAGCATTGCTTAGATTTCCACCTGGTTGGGTACCTACAATCACCAAGTCACCAAATAAACAAGTAAGTAGCTTCAACAGCAAAAGGAAGTACAGATATTGTCAAATGGTCGACAAAAATTAGGAAACAATCAAACCTCTCCACAGTGAAGAGTAACAAAGAGACCTTGTTCCTGAGCAAAGTTTAATGCTGGCAAAAATGTGACCCTGCAACAGATCCACTAATGATTGGAGATTGTAATTCATTTCTACCAGTCATAAGCATAACCATTATTCGTTGGTTAAAAATCTATAGCCAGTAAGGAAAGTACCAGTCACCCACAACAGGATTTCCAGAAAGGTCAATACCAACGACCCCAGAGTCTCTCATCTCCAGTGCCATCTTAACCTATTAAAAGTGAAGGAAAGAAATCAAAGTCTCATACAATTTGCAGCTGCTATGCTGTACAAAATCCACTTGAACTAGCATACAGTTTCCATTGCAGCCTCAGTTGTCTCACGATGGTCAATGCTGAGAAGAAGTCTGACATATATCTTCGTCTTTACTGTTACATGACAAATGTTGCTTGTTGAACTAGCATCCAGATTATAAGAAGCAAAATCTACATCAACAGAACTAACAGCCCATAAACCTTTCATCACTGCTTCCATGTAGGACCGTTTAGTCATTCCTATGGAATCATTCCTCTGTATAATATGGCACACAAACATTTTCATCAATGAAAAGTCAAAAAGAATTTTACGTGGCAAAGGCAAGGATGAAAAGCAAAACCTCTAGCTTATTTAATTACCTTTGGAGTGGTTCTTAACTCCAAATAAACAACATTCTCGGAAGCAAAATCTTCAATTACCTGTTTCCAGATGGGATGGATTACAAGAATTGACATTTGAAATACAAAAAGAAAAAAAAATAAATGACTTAATTGTCTTACTTCTTTTGTGATCCTTGTAACAGTGTTGTGATCGGTGGTAATAATGTGAATCAGGTCAAACAACTTGAAAACTTCACGCAAAGAACAATCATCTGGACAGAGGCAAATCAAGAGTCTCCCAAAGTTGTAATCATCAGAATAAGCGGGAAATCAAATAAACATCTAAAAGCAACCCAGAAAATCGACTTGGATAACGAGGGCAACCATACACGCGAATCACAATGTTCTGGCAGTATATGCAGAATAATAACTCAATTAGAAAAGCCACAAAACATTGCAATTCAAAATTGAAAAGAACAATAACAAGAAAAGTTACTGCTTTCTGGACAATAAGTTGTCAAAATAAAAAATTCAACATGAAGTACACTCCTTCCTCATTTTTCACTTTCTTCAGAAACCAAACATATCAGTAACCAGCGAAGAGGGAAAATGAAAAAAAAATTACCTTTCATGATAACATGCTCAACATCTGAAAAAACAATGATACCCTTTTCGCCCAAACCTCTGGCAAGTTCTCTGTATGCATATTCAAAAAGCAATAACAACTGGAAAAGAAAATGGATGGAAACATTAAAACTCAAGCAATTAAGTACAATGAGCGACAAAGTGTTCAAATCCAAAGCTACCCAGAATTCATAAAGCCATTAGACTCAATACAGAGAAGGGAAGCAAAAAAGAGGAACAAAGGAAAAGGAGTAAAAGCTCACAAAGCCATTAGACTCAATACAGAGAGGGAAACAAAGAAGGACAGAGGAAAAGGAGTAAAAGCTCACAGAAGTGTGGAGTTTCTAATGGAGCCATTGAGATGGGCATGAAGTTCAATTTTTGGAATACAAACCCACCACTCCGTTTCTCTTTCTGGCTTTTCTGTTTAGGTTGAGAGACTGGAGTGCACTCTACTATAACCATCAGAAAGTTGGGTTTATGGGCCAGCCTGCTTTGCCCAATAAAGGTCCAAAATGCCGCTTGGTTTCGTCTGCAGAACCGGCCAGCCCCATCAGGTTGTCTTTTGCGTTGTGAACGGCTGAAAACGCAGCCTCTGTGGCTCCTCAAGCACAGCGGCTAAGCTCCGAGCGGAGATGGGTTCATTTACCGTATCCTCGATCTTCACCTGCGGCTACCGGAGCTTGGGCGTCCTGCTAGTGAGAGAAACTTTGGCTGCAAATCATCGAAACTGGATGCTGAGTATACAGATGCTGCTCCTTCTGTTAATGGGTACTTCAAATTTCATTTCTTTTAAAGCACACCTTCTCTGGCTGTTTAATATTTTTTGCTTTTTCTTTCAGCCTGGAAGCTTGTGCTTTGATGAAATGTTTAGCTCATGCTTGATGACTTAAATAAATGGACCAAAAATGAGTCTTGAATCTTAACTTATATACAGTACTGTTTCTTGGATTAATGGATACCGAGTCTGAAAGTTTTTGCTTTGTTTCTCATTTATGCACATGCTTAAATAGCTGAAAGTTAAGAGCATTTTGGGATTTAAGGTTGAAAGGTTGGAGGGGTTCAAGCCGCTTAAATTTTGATTTTTAATTTTTTTTATTTGAATTAGGTGCTAAATTGATAGAACTATGACCTTCAATCTGTTTCACTGGTGGAAAGTTGAGTTTAGCAGTCATTTCTGAAAAGAAAGGTGGTATTTTGAAATCTGTAATGTCTTCTATAATTTCCTTGGTATACAAGTATTGATTTTTTTTGTTCGGTTTTGTGAGACAGCATCAGGCTTATCCCACGCTGTTGCTGGACTTCTTTTTCATGTAAGCAAAAGCAATGAATGGTTTAGTCACCAAAGTAGACATCATTCTATCATTTTGTCCCTTACTCGTAGTATTAGGCAAAATGGTTTCTCAAGAAAAGACGAGAAGAGGGGTCTAAGCACCATTTTCTTGTTATCTTATCCGAAAATATCATGATTTGAAGGTACGTTTCAGATCTTATAAATTTTTGAGCTGTGCATTATGCACTTGTGTGCCCGCAGCCGCCCCCGCATCAAGTCCGGAACAAATTAGGAAGTTTGAAGAAGTTACTGCACCCTCAGTTGTGAAAAAGAGAGCTTCCATCAAACTTTTGTTTTAATCGCTCACACTTTGACTTTAAGAAGAGGTGCTTCTCTCCCTCACGAGCAAAAAAAGGGCAGGATCGGTTAAGAAAGAACAGATTTCTAGGCCTTTGGGTTCGGTTGACCTATAGTTGCTTTCTGGTGGACAGAAAGGCTGCAAACAGTTTGAGAAGCACACAAAACCTTCAGGATAATTGATCTTAATCAATTCCTTGAAGCTGAACATACTTGCGTGTTCATGTACACCCAGATCGTTCCTCTGTATTTCATCACCCAAGTTGTACAAAAGGTAGCAAATAGAATTGGTAAGAAACAGTTGACAATCCACAATAAAAAGGACACTTGTTAAGAAACTTATTAATTTCAAGCGAAGTGACATTGTTGAGAATGGGGCAAATGTCCTCTGTTTGCCCTATTAGATTTTTATTTTACTTTAATTCAATTTTTTCTAACTCTTTTGTTTGCATCCACTGTTAAAAATTTCTGACTCTACAGTGGCTTCGTGTTACAATAACCTTTAGGCTTCGTTGTACCAAAAACTAAAAAAACTCCGACAATAATGACGGACAATGCTAAGCATATTCTCTACCTTTATTGCCTATGTGCACGGAAAGGCTGTTTTCAACAGAAAATATATGCATATAAGATGTTACGTACAGAATTATATGTCGACGTGACAATGACAATTGCCCGCTTCAAGGTGAAGAAAGTCGATAATCACTAGGACAAAACAAAACAAAATTGTCCCAGAATCTAAACAGTGCATTTGTTACTCTGTGCACGGTTTCGATCCCATTTTCGCATCATCCAGTTCTTCTGTTAGTTTGAAGCTCCTAACGGTTTGCCAGTTGCCACTAACGGTTTGCTTTCTATTTGGATTTCACCTTAGCGAAAAATCATATTAATGGTCCAAATCTGGTTCAACTGAAAAATGTTTGGGTTGTGCATAATGGAACATAATAAGGATCTGTTGAGGGTACTTGAATTGCTAGAAGGTAATGAGCTCATGCATCACTAAGGGGGCGATTGATAAAATTGAAGTCCTAGTCAATGAGTAACAAGCAAAATAATCACTTTATTTGATTGTTAAAACAAAGTAAAGCAACTATAATACTTTACGTGTTTACTTCTACTGAATCTTTTGACACAAGTTTGAATCCGTAACTTTTTGTATGATAATGATAAGCCTTTTAAGCATTGCACCACAATGTTTGGTGATCCTTCAAACGTTAAAAACTATCCCGTAATGGTTCAGTCAGGGTGACGGTTAAAGGATTAGATTCCATAAATTTCCAACACTTCCCATGGGCTCCGGTTGTTACTTCATGAAATTGCTGGGGTGTAGCGCCACCCAGAATTGTTGTTGATTAAGTGTAATTGGGCCTAAAACCCTTCACATAATCGAAAATGCATGTTTCTTGTAGATGCTCATTGCTTAGGGTAAGTTCTAGAATATGAGTAATAAAAATAAAATTTGGATTGATGTTCCGGCTTTTGAACGATGTTTTGACTCTCACGAGTGCCATGAGAATGATTTGTGTACGCGCGCTAGAATGACGCCTTGTTGTCTGCTACAGTGTTCTCTGCTGAGAAGGGAAGCAGAGCAGCCAAGCTGCTCTCCATTCTTCCCACCCGAAGGAAACATAATTTATTCACAGGGAATAGTGGGATGACAGCTTATTAAGCATTTCTAATTTAAACCAGGTTAGGCTGTGTCAGTTCAACGTCAATGTCTAGCTTTGCTTGAAATGCACATTTTCATGCTTTACAGTAATAGAAAATGATACTGATTTTTTTAAAGAGATTTAGTAATTAAAAACTAAAAATTTTTATTTTTAAAATTTTATTAATTTGAAAATAAGTTATAATATTTATAAAAATTAAAAAAAATATTTTATTATCTAAATCACAGTCAATAAAGTATTAAAGGGCTTAAAAAAAGGTCATACGACGATTTTTAGGACCCTGTAATGTAGAACCTCGTGCACCGGAGCTTTTTTAAAATGAATAGGTGTATTTAACAAATTCACCATCTTTTGAAATGCCCCGTCTTTACTTATGCATAAATAAAAATATCCACACAGCAGAGTACTTTTTGGCCCAGCAAAGTACAGACTTATGGTATCCAAAAAAAAGGAGATGGGTTTCCAAGTTTATGAGGGTGCCAGATTGGGAAAATGCAATTAGGTTTTTTCAAAGTTTCATGACACTTTTGGACGAAAACTCGCTAGCTTCCACTATCGAGGGGACACAACAGTAATTGTCCCTTCATCAATAGAAACAGGGTCTAACCTGTTCTTATATTGATCCAACTCCAAGCCCTTCATTGACCTGCTCCGCTCTACTCTACCATGGATAAAAAAGGCCGGACGTTTAGGCAATGGCAAGTCCATAGAGTTGCTATTAAGCATGAGAACAACTGTTGCCATTGTGGGTCTTTCGGTTGGATCCTCCTGAACACATATTAAACCCATTTGGATGCATCTAACAACCTCATTTTTTGAATGCATTACTGTCAAATTTGGATCGAATGCTTCTAGTGCTCTTCCATCTCTCCAAAGCTTCCAGACCTGCACATATAGTCAAGGAATGATCAATCCTGTTGTGCAGGTAACCCTGCTTTTCAATTTGACAGTGATGATAACCAATGGAACAAAATTTGACACTCACATAGCTCACAAGGTGTTCTGGGTCTTCTGGCTTATAGAACGAACTGTTCTTCTTTCCGCTAACAATTTCAAGAAGGAGGACACCAAAACTGTAGACATCAGACTTGACAGAGAACTGTCCATGCATCGCATATTCTGGAGACATGTAACCACTTGAAACCAGACACAAATAGAAAAATGTTAGATTGAAAACAAAATACAGGTTTTACTAGTGCACTAGCAGATTTACAAATGTTAGCTGCATACCACATTGAGCACTGTCTTGACAAAATGCAATGGAGTATCAAGAAAGAGCGAGGACAATATTGATTTGATCTTCCCCTCAAACTTAGTTTCAGTATACCATGATATTCATCTAAACTATGCAGAACAAATAGGGGACAGCAAACTTACTATGTTCCCACAATTCTATTCGTGCTTCCTTCAGTTTGATCAACTCCAAAAAGCCTGGCCATTCCAAAATCTGATATTTTTGGATTCATATCTCCATCTAACAAAATATTTCCAGCCTTAAGGTCGCGATGTATAATCCTAAGCCGGGAGTCTTCATGAAGATAGAGAATTCCTCTAGCAATTCCTCCTATTATTTTTTGACGCGTTGACCAATCCAAATGTCTTTGCATCGTCGGATCTACATGGTCATGAAAACAAACACTCAGATTAGGATTTAGGAACATACATTTCTGTTTAGTTTGCAAGAAGCTGATTCATGTTCAGCAACTGCAATCAGTGCATTTACAAGGACAGAGACTTTTAGTTATAGGATTAAAGGAGTAAGACCAGCATACCAAATAGAAAGTAATCAAGGCTTCTGTTGGGCACATATTCATACATCAGTATCTTTTCTTCTCCTTCCAAGCAAAATCCTAGAAGCCTGACAAGATTTCTGTGCTGAAGCTTGGCTACTAAGAGGACCTCATTCTTAAATTCTTCTGCACCTTGTGCAGAACTTCTTGATAGCCTTTTTACAGCAATTTCTTGCCCATTAGGAAGTGCACCCTGATAATTGGCTTTCATAAATGATTAGCAAAGCCTACTATCTGGGCAGAGCTCAATATTTTGCTATGATACTATTTTTCAAAAAGAACTTGGTAGGTGGGTGTGTGACCTTTGGGCATATGTCGTGGTACACAAGTATCAAACTTTTGATTGCATCCATCAAACAGTGTAATATTTACATCCAGCCAAGGCTGTTAGATGCAAGCAATACAAAGGAAGGAATGACTGTTGAAGAAAATAAACAAGCAGAGATTTCACGTTTTTAGCAGAGGTTTTGTAGCAAAGAAGCCAAATAAGAAGCGCTGAAGAATGTTGCTGCTTTCCTAAGCTAGGGGTGCTGAAATATGTGGCTTCTTTGCATTTGCTTCCAGCATACAAAAACCAGAAAAAGGACCAGAAATCGGAATCACGGTAGCAGAATTCCAGCACAGAAGTTTGCTTTAGGTTAGTAGTGCTAGATGCAGATTTTATAACAGCTAATAATACGGGAGACCATGATTTTAGTTTGAAATGTATATTAGAAAAGCAATGTGCAAATTTTTCAGTTGTAATCTACTAAATATCAGTAGCTGATGAATTTTTAGGGGGGTTTCGGCATGCCCAACCCCAGGATTTTGGTCTTTTTCTCCTCAGTTACTCATCAGTTCTTTACCAGATCTAACTTTCAATTTGAGACTTCTAGAGCCAGCACAATATATTTGATGTAAGTGATATATACAACACAATATCTTTGATATAAGTTATACATGTCATCTCAAGTAATCATTCAATTCAAAAATTAAAAGCTGTGGTGCGGCCCAAATTCTAACAGTTACCTTGTAAACCTCACCAAATCCGCCTCTCCCTAACTTGTTATCTGCGGAGAAATTGTTTGTGGCAGATTTGATGGTTACCAAACCAAAGTGCAAGGACTCCACAGTGGTAATTTCGCTTCCATCTACAAAATGCAATATTAGAAAGAAGTAAAAACACCAGCGCTTCAAATAACCATAAATGGCAATTTGATATCCCGTCAGCTCTACAAGTCTTCAATATTACCTTGCCCTTCTGGGACACGACCATGCTTCCTTCTTGCTGATCTTCTTATGAGACAGTAGCCTACAAAACCAGCAATGACACAACCAGCGACTGCAGAAATGATGATTTTTGTGGGAAAACTTGGTTTAGCTGCATTCACAAATAAAAAAATAAGATAAAAAAAAATTATTTTTAATCTGTACAAAAAAATTTAGACTTTATATTTTTATAAATATAATAAATATTACTCTTAATTTTATAAAAAAAATAATTATTTTTTTAAATAAAACGTATAACTTTTAACTAACAATTAAACAATTATAATTATATCACTTCTTATATTAATAGTCTATCTAATAAATTAAAATCTTAAATTTACTTATGAAAAAAATCTTATAGTAATTTTTATTTTATATAAATTTTTTTATTTAAAATTTATTTTTAAATTTATAAAAAAAATACTAATTAAAAAATTCTACCAGCTAATTGAAGTAAAATCACATACTAACTCTAGGCCTCAAATTATATAGATGATATCCGCCTTATCATTAGGGCTATTAGTCGAATTGAATTTGCATAATATAAACCACATTGAAAGTTTTAGTTCTGTAGAATTGAAAACCGAAACCAAACTTTTTATTTGGATAGTTCGATTTTGGTTACCAATTGAAAATGACCGAAATTCACAATTTGCTCTTTGATTTTCTACATTCAAGCAAGACAAGCAAAATAAAGACAGACCAAGTTCAGTGCTTGAGAAAACATGCTTTAATTTGTAATTTTGCACCAGGAAAAGAGAAATCATTTTAAGTTTAATTAAAAAAAAAAAAAAAACCCAGAAGCTTGACTGAAAATAGTACATCAGAGAAAAGAAATGAGGATATAGCTCCCTGTAAGGCATAAGCCGACAAACTGACATTCTTAATTTTATCAATTAAACAGCAAAAATGACAGAAAAGTACATAAAATCTTGAAATCCTCTTCTTTGTTGGACCATTTGTTAATAACCAATAGCGAGTGCTTTTTATCTGGATTCGTAAAGTGAAAGATAAAAGTCAAGATTATTTGATTAAGTTAACCACACCTAAACTTTAGAAATGAAAACTTAACAAAAAATTTTGGTTTATGATTAGTTTAATTAATTATTTATAAAATCAATTTAGTAAACCATAAGATCAATTCACTTTGGTTTTATGGGTTAATTAAAATTTTAAATTTTTAAAGCATGTTTATTTACTTGATTCTTCGTCGCACGCACAGTCCAAAAAAATTAATTGTCGCTTAGCCAACAAAAAGGTCAAGTCACATATTTCTCTAGCATACAATCCATACCGTTTTACACGGATGGCTTGCACTTTATGCGTGTTTATATACTAGCAAATTAACTATAGTTTTGTTTTTCAGCAACCACCCACAATTCGCTTTAAATGATATATATTCATTTTGAGGGGTTTGGTTTGGTTTGGTTTGGTACTTACAATCATGGCTTAACAATTAATTAGTTAAATAGTGACAACAATTGTTGTCTATGTAAGTTGTCATTGAACATATTATTTAATTTTAATGAGGTCACTGAATTTCAATTTATTGCAAACAAACCACCAAACTTCTATTTTTCTTTTCTTTGGTACCTTCACCATTCAATAAGTTTCTCCTGTCAGAATTTTTGTGCATACATTCATTGCATAAGAAAGTTTTCCCAAAAAAATAAAAAAACAAAAGAAACTAATGCAAAGGTAACCGTAGATTTTTACCGCTCATATAAACATTTTTACGTATCGTTTTATCGATCAATTAAAGGATATGAATTGATAATATTAATGAAAAATAGTGGATCGATAAAATCTTATAATATAAATAATTGCTTATTATTTTTGTTAAATATATATTTGTGATTTTTATAGTTAATATTAAAAAAATAAAAATATATACAATTAAAAATTATATATATATATATATATCACTCACATTGAATTAGAGGAAATAATTTTTAGATTTTGTCAGATGTAAACTTTAAAGCTGCAAAGTCAACAAAATCTTTAGACTTACCTTGTGCCGGATCTGAGGGCGGAGAAGGGGGACCGAGAGACCGAGCAGTTAGCAGAGAACCGGGAACCCCCACAAGTGGTGGTGGCGCTGCGGCGGCGATTGCTGTTGGATCAATAAATGAATAATTTTCATACCGGAAATTACAGCTTGGGAGATAGACTCTTCCTCCGACTCTCGCAGTGCTCTCACGTGGAATCCACGCGATAGCGGTCCGAAGACACCGAAGGCAGTCGGAACTAGAAAGGTCCGGCGTACACTGCACGGCGGTGTAGAGGGTTTCAGACAGAGTGAATTTCACCTTTCTGGTTGCAAACATTTTAGTTGCCGACGGATTATTGGCCGCCTCCGTGGCCATCTGACCCAAGGTGTTCGTTACCAGAGCGACGAAACGCTTTGGCTCCGTCGCTATATCGGTGTTCCACAAGGCATAGCTAGGCTCGGTTTCCATGACAGAAAACATGGACTTGTTCGAGTAACGTAAGATGCATTCCTCCGACAATACTATGGCCACTTTTGCGAAAGGACATAATTGGCTTACATCTTGGCCGGCCACCCGGACGCAGTGTTTGCAAGTGTCGTTGCTCAAGTCGCCACGACATAGAAACAAGCCATACACTTTGTCGGTTTGGGTTCCAGCGTAGTCGATTTTGAATCCATCATAGTGGTTGTATTTGGAGCTAGTTGAGTCGGAGGGAAGGGAAGCAAGGAGCTCTTGAGATTGCCCTCGTAGGGGCTGCTCCTTGTGAAACTGTCTGAACAATTATGGTAAAGAATATCTGCTTCAGCGAAATAGCTTGAGTTAAGAAAGAATAAAGGAAGCAGGAATAATATGGAGGATTTGATAAGGACGATATGGTGATTGGAATGCATTTTTTGATAATTGAAGGTGGTCTTCTGGTCTTGCAGTTGCAGCTTTTTCTTCTCTATATGCTACGTAGTCCATACAATATTAATGGGGGTCGGTTTTGTAATTCGATGTTTCTCAAAGTCATCGAAGACCAAGACCAAGACCAAGTCAAGCAAAGCAGCCATCCTAAGTCAACCACGTGCACCTACACCTTTAGAAAAAAAATCATATAATTACATGACTTCTAACCATTCAAGTCCTCTTTAGAGACTAAATTTTCGTTCCAAAACATATAATTCAATCTAAATTATGGGCTTCTAAATGTAAGTGAATATGAGGGTCAAGAAGATAAGACTCACGAGTTAAGCTTTTGAATTTCCAATCGAGAACTCTCAAATGTACTTATAAAATAAAAAAGAGACGTTTCAGAAGAAAGTACTGCTCTTGACTTTATTTGTAGATCTTTGGATCTTCCTCATCTGTAAGTTCTTTCTTGTCTTCCAACTGTTTGGACCGACAATATGACATGATTCTTCATATTCTCAACACGATTATAAGAATTATTACGATGAAATGATACATAAAAAATATCATGACTAAAAGGCATTTTTCAGATTTATGCATTTTCGAGTTGTGCAAGTGCATAATGTACAACTCTAAGTATAGTTTGATTACTCTTCAAGGAGCTGTTTTATGTTGACAGGTTTTCTAAAATAGATCACTTCATTTTTTGCTAAAACATTTCTGGTGCTTCAATTGTAATTTAGTTATTCTTTAAAGAGTTGGTCTGCCTACATTGAATGCCCTAATCCATCACTTTTGATTACAACACCGAGTTTCTCAATCACTTCTAGATCATTTTGTGGTCAAACTAAATCACTTGATAGGACCTTATGCAATCTTATTCTAAGCGTTTGTGGAGATAAGGCAAAGCA
This sequence comes from Rhizophora apiculata, assembly GCA_037832385.1. Taxonomy (NCBI): domain Eukaryota; kingdom Viridiplantae; phylum Streptophyta; class Magnoliopsida; order Malpighiales; family Rhizophoraceae; genus Rhizophora; species Rhizophora apiculata. The sequence continues at coordinate 3,923,503 of CM075438.1, read as the reverse complement.
ATAAGACTTTGCCTGACTTCAAGCAAAGTTAATCTAGAACAATGCAGTTATACTATAAATAAGTCTTCTTTCTCTGTTGGTTATCAGATAGTTGAAACGCTCTGGCTGCTCCGTCGCATTTCCGGGGTTCCATATGTATACGGCAGGCTGGTTTCCATGACATTAAACATGGACTCGTTCGAGTAACGTAAGAAGCAGTCATCATACCATATGATGGCCACTTTTGCCAAAGGACGAGCTTGGACTATATCTTGGGCGGCCTGCGCGACACAGTTTTTGCAGACGTCTTTGCTAACGTTGCCACGACATAGAAACAAGCCATACACTGTGCCATATCCAGCGTCCAGGATGTTGAATCCACTGTAGTAGTTGTATTCGGAGCTGGACAAGTTGGTGGAAAGCCAAGCAAGGAGGCTATTGAGGTTAGCCCCATAGGAGCTGTTCCTTGTGAAAGTAGTTGTGTTTGGACAAATATTGTATATAAAATCTGCTTCAGTGAAATAGCCTGAGGTAAGGAAGAATAAAGGAAGAAGGAATAATATGGAGGATTTGATGAGAATGAGAGAGTGATTGGAGTGCTTTTTTTTTTTTTTTGGATAAATGAAGAGGTCTTCTGGTCTTGCAGTTGCAGCTTTTTCTTCTCCATATGCTACTTAATATGGAGGTTGGTTTTGTAATTCAATGCTTCTTAAAAGTCGTCGAAAACCCAGGTCAAGCAAACCAACCATCCATGTGATATTATTGAATTCTTCATTGAAATTAATATCGATAACTTGGCTAGAGTTGTATGTCTTGAATGCTTCCCATTTTCCTCACAATTGAGCTGTTCGAATCATTACTATCGGGCTGAATTCCGACTACTGGTGTGTCTTCCTTCTGCATCTGCTCTTCATCAAAAGAGATTTGCTTAAGCTGGTTACTATTCTTCCAATTTCATACCTGCTCTCATCAAATTCAACAATTTTAACATCACGAACTTACAAGTGATGGGATTGTACAACTTGTAGTATTTGAAATTCTCGCCATAGAAAAAAAAAAAAAAACATTTTTGGTTTTTATCTTCCAATTTTGTTTTTTTTTTTGGTCTTATACCTTTACAAAATAATGCTCCAAAAAATTCTAAAATGATCAATTTTCGGCGCGAACTCTAGACTTCCTCTGGTGTGAAATTTTTTTGCATTTTGTCAAGAATCTATTTAATAGATAAACAGAATAAACAACAATATCTCTCCAAAATTCTTTCGAAATTTTTTTTTTAAACATATATCGTATCATATTAAAAATTACTTAATTTTTCTTATCTGAAACATCATTTTGCTATGGTGTTTGAACCATCGTGAATTGGTAAATAATCTCATTTTCCTTGTAAAAATTCTCAAACTCTTACGATGTATATTCGTCGCCAAAATTAGTCTGTAAATATTTTATTTGACTGTCATTTTACTTTTCAACCAGACTTTTAAATTCTTTAAATTGGACAAAGATTTCTTTCTTCTCCTTTAGTATGTAAACTTATATTTTTTTTCACTATAATCATCCATAAATATCAAGAAATATCGATTACCTCTAATGGAGACAGACTTGATGGGTCCATGGACATCTGAATGCACTAGTTCAAGGCATAATGATGCTCTTTTATATTTGTACTTCTTGAAAGACTTCCGTTGCTACTTTTCCACGTACAAATTTCACACAAATTGTTAAGGGTTTCAATTTTTGACAATCTCATCACCATTTTTTTCTTTTCCAGCAACTTCAATGTCTCAAAATTCTAATGTCCATAACAAAGATGCTAAAGAGTAACGTTGTTCAGAGTAGTTGCCTTTAAATAGTTCGACTCATTAATACCTAAGTTTAATGAAAACATCTTATTCTTGATCATTTTCATATAAGTAATAAGATTATTATTCTTATTACGAATACTGAGAGTCAAATTCTTTATCGTTATATCATATTTTCTTTCCAACAATTGCCTAATACTCAAAAGATTATTTTCAATATCAAACACGTAATAAACATCTAAAATGCAAAGTTTTCTTTTATTATGGAATTCAAAAATAATGTCACCTTTCCTTTCAATAGGCCTATTGGAGAGATCACCAAAAGTGATGTTACCCATTTGTCTTTAGTCAAGTTTAGTGAAAACTTCCTTTCTTCCACACATATGATTGGAGGCTCCTGTGTTGAGAAATTATGTAACAGATTGCAGTGGTTTTGGTTCATTGTATGTCATCAACAAAATTAGCCCTTCATCAGCTTCTTCTTTGTTGACTACATTTGCTTCCTTTCCTCCATTATTTGTGTTATACTAGCAATCATAAGAATAATAGTCAAATTTCTTGCAAATTTGACATTGGATTGCAGATTTGTCATACTTTCCCCCAATATTTTTACCACGTCCACTACCTCGACCTCTACCTTGACTACGACTTCCACTTCTTCCACAACCATACCTTTTTTGATCAGTTTCATTTCTATCATTATGGTTACTGGTTTGCTCGTTGGAGTAAGAATCTCGACTACCTCATCATCTTTGTGCAGTAAATCTTTCTTGTTGATAACTCTCTCTAGATGATTCATTCTTCTTGAATGAAAGTTATGTCTGTAGTGCTTGCTTCAAAGTTTTCTCCTCTCTTTTCTTCTATATTCTTTGTACATAGGCTTGTAAGGATCCCGAGAGTTCTTCAATAATCATCATTTCTAAATCTTTTGATTCTTTAATCGCCATAGCTACAAAGTCAAACTTTGAGTCTAGAAATCATAAGATTTTCTCTACAACCCGAACATCCTTCATCTCTTTGTCGTTTCTTCTCATCTGATGAATAATAGAAATCACCTAAGAAAATAATTAGAGATTGTCTTTAAGTTCTCTTATTGTAATGCTTTAAATTGAGCTCTCAAAGACTATAGATGGATCTTCTTCACTTTATCGACTCCATCATATGCTTTCTTCAAGATCTTCTAAGCTTTTTTTGATGTCTTTGCTCGAGCAATCTACTCGAACGTGGCTTCATCCACTCCTTGATAAATTGTGAATAATGCCTTCTACTCTCTTTTCTTTAATTCTCTAAACATCTTATCATCCTCCTCGTCTGATTTAGTATAACCAATCTCTACAAGGTCTTATACATCAAGTAAACCCAAGAGAGCCTCCATTTGGATACTTCACATTCCATAATTGTCTTAAATTAATCTGGGCACATGTGATTGAAAAGAACTAGTCAAGTCCTTGTTGTTTTAGCTTTAACACAAAAATTTTGTTGGATTTTTATTGGTAGACGAACAGACACAAGAACAAAGGAGAGAGGAGGAGAAGAAGAGACAAAGAGGTGACATTTTTTTTTTTTCACCCTAATATCAATTTATCAAATTACATATTTATATCAATAAAAAATTTCAATGTATGATTTTTTTTTATTTTAAAGATGATATTCAATTTTAAATTTTTAATAAATTTTAAATTTTTATTTATTAAAAAATATTAATTAATAAAAATAAATTTACATGCGAATAATATTTATTCGTCATGCGCAAAATGCGGACTCCATTGTACTCTCGTAATCGTTAGGCACCTACTTACTTAGCTATGCTGGTGCATAATGAGACAAAAAAAATGTTCAAATAGTTATGATAGCGTACGTATTATGCGAATCTGCACTTGAGATGCGTAGACTACATATATTTTTTTAAAAAAAAAAATCATGTAATTTGTTTTTGTCACGAGTTTTATTGGCTACGATCTATATAACATTTTTATAAATTTCAAGTTCTTTCTCGGAAACCCAACTTCCCAAGTGAAACTCTATCAAAGAGTTTCACGAATGGAAAGGAGAATCAAAGACGGCACGATACCCACTACTTCAAATACGTCGACCTCCTCATGGCCGCTAGTCGCTTAGGCGAAGAAAAAAGGCCGTCAAACCTACTGCTAATACTGCTAACGCTGCAATCGCGGAAGAGGAAGCTCTGGGAGTTGTAGAGGTTTGGCTTCCAGAACCCGAAACGAAGTCGACACAAGGTCTGCCTGTACAAGTATTTGAACATGAGAAATTTAGAGCTCTTTTAACTATTGGGGTCCTTTTTGGAGGCTAAATTTTAGTTCAAAAACGTATAATTCTCGCTAAATTGTATCATCCAAACAGGCTTCTAAAAGTTGGTGAATATGACGGCCAGGAAAACCAAGTCGCACAAGTCAAGCTTTTGAAATTTCAATCCAATGTCCTTAGAAGAGAGAAAAAGATTGGACTGAAAAAAAGAAAAACAGGTTTGTCAAGGAAAGACGAGAAAAGAGGTTTATGCACCATTTTCTTATCTCCTAGTCCTATAATGTTTTAATCAAGGTCGTATTTGCAGCGACGAAATTTGCGCTGGCAGACAAATTTTCGTAATAGTCACCAACAATTCACGGAACAATAAGGAGTCGGACATACTTTAATAACAATTGAAGCTCAAGACTTTTGAATTATCTAATCAGTACATCACAAGCGTAAGTGCTGTTCATTAAGAGGAGTTATAGATTTCAATTTTAAATTCCTCAATTGGTAGCTCCGTCTCCGTCCCCCCCTATTTTTATTTCTTCTTATTTCAGAGTGAAAAATGACTTTTCTAATATCCAACGTTAAAATAGCCAAAATTGTATTTGTTTGGAAAACAGCTGGGACGATGGCAACAACCGTGATAGCCGGCTTAAATGGTCTCCACCAAATGCTCAATTTAAAACATTTTTTCTTTGACAAAAAAAATTGTACCAATCCAATTCTTACAAGAATGATAGACGGACGAGTATTACAATTTGGTGAGACGCGACTCTTCCTTTTTTTTTTTTTTTTTTTTTCAGAAACAAAACATGCGGTGGATCTTAAGGAAAAACTAGATATATTAAGTTTTGGGAAACAAAGAGCACCATGTTCAATAACCCTATGTGCCCAAAACCAGATCAGAAAAACATTGCAAACTGCATATGCCCATTCACAATGGCCTTTCCGAGTATAGCCCATGCAAGCATTGAAAAAATAACTCAAGAGCAAGTGAAGAGAATGCTGTGGGAAACCAAAAATTACATCTTAAAACTAGATTGGCATCCGCTTACTTGAATCCAAATGACTCGCATGGCCTACTTGCCAGTTTGCTAAATAAGCCAGAAATACATGTTCTGGTGGGGGGAATATTTTAACAAAATACACCATTCCATTGTCAAATCATCTACTAAAAATTACAGACTTTTGCACTACATGGCATAGCCATACCACCAGGAGGCACTTACACCCCACCAGATGCAAAATTATAGGTCGAGCCTCTTTGCAGCTGAATTAAAAATCTCGGTCAAATCCCGCTTAACCTTACCATCAGCAAATATGAACTTGACTGCATTTCTTGCAAGCTCAAACATTTCCTTCTTTCCAAGACCTAAGTAATAAAAATAAAATGCACGGTCAGTGATGATTGTTTTGGGCTAGTTAGTCGCAGTATCCAACTTACACCCACCAAATGCAGATGAAGCAATGTTGTATTCATTAGATAGGCTGGTGGAGAAAACTCCAGAATCATCAGTGCACAACACCAGTGGATGTTTTGCATTGTAAAGATCAACTGCATCGCAATGCAGAATGTTAGAAGTGATAACCAAAAAGTAACTATACTAAGGTGACCCCAAATCCTCAAGTTTCAATTGCATAAAATAGAAGCAGAAGTCTAACCAAAATGGTGAATATCTATGGAAGAAATTGTATCAGTCCTGATGTTGGATGTCAAACAGATCTCTACCTGCAAAAATTTTCCAGAGCAACAAACAAACAAACTTTAGCAAGCTAACAATTTATCCTACACTGTTGATTCCAGACTATCCAAAGCCTTTGCTGCATACAACATAAGAAAACTATGCTGCCCTCCAACAAAGAATAAACAGAAAGAGATAATCTGCTTTAAAAATGTCAAAGTAAATATTTAGTTTTATTTTCTGCAAAATATTCAGAAGGCTAATGAAGCACAGAAGCTCGAAAATGTTTAGCAGAAAAGGTTCAGAATGTCTAGCAGACATAAAAAAAGTGAACAATAACTTGTGGGTGAAAAGAGTATGATTAGATAATTCAACAGATCATCAGAATGTAGACTTTGCAATAACATGGATCTTGTGAGATTCATGAGAAGTTATAATTTATCTGTGCATTTAATGCCAACAAAAGGAATAACAAAGGGTATCATACAGGAATTTTGGATGATTTTAACTTTCTCCATTGTTCCTCTTGAAGGCAAGAGGCATGGCCAATTCTATGGGGCAAAAAGTCTAGCATTGCTTGGATTTCCACGTGGTTGGGTACCTACAATCACTAAGTCACCAAATAAACAAGTAAGTAGCTTCAACAGTAAAAGGAAGTATAGATATTGTCAAATGGCCGACAAAAAATAGGAAAACAATCAAACCTCTCCACAGTGAAGAGTCACAAAGAGACCTTGTTCCCGAGCAAAGTTTAATGCCGGCAAAAATGTGACCCTGCAACAGATCCACTAATGATTGGAACTTGTAATTCATTTCTACCAGTCATAAGCATAACCATTATTCATTGGTTAAAAATCTATAGCCAGTAAAGAAATTACCAGTCACCCACAACAGGATTTCCAGAAAGGTCAATACCAACTACCCCGGAGTCTCTCATCTCCAGTGCCAGCTTAACCTATTAAAAGTGAAGGAATGAAATCAAAGTCCCATATAATTTGCAGCTGCTATGCTGTAGAAAATCCACTTGAACTAGCATACAGTTTCCATTGCAGCCTCAGTTGTCTCACGACGGTCAATGCTGAGAAGAAGTCTGACATATATCTTCTTCCTTATTGTTCCATGACAAATATTGTTTGTTGAACTAGCATCCAGATTATAAGAAGCAAAATCTACATCAACAGAACTAACAGCCCGTAAACCTTTCATCACTGCTTCCATGTAGGACCATTTAGTCATTCCTATGGAATCGTTCCTCTGTATAATATGGCACACAAACATTTTCATCAATGAAAAGTCAAAAGAATTTTATGTGACAAAGGCAAGGAAGAAAAGCAAAAGCTCTAGCTTATTTAATTACCTTTGGAGTGGTTCTCAACTCCAAATAAACAACATTCTCAGAAGCAAAATCTTCAATTACCTGTTTCCAGAAAGGATGGATTACAAGAAGTGACATTTGAAATACAAAAAGAAAATAAATAAATAAATGACTTAATTGTCTTACTTCTTTTGTGATCCTTGTAACAGTGTTGTGATCGGTGGTAATAATGTGAATCAGGTCAAACAACTTGAAAACTTCACGCAAAGAACGATCATCTGGACAGAGGCAAATGAAGAGTCTCCCAAAGTTGTAATTATCAGAATAAGCGGGAAATCAAATAAACATCTAAAAGCAACACAAAAATTGACTTGGATAACGAGGGCAACCATACACACGAATCACAATGTTCTGGCAGTATATGCAGAATAACAGCTCAATTAGAGAAGCCACATAACATTGCAATTCAAAATTGAAAAATTGAACGATAACAAGAAAAGTTACTGCTTTCTGGACAAGAAGTTGTCAAAATAAAAAATTCAAATGAAGTACACTCCTTCCTCATTTTTTCACTTTCTTCAGAAACCAAACATATCAGTAACCAGCGAAGAGGGAAAAAGAAAAAAAAAAATATATACCTTTCATGATAACATGCTCAACATCTGAAAAAACAATGATACCCTTTTCGCCCAAACCTCTGGCAAGTTCTCTGTATGCATATTCAAAAAGCAATAACAATTGGAAAAGAAAATGGATAGAAACATTAAAACTCGAGCAATTAAGTACAATGAGCAACAAAGTGTTCAAATCCAAAGCTACCCAGAATTCATAAAGCCATTAGACTCAATACAGAGAAGGGAAACATAAAAGAAGAACAAAGGAAAAGGAGTAAAAGCTCACAAAGCCATTAGACTCAAGACAGAGAAGGGAAACAAAGAAGAACAAAGGAAAAGGAGTAAAAGCTCACAAAAGTGTGGAGTTTCTAATGGAGCCATTGAGATGGGCATGAAGTTCAATTTTTGGCATACAAACCCACCACTCCATCTCTCTTTCTGGCTTTTCTGTTTAGGCTGAGAAACTGGAGTGCACTCTATTATAACCATAAAAAAAGTTGGGCTAATGGGCCAGCCTGCTTTGCCCAATAAAGGTCCAAAATGCCACCTGGTTTCGTCTGCAGAACCGGCCAGCCCCATCAGGTTTTCTTTTTTGTTGTGTACGGCTCAAAACGCACCCTCTGCCGCTTCTCAAGCACAGCGGCTAAGCTCCGAGCGGAGATGGGTTCATTTACCGTATCCTCAATCTTCACATGCGGCTACTGGAGCTTAGGCGTCCTGCTGAGTAAGAGAAACTCTGGCCGCAAATCATCGAAACTGGATTCTGAGTATACAAATGCTGCTCCTTTTGTTAATGGGTACTTTAAATTTCATTTCTTTTAAAGCGCATCTTCTCTGGCTGTCTAATATTTTTTGCTTTTTCTTTCAGTCTGGAAGCTTGTGCTTTGATGAAATATTTAGCTCATGCTTGATGACTTAAATAAATGGACGAAAAATGAAGTCTTGAATCTTAACTTATATACAGTACTGTTTTTTGGATTAGTGGATACTGAGAAGTCTGACTGTTTTTGCTTTGTTTCTCATTTATGTGTGTGCTTAAATCGCTGGAAGTTAAAGCATTTTGGGATTTAAGGTTGAAAGGTTGGAGGGGTTCAAGCTTTGTGCTTCAATTTTGATTTTTTATTTTTTTTATTTGAATTAGGTGCTAAATTGATAGAACTATGACCTTCAATCTGTTTCACTGGTGGAAAGTTGAGTTTAGCAGTCATTTCTGAAAAGAAAAGGTGATATTTTGAAATCTGTAATGTCTTCTAAAATTCCCTTGGTTTACAAGTATTGATTTTTTTTTTGTTGGGTTTTGTGTGACACTATCCTGCTTATCCGACGCTGTTGTTGGACTTTTTTTTCATGTAAGCAAAAGCAATGAATGGTTTAGTCACCAAAATAGACATCATCTATCATTTTGTCCCTTGTTCGTAGTGTTAGGCAAAATGGTTTTTCAAGGAAAGATGAGAAGAGGGTCTAAGGACAATTTTCTTGTCATCTTATCCAAGGGTAGAAAATATCATGATTTGAAGATATGTTTCAGATCTTATAAATTTTTGAGCTGTGCATTATGCACTTGTGTGCCCGCAGCTGCCCCCGCATCAAGTCCGGAACAAATTAGGAAGTTTGAAGAAGTTACTGCACCCTCAGTTGTGAAAAAGAGAGCTTCCATCAATGGGAAAACAGTTTAAGAAGCACAAAACACCTTCAGGATGATTGATCTTAATCAATTCCTTGAAGCTGGAACATACCTGCGTGTTCATGTACACCCAGATCGTTCCTCCGTATTTCATCACCCAAATTGTACAAAAGGTAGCAAAGAGAATTGGTGACAATCCACAATAAAAGGGACACTTGTTAAGAAACTTATTGATTTCAAGCGGAGTGACATTGTTGAGAATGGGGGCAGATGTCCTCTGTTTGCCCTATTAGATTTTAATCTTACTTTAATTCAATTTTTTCTAATTCTTTTGTTTGCATCCACTGTCAAAAATTTCTGACCCTATAGTGGTTTCGTGTTATAATAACCTCGAGGCTTCGTTGTACCAAAAAGAAAAGAAAAAAACTCCGACAACAATGACGGAATATTCCTTATGGTTATGGACAATGCTAAGCATATTCTCAACTTTTATTGCAGACATGTATCTGCACAGAAGGGCTGTTTTCAACAGAAAATATATGCATATAAGATCCTACTTACAGAATTATATGTCGCCGTAACAATGACAATTGCCCGCATCAAAGTGAAAAAAGTAGACAGTCACTAGGATAAAACAAAACAAAATCGTCCCAGAATCTAAACTGTGCAATCGTTACTCTGTGCACAGTTTCGATTCCATTTTCACATCATCTAGCTCTTCTGTTAGTTTGAAGTTCCTCTTTTGCTTTTGTTTTCTATTTGGATTTCACCCCTAGAGAAAAATCATATTCATGGTCCAAATCTAGTTCAACTGAAAAATGTTTGGGTTGTGCATAATGGAAAATAATAAGGATCTGTGAAGGGTACTTGAATTGCTAGAAGGTCATGAGCTCATGCATCCCTAATGGGGCGATTGATAAAATTGAAGTCCTAGTCAATGAGTAACAAGCAAAATAATCACTTTATTTGATTGTTAAAACAAAGGAAAGCAAGTATAATACTCTATATGTTTACCTCTACTGAATCTTTTGACAAAAGTTGGAATCCGTGACTTTTTGTATGATTTTTGATAAGCCTTTTAAGCATTGCACCACAATGTTTGGTGATCCTTCAAACTTCAAAAACTGTTCCGTAATGGTTCAGTCAGGGTGACGGTTAAGGGATTAGATTCCATAAATTCCCCACACTTCCCATGGGCCCCGGTTGTTACTTCATGAAATTGCTGGGGTGGAGCAACCACCCAGAATTATTGTTGATTAAGTGTAATTGGGCCTAAAACCCTTCACGTAATCGAAAAGGCATGTTTCTTGTAGATGCTCATTGCTTAGGGTAAGTTTTAGAATATGAGTAATAAAAATAAAATTTGGAATGATGTTCCGGCTTTTGAACAATGTTCTGACTCTCACGAGTGCCATGAGAATTGTGTACCCTCGCGCTAAAATGACGCCTTGTTGTCTACTACAGTGTTCTCTGCTGAGAAGGGAAGCAGAGCAGCCAAGCTGCCAAGGAAGTATATTTTATTCACAGGGAATAGAGGGATGACGGCTTATTAAGCATTTCTAATTTAAACCAGGTTAGGCTGTGCAAGTTCAACGTCAATGTCTAGCTTTGCTTGAAATGTACATTTTTCATGCTTTACAGTGATAGAAAATGATACTGATTTTTTAAAAGAGATTTAGTAATTAAAAATTAAAAATTTTTATTTTTAAAATTTTATTAATTTGAAAATAAATTATAATATTTATAAAAATTAAAAAAATTTATTTTATTATCTAAATCACATTCAATAAAGTATTAAAGGGCTTAAAAAAAAAGGGTCATACGATTTTTAGGACCCTGTGATGTAGAACCTCGTGCACCTGACCTTTTTTAGAATGAATAGGTGTGTTTAACAAATTCACCATCTTTTGGAATGCTCCAGTCTTTACTTAGGCATAAATAAAAATATCGGCAGCATCAAAGTACAGACTTATGGTACAAAGTCAATAACACGGAACTGCGTAGCCGAAAAATAAAGAAAAATGAGATGGGTTTCCAAGTTTATGAGGGTGCAAAATGCAATTCTGTTTTTCGAAGTGTTATGACACTTTTGGCGAAGTCACTAGCTTCACTATCGGGGACACACAACCGTAATTGGCCCTTCATCAACAGTGATGGGGTCCCTATATTGATCCAAATCCAAGCCCTTCATTGACCTGCTCCGCTCTACTCTACCATGGATGAAAAAGGCCGGACGTTTAGGCAGCGGCAAGTCCATAAAGTTGCTATCAAGCATGAGAACGACTTTTGCCATTGTGGGTCTTTCGGTTGGATCCTCCTGAACACATAATAAACCTATTTGGATGCATCTAACAACCTCATTTCTTGAATGCATTGCTGTCAAATTTGGATCGAATGCTTCTAATGCTCTCCCATCTCCCCAAAGCTTCCAGACCTGTACATATGGTCAAGGAATGATCAATCCTGTTGTGCAGGTAACCCTGATTCTCAATTTGACAGTGATGATAACCAATGGAACAAAATTTGACACTCACATAGCTCACAAGGTGTTCGGGGTCTTCTGGCTTATAGAACGAACTGTTCTTCTTTCCGCTAACAATTTCAAGAAGGAGGACACCAAAACTGTAGACATCAGACTTGACAGAGAACTGTCCATGCATCGCATATTCTGGAGACATGTAACCACTTGAAACCAGACACAAATAGAACAATGTTAGATTGAAAACAAAATACAGGTTTTACTAGTGCACTAGCAGATTTACAAATGTTAGCTGCATACCACATTGAGCACTGTCTTGACAAAATGCAATGGAGTATCAAGAAAGAGCGAGGACAATATTGATTTGATCTTCCCCTCAAACTTAGTTTCAGTATACCATGATATTCATCTAAATTATGCAGAACAAATAGGGGACAGCAAACTTACTATGTTCCCACAATTCTATTCGTGCTTCCTTCAGTTTGATCAACTCCAAAAAGCCTGGCCATTCCAAAATCTGATATTTTTGGATTCATATCTCCATCTAACAAAATATTTCCAGCCTTAAGGTCGCGATGTATAATCCTAAGCCGGGAGTCTTCATGAAGATAGAGAATTCCTCTAGCAATTCCTCCTATTATTTTTCGACGCATTGACCAATCCAAATGTCCTTGCATCGTCAGATCTACATGGTCATGAAAACAAGCACTCAGATTAGGATTTAGGAACATACATTTCTGTTTAGTTTGAAAGAAACTGATTCATGTTCAGCGACTGCAATCAGTGCATTTACAAAGACAAAGACTATTAGTTACAGGATTAAAGGAGTAAGACCAGCATACCAAATAGAAATTTATCAAGGCTTCTGTTGGGCACATATTCATAAATCAGTATCTTTTCTTCTCCTTCCAAGCAAAACCCTAGCAGCCTGACAAGATTTCTGTGCTGAAGCTTGGCTACTAAGAGGACCTCATTCTTGAATTCTACTGCACCTTGTGCAGAACTTCTTGATAGCCTTTTTACAGCAATTTCTTGGCCGTTAGGAAGTATACCCTGATAATTGGCTTCCATAAATGATTAGCAAAGCTCTACCATCTGGGCAGAGCACAACATTTTGCTATGATACCATTTTTCAAAAAGAGCTTGGTAAGTGAGTGTGCGACCTTTTGGTACACAAGTATCAAACTTTTGATTGCATACATCCAACAGTGTAATATTTACATCGAGCAAAAGCTGTTAGATGCAAGCAATACAAAGGAAGGAATGACTGTTGAAGAAAATGAACAAGCAGAGATTTCACGTTTTTAGCAGGGTTTTGTAGCAAAGAAGCCAAATAAGGAGCGCTGAAGAATGTGGCTTCCTTGCATTTGCTTCCAGCATACAAAAAAGAAAATGAAAGTTGCTACCTGGTTGTGTTTAAACCAGAAAAAGGACCAGAAATCAGAATTGCGGTGGGAGAATTCCAGCAGAGAAGTTTTGCTCTAGGTTAGTACTGCTAGATGCAGATTTTGTAACAGCTAATAATATGGGAGACCATGATTTTAGTTTGAAATGTATGGATATGAGGAAATCAATGTACAAGTTTTTCAGTTGCAATCTACTATAAATATCAGTAGCTGTTGAGCTTTTAAGGCGGTTTCAGAATGCCCAACCCCAGGATTTCAGTTTTTTCTCTACAGTTACTTATCAGTTTTTTCCCAGATTTAACTTTCAGCTTCAGAATCCTAGAGCCAACACAATATATTTGATACAAGAAATATATACAACACAATATGTTTGATATAAGTTATATATGCCATGTCAAGTAACCATTCAACCCAAAAATTTAAACTGGGTGATGAGGCCCAAATTCTAACAGTTACCTTGTAAACCTCACCAAATCCACCTCTCCCTAACTTGTTATCTGAAGAGAACTTTTTTGTGGCAGATTCAATAGTTACCAAAGGAAATTGCAAGGACTCCTCACTGGTAATTTCAATTCCATCTACAAAATGCAATAATAAAAAGAAGTAAAAACATGAGTGTTTGAAATAACCATACATGGCAATTTTATATCCCATCAGCTCTACTAGTCTTCAATATTACCTTGCCCTTCTAGGACTCTACCATGCTTCATTCTTGTTGGTCTTCTTATGAGAGAGTAGCGTGCGCAGAAAAGCATGACAAAACCAGCAATGACACAACCAGCGACAATTATGAGTGTTGTGGGAATTTTGATGTTTTTGACCATTCTTGCTGCATTCACACATAAAAAAAGAACTTTATTTTTAATCTGCATAAGAATTTTAAACTTTATATTTGTATAAATGAACAAAATTTTACTTTTATTTTTATAAAAAATTTATTTTTATACTTAAAACATTTAACTTTATTTCACAATCAAAAGATTGTAATAACACCAAATCTCGTTTTAATAGTCTATTTAATAAATTAAAATTTTGAGTTCATTTATATAAAAAAATATTATAGTGATTTTCATTCTATATAAATTTTTTTATTTGAAGTTCATTCATAAGTTTATAGAAATAATACTAATTAAGAAACTCTTCCAACAAGTCAACTAATTGAAACAAAAACAGAAACTAACTTTAGTCATTAGGGCTATTTGATGGTTCGGTTAAGAATATAAACCACATTGAAAGTTTTAGATCTGTAGAATTGAAAGCTGAAACCAAACTTTTCATTTGAAAAGTTTGATTTTGGTTACCAAATGAAACTAACCAAAATTTTCTACGTTCAACAGATCTTTGAGATACAATGCTTGATATGATAATATCTTTCACAAAAGAACGAGTGTAAACAATCTAGACAAGCAAAATAAAGAGACAAGAAGTTCAATGCATCAGAAGACTTGCTTTGATTTTTAATTTTGCACCAAAAAGTGAGAAATCGCGGTAGTTTTTTTTTTTTTTTTTTCTTGGAGAATAAAAAAACCACGAGCCTGACTGAAAGTAAATAAGAGAAAGAAAGGGGAATATAGGCTCCCAGTAAGGCATAAAACGACATAATGACATTCTTAATTTTATCAAATAAACAACTAAAATAACAGCCAAGTACATAAAACCTTGAAATCCTCTTCCTTTGAGTTGTTGGACCATTAGTTTGTCAAATAACAAATAGCAGGCAGGCGCTTTTTATCTAGATTCAAAGAGTGAAAGGTAAAAGCCAAAAATTATTCGAAATTATTTGACTCGGTTAACCACAATTGTCTAAAGCTAAAAATGAAAATTTAATAAAAAATTTTGGTTTATAATTAGTTTAATTAATCATCTGTAAAATCAATTTTGTTAAATGAAGCTCAATTCAGTTTGATTTTATTTATTAATTGAAAATTTGAATTTTTTAAACACCTTTATTTTGTCTGTCATTCATTTGAATCTTTGTTGTACAGATAAAAACAAAAACAAAAAAAAAACAAAAAAAACTGTCACTTAGCAAACCAAAAGATCATCAAGTCACATATTTCAAGTTATTTTTTTTCACTCTACAATCCATACCGTTTTACACGGATGGCTTTCACTTTATGTGTCTATATATATATATATATATATTGTGCTGTCATTCATTGCCCAAGAAAGTTTTCCTGCTAAAAATTACTAACGGAATCCGTGGAATTTTATCGATCATATGCACATTTTTATGTATAGTTTTATCGATCAATTACAAGAATATGGATTAATAGTTTTGATGAAGAATAGCGAATTGATAAAATCATAAAATATGATAGATACGTAATGTCCTGTTATTCACTCATTGAATTACATTAGACGCCTTTTAACTTTTTTGATTTTGTCAAATATAAACTTTAATGGTGCAAAGCCAACAAAATCTTTTGACTTACATGGTCCCGAAGCGGGGGCCGGAGAAGATACAGGTTGCATAGGACCGGCCGCAGGCGGAGGTGGTGGTGCGGCTGCGCTTACTGGTTGATTACCCGACTTCGGATTTCTAGCTGGCAACGGAGTAGGGAACACCACAGTGCCCAGATCGTGGGGCGGAGGAGACACAGGTGACCAAGTAACGTAAGGCACCGCACCTGACTCCGACTTTATAACTATCAACGGAGAAGGGGCCGCGTGAGTGACAGCATCGGGGGGCGGAGAAGACACAGGCTGCAGAGGACCGGACAGCACCACAGGCGGATGTGGTGGTGCGGCGGCGGTAAACAAGAATAAAGGAAGAAGGAATAATATGGAGGATTTGATGAGGATGAGAGAGTGATTGGAGTGCATTTTTTTTTTTTTTTGTGATAATTGAAGAAGGTCTTCTGGTCTTGCAGTTGCAGCTTTTTCTTCTCCATATGCTGAAGGTTGGTTTTGTGACCCGATGGTTCCTACAAGTCGTCGAAGACCAGAGTCAAGCAAAGCTACCATCCATGCGATATCACATTTACTCGTCATCCACAGGTTGCGGACTATGTAAAAGTATCGTAATCATTAGACACGTATTTAGTTGGCTATGCTTGTGCATCATGAGATAAAAAAAGGAAATGTTTGAAAAGTTACGACAGTATATTATATAAATTTGCACTTGAGATGCGTAGAATACATATAATTTTTTAGAACAAAAATCATATAATTTCATCACTTTTTTTTTTTCTTTTTTTTCCTCGCGAGTTTTATTGGTTACAAGCGATATAATATTTTTATAAATTTCAAACTCGTACAAATTATGTCATCCGTACGGGCTTCTAAATGTTGGTGAATATGACGGCCAAGAAGACAAGTCTCACAAATTAAGCTTTTTGAGTTTTCAGTCCAATGTACTTAATAGAGAGAGAGAGAAAAAGATTGGATTCAAAAAAAGAAAAAAGAAAACAAAAAGGAACTTTCCGTTAAACTCACTCAAGTGATGAGACAGCCGTGACATGGTTAGAAAACGGGTCCGAGGTTAAAATTCCCTTCCCTAATGCCCCCTCCTGAAAATTTGCAGAATCCCCTTCCCTTTGTTTAGTGACCAAAACAAACATCATCCCCTATCATTTCATCCTTTGCTCCTAGTGTTAAGGAAAAGATGGTTTATCAAGGAAAGATGAGAAAGAGGTTTATGCACCATTTTCTTATCTCCGCATCCATGGGCATGCCTGTTGTGCTATCCACATTTGACAAAGCACTGCAAATGCCTTCCGGGCCCGTTTTAAGCTGCCGTTAGGAAAGTACCAGTCCCCCACAACAGGATTCCCAGAAATGTCAAAATACCAACTGCCTCGGAGTCTCTCATCTCCAGTGCCAGCTTAACCTATTGAAAGTGAAGGAGAGAAATCAAAATCTCATACAATTTGCAGCTGCTATGCTGTACAAAATCCACTTGAACTACCATACAGTTTCCATTGCAGCCTCAGTTTTCTCACGATGGTCAATGCTGAGAGGAAGTCTGAGATATTTCTTCCCTGTTGTTCCATGCCAAATATTGCTTGTTGAATTGCCAGCGTTCTAGCATCCAGATTATAAGAAGCAAAATATAGGTCAACAGAACCAACTGCCCATAAACCTTTCATCACTGCTTCCATGTAGGACCATTTAGTCATTCCTACGGAATCGTTCCTCTATATAGTGTGCCACACAAACATTTTCATCAATGAAAAGTCAAAAGGATTCTACGTGACAAAGGCAAGGAAGAAAAGCAAAAGCTCTAGCTTATTTAATTACCTTTGGAGTGGTTCACAATTCCAAGCAAACAATATTCTCGGAAGCAAAATCTTCAATTATCTATATCAAGAAAGGATGAATCACTAAAGGTGACATTTGAAATACAAAAAAGAAAATAAATAAATAAATGACTTAATTGTCTTACTTCTTTTGTGATCCTTGTAACAGTTTTGTGATTGGTGGTAATAATGTGAATCTGGTCAAACAACTTGAAAACTTCACACCAAGAATGATCATCTCGACAGAAGCAAATCAAGAATCTCCCAAATTTGTAATTATCAGAATAAGCGGGAAATCAAATAAACGTCTAAAAGCAACCCAGAAAATTGATTTGGATAATGAGGGCGACCATACAAATTAATCACAATGTTCTGGCAGTATATGCAGAATAACAACTCAAATAGAAAAGCCACAAAACATTGTAATTCAAAATCAAAAAACTGAACAATAACAAGAAAAGTTACCGCTTTCTGGACAAGAAGTTGTCAGAATCAAACATTCAACATGGAGTACACTCCTTCATTTTTTTACTTTCTTCAGAAACCAAACATATCAGTAACCAGCGAAGAGGGAAAGAGAAAAAATAAAAAATAAAAAAATAACCTTTCATGATAACATGCTCAACATCTGAAAAAACAATGAGACCCTTTTCGCCCAAACCTCTGGCAAGTTCTCTGTATGCATGTTCAAAAAGCAATAACAATAGCAACAGAAAATGGAAAGAAACATCAAAACTCAAGCAACTAAGTACAATGAGCGTCAAAGTGTTCAAATCCAAAGTTACCCACAATTCATAAAGCCATTAGACTCAATACAGTGAAAGGAAAAAAGGAAGAAGAACAAAGGAAAAGGAGTAAGAACTCACAGAGTGTGGAGTTTGTAATGGAGCCACTGAGATGGGCATGAAGTTCAATTTTTGGCATACAAACCCACCACTCCATCTCTCCGTCTGGCTTATCTGTTTTGGTTGGTGGACTGGAGTGCACTCACTCTAACCATCAAAAATTTGGGCTAATGGGCCAGCCTGCTTTGCCCAATAAAGGTCCAAAATGCCTCCTGGTTTCGTCTGCAGAACCGGCCAGCCCCATCAGGTTGTCCTTTGTGTTGTAAACTGCTGAAAGCGCACCCTCGGCCGCTCCTCAAACACGGCGGCTAAGATCCGAGCGGAGATGGGTTCATTTACCGTATCCTCAATCTTCACCTGCGGCTACCGCAGATTGGGCATCCCGCTGACCCCCTGCCGCGCGTTGGCATCAGCCGCTGGTTATTCTCTCAGCAAGCACAACCACATAAATGAATTGGGTTTGTGTGCTTTGGTTCCAAGTAGGAGAAACTTTGGCTGCAAATCATTGAAACTGGAGGCTGAGTATACGAATGCTGCTCCTGTTAATGGGTACTTCAAATTTCATTTCTTTTAAAGCATATCTTCTCTGGCTGTCTAATAATTTTTGCTTTTTCTTTCAGCCTGGATGCTTGTGCTTCGATGAAATGTTTAGTCTCTGCTTAATGACTTAAATAAATGGACGGAAAATGAAGTCTTGAAATTTTTTAGTTTATTTCTCATTTATGTGTGTGCTTAAATAGTTGGAAGTTAAAGCATTTTGGGATTTAAGGTTGAAAGATTGGAGGGGTTCAAGCTTTGTGCTTCAATTTTGATTTTTGATTTTTTTTTATTTGAATTAGGTGCTAAATTGATAGGACTATGACCTTCAATTTGTTTCACTGCTGGAAAGTTGAGTTTAGCAATCATTTCTGAAAAGAAAAGGTGATATTTTGAAATCTGTAATGTCTCCTAAAATTCCCTAAAAGCTAGGTGTAGAAGTATTTTTTTGTTGGGTTTTGTGAGACAGCATTAGGCTCCTCCCACGCTCTTATTGTGCTTTTTTTCATGTAAACAAAAGCTTTGGTTAAAAATGAATGGTTTAGTGACCAAAAGAGATATAATCCTATCATTTTGTCCTTTGTTCCTAGTGTTAGGCAGAATGGTTTCTCAAGGAAAGATGAGAAGAGGGATTGGTTTATGTACCATTTTTTTATCATCTTATCCAAGGGTATGCCTGTTGTGTTAACCACATTTATCAAAGTACTGCAAATGCCTTTTTGGCCCTTTTTAAGCTGCCACACAATTTTTTGTTCTTGTTCATCATGTTCAACACAAAACTCATTTGTCATTTCCTATTTTTCTTTTGCTAATGCTACGGTTTATCTCATTTCAGCTACCCTGCATATAATCGCTTGCTTCCATGTCCCTCTCACAGTAGTGCACCAAGAGTTGAACACTTACTTGTCCCAGAAGAAGGCCTTGTTATTGACTTTATTTGTAGAGCTTTGGATCTCCCTCCTCTGTAAGTTCTTTCTTGTCTTCCAACTGTTTGGACTGATGATAAGGTATGATTCTTCATATTCTGAACACAATTATCAGACATCAGGATGAAATGATACATAGAAAATATCATGATTTGAAGGTATGTTTCAGATCTTATACATTTTGGAGCTGTGCATTATGCACTTGTGTGCCCACAGCCACCACCCACAGCAACTCCGGAACAAATTAGAAAGTTTAAAGAAGTTACTGCACCCTCAGTTCTGAAAAAGAGAGTTTCCATCAAAGGGAAAACTGTTCGAGAAGCACAAAAAACCTTCAGGATAACTGATCCTAATCAGTTCCTTGAAGCTGGAACATACTTGCGTGTTCATGTACACCCAAAACGCTTCCCACGGTAGACATTGTCATTGGTCAATGATTACTGTAATGTTCCTCAACTTTATGGTTGCTAATGCATTGATACTCTTCAGCTGCTATGACATTGATTGGAAATCAAGAATGATAGCTGTGGCTGAATCTTATGTTGTTTTGGACAAACCTGCTGGTACATCAGTATGTTGTTGTTCCAATAGAATCTCTCCCCCTCCCTCTCCCCCTCCCCATATTTTGTTTAACCAAAATTGTGGACCTTTTATAGTTTGAATAAAGCTACAAGTGTCTGATTGCTTACATGATATGTAATTTTTAACTGTCTTAGGTGGGAGGAACCACTGACAACATAGAAGAAAGTTGTGCAACCTTTGCCAGTCGTGCCTTGGGATTTACAGCCCCATTATTGACTACCCATCAGATAGATAATTGCACAGAAGGCTGGTATTGTGTTGTAAGAGATGTTCTTTTCTCTTTTAAGTCAATCTCTAATGCTGAGAGAGGATAATGGCCTGTACTTTTGTTCGCAGTGTTGTGTTTGCTAGGTCTAAGGAGTACTGCTCGAGTTTCCATAAAAAGATCAGAGTAAGTTCATGACGCTATATCTTAGAATGCATTTGATTGAGTTGCTGTTCTAATCAGGGGCTACACTCTATTGTAGTAGTGAGGTCCACTGTTATTGATTTTGCCATTTAGAGCAGAAAATGTCAACAGTTGAATAATTCAGTATGGTTCATTTATGTAGCTTTATGTTAATATCAAGAGCCACAACTATTAATATGTATTTTCCCCTCTCCACTAGGACAAAAAGGTCAAGAAGCTTTATCTTGCTCTTTCTGCATCTCCTGTGCCAATTGGAGTTGTTACTCATTACATGCGTCCTGTTAATGCTGCTCCAAGACTTGTTTCTGAAGGTACTAACCTCAGCCAGGCATTACATGGTGAAAGTCAATGATCACTTTTGTGATTTTCAAAATATTGAAGCAGGCAATTGCATGTTGTTTGACATTTCTATTCCTGAATTGTCTGGAGATGTTGTGCCTTGTTAGGTTTTACCATATGCCTGCCATCAAGTTTACTGGTGAAAATTGCTTTATAATTTTCCAAAATGTTTCTCATGTTCTCTTCCCCTTCAGTCCCTTCCTTTTTTCTAATTTTGTCATAAACTTGACCATTAGATCTGTATGATGGAATTTAGAAATGATTGTATATTGCTATAGGGTTCATGCATTTTCTCACCACAATAGTACACAATTTCCAAAACGCAAAACCTTTGGGTGATTTTCATCTCTAAGTGATGGTAGTGCAGTATCATTTTCATACTGATGGTGGTGCTACTGATTGCATTTAGACAAGAACTCTTAGGCTTATTTGTTTTATTGCATATTATTGAATAAAAGATGATTATACTTGCAGATTTTATAGAAGGGTGGCATTTGTGTCAACTTGAGGTTATTGAATGCAAGGAGGTTCCTTGGCCAAATGCAGCAACTGAAGAGAGATATTGTCTTGAAGATTGTGGTTGGCCATCAAAGGATCATGCATATGAGTGTAAGATCAACCTCTTGACTGGTCGGACTCATCAGGTTATCTAATATTCCCTTATTTCCTTCTGTCAAAATAACTATTCCCATATTTCCTCTGTGTTATGTCTTAGTTGCTTCCTGTTTTCATTAACTTATTAATTTTGTATCTGTGGTCATAAGCAATGGCCTGGTCATATGTGTTTGGGATAGTGATTCTCTGATCCAGTGTGGTAAGAAGATAAATTGTTTAGTGAGTTTCCTTAAAACAAGCTTTTCTTAATTAACCCCCACTAGGTAGTTAAAGCTGTGCCTTGATTGTGAAGGACATAATTAGCAGCCATTAGGATTAAGTCCTCCACAAAAGCAGAGTTATGGCTGATAAGATTACAGAGGATATCCAATTCTAGTCAAAGGGTTTCCAATATGATTGAAACTTGCTTGGATTTTCAATTTCCAACTTGGAAAATTTGACAAGGATTACATGAGAAACTGAAAAGCTTTGTTTGTTGTGGGTCCCAGTAATTGATGATCGGGGACCTGTGGCACTCCAATTTGTTTGTTCACAGCAATCATTGTCAAGAGAATGATCTAGAGAGGGAAGTTTGGCTTTTCCATCACTGTAATAAGGCAAACACATACAATTGTTAACTCTGGCAATAATCTACTCTATCCACAGATCCGAGCTCAGCTGGCTGCATGTGGTGCACCACTAGTGGGTGACTCAATGTACATGACAGCTGCAATTGCAGAAATGACCACTCCTGGGATAAATCCATTTGGTAAATACAGAAAGCATTACCCTAATGAGGATGCCAAAGAAACTGCTGTTACTGAGTGGGTTGCACGGCATGGAAAGGAACCAGGTGTTGCTATTGGTCTTCAGGCATACCAAATTTCTTGGGACAATGGCAAGCACATTTATGAGGCTAGATCTCCTTGGTGGAGATCCAGAATAGCTTAAAAAGGTGCTGAAGAGTTGGGATCAATTAATAACTGGAGCTTTCCCTCAGAAAAAGCTGAAACCTATCTACCATTCCTCTACTATACGGTGTTTCTGCTGGAGCTGATTTAGCATGTCGCTAGGAAATTATTTTTTCTGGAAATGGGATGTAGAATGGAGAAGCGGATTTTCTCTGGAAAAAGCTTAATTTATAGACAAAGACGTTTTAGGGGCTTCCTAAATCATGACACATTCTCTTGTAGAGGCAAGTAGACTTGTAAGAGAAGATTGAACTGGGCAAAATAGTGTGTTGAATAGACTGGATTTTGTGGTGGCATGCATAACCAAGTTAGTAGGGCCACTTTCCTTGGTGGGTGCATTAACAACCTTGTGTATCACAGTTCATTTTGGCCTAATATGTCCCATTCTTTGTAACATTTGGATCAACAACCTTTTATATCATAATTCATTTTGGCTTTATATGCCCCATTCTGTGTGTTCAATCGATCATATTGTTTCTCAGCTTATAAAAGTCTACACTACCTGTCAAAAAAAAAAAGAAGAGTTTACACTAACCCATGACTGTACTTCCTGAGCCAAACGACAGATCCAGATTATCGAGTGGTAGACACTATCAAAAGATTTTGATTGCATTGCCAAAATTAAGGTTGTGCATGATTTATGAATACCCTACAACTTGCCCTTTTTCTCCTAACCACCTGTCCGTTCGAAGCTTTCAAGCAGGGACCGGAAGGTATCCCCTCACATCTCCTCCATTCCTGGCTCATCCATCAGAGACATTGAATCATTCTCTTCAAAGTATCTAAGATGCCAAATTCTCTAGTCACTTCAATGTGGCATTTGCAGATGTTAAACATGTTGTTTACAGATAAAAGAAAGACTAGTCTTCAAGGGCTGGTCATCTCGTTTTTACTGCTCAATTTTAAAAGACTGGGTTGACAATTTAATTTGGAAAGATGCTTCGCTTCTTTCATATGACATCTTAGATTGGCTTTGAAGAGTGGAATTACTTTGATTGTCTGTTTTGATATTGAAACTAGCAATATGGTCCTCAAGAGCAACATTCTTGTCAGGCAAATTGCAGGATGATTAATGTGGATCTTCACCATAATCCAGCAATCCCTTTTGAATTACTTTGATTGCCTGATTTTTATATTGCAACTAGCAATGTGCTCCACAATACTTTAACTTTTGTGTCATTTACGTGGTGATTGTTTTGCATCTTCACCATACTCTAACCGTATCCCAGTTTGCACTTTAAATTTATTGGAGTCCCAACATCTTTCCATGTTCCATGGCAAGGTTAAGAGCAACAGCTACAAGGAAGAGGCCATAAAAGATGAAAATGCCATGACTTTCAGTTTAAAGGAAATGATAAATGCCTTCCTGATGAAATCACGCAAGATGGATTTTTATTTTGTTAAAACATACCAGAAGACTGTTTTGCAAAGCATTCTAACATTTTAACCAAGAGCTAAATCTTGACTCATTGACATAAAACTCTTTCTGGCAATATTGACATTCTAGATATACTCAGCTGCAAGTTGTACGAGCCTTGTGGTTAGCAATGTGATCCTTGTACCAAGAAGCTGAAAGTTTACGGGTTCTATTGAGAGTGGCAAAATCTACATAATAGAGCCCGAATCGTATTGTATATCCTGATGTCCACTCAAAGTTGTCAAGTAATGACCACACAAAGTATCCTCGCACATCTGCCCCATTTCTGACCATACAACAAGAAGAAAATTGATGTCGTGTCTCAATTTGTTCAAGGACTAGAAAAAGAACAGGACAGTTAGACAGATTCTCACCTGAATGCCTTTTCCAAGGAATCCAAGTAGCTGCTCATGTATTCCACTCTCTTGTCATCATTGAGAAAAACTTCAGCCGTGGAATCGGGATGATCCTTCTCTCCATAACCTATATAAACAGAGAAAAAAAATACATGTTTCCAGCAAACGACAGAATGGATTGGATATTATTAAGAGAAATGTAACACAGTTTACACTCACCATTTTCTGTGATGTACATTGGTATGTTGTTGTATCTGTCTTTTATATAAGCCACTATCCTTTCCAATCCATTAGGACAAACATATAGCCAGTAAAGTGCAGTCTACATGAGCACAAAGTACTGTCAGAAGGGAGAAGGAAACTTGAGCTAATGTAGATAAGCTGAGAATGCATACTGGTCGTCCAATGAAGAGACCATCCTTCAGTGCAGTCCGCAGTGCAAAACCTTCTGTCTTTGATGTTCCTGGTCCTTTTTCACATGAAGAATATAGGCAGTCTTTCACATAGAAACTGCTATAATGGTTGATGCCAATGAAGTTTAATCCACTCTTCAGCTTCTCTTGTTCATAGTTTGAGAATGCAGGCAAATCAGATCCTAAAATTTCATGCATTTCTGTAGGGTACCTTCCATATATAATTGGATCCAAAAACCTGGGAGGATTTTTTGATACATTAAATATTGCTTTGACCTTATAAATATGGAGTTTTCCAATAATTAAATTATATAACAAGGCTTGATGATGTTAATCTTGCATGAGTTTGTGAATGCTTGAGATGTTTACCAGTTCATATAAAAAGCTTGAGCTCTCTCAGCTGCAAATTTATCTTTCAAGGAATTGCTGATGGGTTCAAACCATAGGGTGTTGACGACAATTCCAATGCTGCCACCTTGCTCTCTCTGCAATGTTTGTGAAAGAACAAAACAACAAAGAACTGAACTCCATTCATTTGTCTTCTTTTTTGTTTTTGAAAATGCATATAGATATCTACCTCCAAGAAAAATGAAACTGCAAGCAGAGAATTAGATACACAACAAGGAAGTCACAGTTCGTACATTGGTAATCCGAGCGAAGCTATAGGAACTGTACGGTTAGTTTCTCATTGCTGACTGCTAACCAAGTGGACAACCTTGCTAAGGCAGGGAAGTGACAATCCCAGGCAGTACCAGGTACTTTCCCTAAGAGATGTCTCTTAGGAACAAGACCATGAAACCATGTGGCAAAGCAGACAATACTTCTTGGGTAGGGATGCGAGTCTTATGTATATCATTATGTGTAAAACTGGCAGTCATTTTTCAAAGAAACCGGTGTAAGGCATACTTATCCATGTACCTGGTACATAGTCTGGTAGACGTCGACAACTGCTGCATGAGACAGGATCATATTGTGAGCTGCAATAAAAGGCTCCCTCTCTGAGTCTCCACTGCTACAGTTCCTGAATGTACCAGAACAATGGGATGGCGGAAAGACCCCTGATCTGTAACCACGAATTGCTGCAACATTGGGCTCATTGAAGGTAACCCAGTATTTCACCATGTCTCCAAAGTGCTTAAAACATACATCTGCATAATATTTGAAGTCTTCCCTGAAAAGTTGAATTCATCTCAGAGAAACATTCAGAAAGAGCAATGTTCTAACAACATTGGAAGAAAAAGGGGAGAGCAAGACATCTGTTGCTTACTGTGCTTCAGGACTTAGCCAACCTCCATATCTGTCTTCAAGTTCCTGAGGAATGTCAAAGTGGGTTAATGTCACGAAGGGTTGGATTCCTGTAACGAGAAGAACTGATGATTAACCGTGCGAGGATTTCAGGCCAAACTAAACACTTTGGCCAATTGATTGGTATTCTGAAATTTAAGTAAAACCTTTCTGAAGAAGTGCTTTGATGAACTTGTTATAATGATTGATGCCAGCCATGTTCACATTCCCAAATCTTCCGTCTGGTTCATTGTATGGAACTAATCAAAAGCTTTTGCATAAATGAGTAATGCTCTTCTTTGAGAACAAAATGGAAACATACTGGGAAGAATTCTTGCCCAGGATATGGAGAAACGGTAGCTGTTAACTCCAATGTAGTCCATGAGGTCCAAGTCTTCCTGTTTTCATAACAAAGTCGATAACTTTCCAATGTGCTATTGATCCATATGAATATATGATTATTAAAAATAATAATAATTGAACTAATGAACTTTTAACTAAATGATATTGAAATTGTCTCTAAAATTAAAATTTTTGAATTCCAGATTCGGATGGAGTCAATTAGCAAAAAAATATCGATTGAAATATGAGCCATAAGTTTTTACAGTAACCAGATTCTCATTGTTTTCGATAGCTGCTTTGGCTATTTTAGTCACTATTTGGTACTAGTTCCATTATTGCTGGTTTGCTAAAACAGAACAAAAGCAGATGTATGTATCCTCTTTTCTGTATCTGTCACGGGTCCCATGGGT
The DNA here is from genome assembly GCA_037832385.1 of Rhizophora apiculata. Classification (NCBI taxonomy): domain Eukaryota; kingdom Viridiplantae; phylum Streptophyta; class Magnoliopsida; order Malpighiales; family Rhizophoraceae; genus Rhizophora; species Rhizophora apiculata. Next base: position 3,896,683 of record CM075438.1, on the reverse strand, counting down.
TGACATTCATCTGAAAGCAGCATATGATTTTTAACAGAATATATGGTATCGTCAGTTCCCTTCAATTATTTATCAAATGAGCTTTTCCTGGACATTGCAAGAATGTTATATCATATACCAAGTTTCATACACTAAAGTAAATTGTGTTTAACTTCCTGTAGTTTACCTCTTTTGCACCTTACCTTCTTGGAATTTTAATTATATTCTAAGACTCTTGCGATCTCTTATTTTATCAATTGTAACCTTTTGTTAGGCTTCTGTTAATAATTTTAACGGAGATTGATAAAATGATGTTGTTTTTCTAAGAAATAAAAAATTATAAATTCTAAAAAATTGAAAAATTGAATTTCATAAAAAAAAAATCAAAAATTAAATAGTGTAAAAAGAATTAAAAAAAATTGTGAATTCTAACAAGTTTTAAAAAAAAGAAAAATAATAATAATGATAAGGGATAAAAAAAAAAAAGTCAAATCACAATATTTAAATTTTACAAAATATTTAAGAATTAAAAATGTTTTTAAAAAACATTATCATATGTAAAATGACCTACATTTTAACTAATTTCTATTAATGAAATTGACAAAAATACTAACAAAGAGTTTCAATTATTAAAATTGAAAATTACTGGATTTTATAGTATAAATTAAAACCTCACATAGGTGAGACACAAAAGAAGTAAAGGGTTTAAGTGTCTTTAAGCCAAGTAAATTCACACTAATCAAAAGCATATCATTCGTGTTAGCATTAGACGTTTTATATATAATTACATTTTTTTTTTTTATATAGGCAATAGTCTCTAATTTTTGGTTAATTGACATCAATTGAAATTCTAACTTAAAACTCTTAGTCTCGAAGACACATTCCAGTGCTATTGAGACAAGGCTCATTGATCAACAGCCTCGGATAATAATAAGAATGCATTCTTTTGAGCTATCCCTTGACGTCAGATTGAGAGTACTCCCCTTTTACCCCGAAAGAAAATAAAGACATAGTTTGCCAACTAGAAGGAGAGCAGAGGCTTAGGGAAGAGACAAGTGGGGCCATTGTGATCTGCTAATTCGGTCACACTAACCACAATCTCTAGTGTGGTATGCCATCCACATCAAGCTGTCTGCATCAAGTGCTTCGATGGATTTGATTTTTTTTTTTTTTTTTTTTTACCACCATATATTGTTACAAAATATCTCTAAATGATTGCGTTCTCTTTGTACTTGAGCATAATAGCATACAAAATGCAAACGCTGTTTATAAGGTTGGATTACTTCCACCGCTTTGAAATTCACAGCAGGAAACCTCTCAGTCATAAAGTTTTGAGAAATTATTCGATCCAAAATCTTAAGCTATTATATAAAATACAAGAGTAATCACAGATTAGACTATAACAAATAGGAAAGTTTACAAAGCGGTTGCAATATTTTTTGATATTCTTATTTTTTTTTTTTTATTTGAATATGATCTCCTAAACCTTTGAATTTGCATGGAAATTGAAGAATTTACCAGATATCGGTGGTAATGATCAACAGCAATATCCCCATTTGTTCCATCTTCTATGTTTCCTAGATCAAACCAAAAACCTCAATACATACATATTTCATTTTTGTTTGGTGGTGGGGGGAAGAAAATGACACCACAAAGCTGTAATTCCTAACCTGGCCCGTGAGTAAAAGTGTCCCAATTGTTCAGTCCTTTACCATGACTCGAGTAAGCTCCTTCATACTGTCCAGACGTGAAAATTAACAGATAGCAACCTCTAAAGAATGATCATTTCTTGCTTTTTGTTCAATTCATAAAGAAGATAAAAAAAGACAACAAAACCTGATAAGAAGAAGATGCAGTTCCAAAGAGGAAGTTGCTGGGAAATGGTGAGGTGTACGAACTCTTCTTAAGAGACATGGGATCACAAGTTACCAACACAACCGAAAACCACATGCATAACACAAAGACAATCTGAAATACCAACCAAAACCCCATGATAAAGACTGAGAAGTAGGAAAAACTGAAACAGAGAGAGTGATTCGTGGAGTGGAAATGATCAAAGAAATAGAATTTATACTGGCAATGCAAACAGAAGGGGACCTTCTTCTTGTTTTCATCTGTGATTGCTATTCATCAATTTCATGTCTGAATGACATGTGCAAGTGATTAGACTTGGCTAGTGCAAGTAAATCATGAAAAAAGGGAAAAACACAGTAAATCAACATGAAAATTTGTCTAACCTACCCTTCAATCCATTGCTTTCTATAGGCAATTATTTCCTATTTTTCTGTTCACTTGAAAATGAAATAGATTTAATCCGAGTGTTGGTGGTGGCCATTGGGGAACCTATCTTCACAATTATCATTCAATTGTGCACCTCTCATCTTTCAACGATAGCCAATTATGACAAAAGTAGTAATTAGTGATTGTGAGACAGCCATAAATATCATGTTAATTATGGAAACCTTCAAATGCAACTAAAAACCAAAAAAATCAAAATAAAAAAAGAAAAAGAAAATGGGAAAAAATAAAGTCTTGAGATGATCGATTGAATTCATGAACAAAAAAAAAAAAGCTATGCAATCCAAGTTACAAAATGCTCTTGTGGGAAGGTGTGGAAAGCTTTTTTTCTTTTTTCCATGAACTTTTAAGTCATGATTTAGGTTAGTCTGTTTGGACCGGTCTAAGAAGGGAATTATTAGAAATCTTGCCCACAAGCACCGCCAAGAAGTTACAGCACATTAGAGGGGAGGGCTCATAAGAAACTTCTTGGTTTAGGGTTCGAGTCACCGAAAAAGTCACATTGTTAAGAATGGAAGCATGTGTCCTGTGTTCGCCCCTATTAAATTTTTATTTTGCTCTAACTCAATTTTTTCTAACATTTTTGTTTGAGTCCACTGCCAAAAATTTCTGGCTCTACAGTGGCTTCGTGTTATAATAACCTTTACCCTTCATTGTACCGAAGTGAAAAAACAAAAGATCAACAACACTGCTAAACAATAACGATGGAATATTCCTTACGGTTATGGACAATGCCAAGCATGTTCTCAAACTTTATTGCCTAACCGCAGGCATGCATGTGCACAGAAAGGCCGTTTCCCTACAGAACCTGAAAATGATATCATAGCAACCATTTTCAAAGTGGGGTCCGAGGATCTATCCAGCATGTTACGTGCAGATTTATATGTCACCGTAACAATGATAATTCCCCACTCCAAAGTGAAAAATGTCAATAATCATTAGGAAAAAGCAAAACAAAATCCAAACAATGCATATGTTACGCTGTGCACAGTTTGCATTGCATTCTCACATCATCCAGCTCTTCTTTTAGTTTGAAGCTCTTTTTTTGTTTTGCCAGTTGCCACTAACGGTTTGTTTTCTACTTGGATTTCACCCCCAGAGAAAAATGATATTCGCAGTCCAAATCTAGTTCAACTGAAAAATGTTTGGGCTGTGCAGAATGGAAATAAGCATGGAGGATTTGATCATTTCTTTTCGTCATCAAATGGATCTGTGAAGGGTACTTGAATTGCCAGGGGGCAATGAGCTCATGCATCATTACGGGGCGATTGAAGAAATTAATGTCTTGGTCAAGAGAAAACAAGCAAAAGAATTACTTTCTCTGATTACTAAGATGATAGGAAAACAGGGTGGTAATTCGCGCGTTTAATGTTACTGAACCCTTTGATGAAATTTTGAACCCAGGACCTTTTTGCATGACAATGACGGACCTCTTAAGCACTAAACTCCAACGTTCGGTGGTGGTCCTTCCTATATCAAAACCAAAATGGTTCCATGAGGGTGTCGGTTGAGGGCTGGTTAAGTATTAGATTTCATAAATTCCAGACACTTCCAATGCGCTTCGGTCATTTCTTCATGAAATGGTTGGAGTGCAGTGACCACAAAGAATTGCTATTAATTAAGTGTAATTGGGCCTAAAGCCCTCCACATAATAAAAAAAGCATGTTTCATGTAGATGATCATTACTTATGGTAAGTTTTAAAATATGAGTAATAAAAATAAAATTTGAATGTGTGTGTGCTAAAATAACGCCTTGTTGTCTGCTACAATGTTCTCTGCTAAGAAGGGAAGCACTGCAGCCAAGCTGCCCTCCATTCCTTCTATCAGAAGGAAATATTTTTTACTCACAGGGAATAATGGGATGACGGCTTATTAAGCACTTTTAACTTTAAGTTGTGCAAGTTCAACATCAACGTCTAGCTTTGCTTGAAATGGACATTTTCATGTTTTGATAGCCAAATAAGAACACATAGAAGTTCCTGTAAAGCAGCAATTGAAACTTATCCTGATCCATTGTGAGACATTTCAATGGTTGCGAATTTAAACTTTTATCTTTAAAGTTTCTAGTTCTAATCTTGAGAATGAGAAATAATAAGAAATAAGAAGTATGAAATTAGAAGAGTTACTTTATCATATAGTTCAACAGTTCAATTCACCACCTAATAAACAAAAAAAAAAAAAAAAAATCTTGTGACTATTTATAGGACCTTACAATGTAGAACCCCGCGCACTAGACGTTTAATTTAGAATGAATAGGTGTATGTTACAAATTCATCATCTTTGGAAATGCTCTTCAGTCTTTCACTCAAGCATAAATAAAAATATCAGGGGCAGACTGCTTTATTACCTATCAAATACAGACTTACGGTACTAGATCAATAACATGGAACTGTGGACCAAAAAGAAGAAAAAAAAACAAATGGAGATGGGTTTCCAAGTTTATGGCGGTGCCAGATAAGCAAAATGCAATTATGTTTTTCGAAGTATCGTGACACTTTTGGTGAAAACTCACTAGCTTCCACTATCGAGGAGACACAACAGTAATTGGCCCTTCATCAATAGAAACGGGGTCTAACCTGTCCCTATTTTGATCCAACTCCATGCCCTTCATTGACCTGCTCCGCTCTACTCTACCATGCATGAAAAAGGCCGGACGTTTAGGCAATGGCAAGTCCATAGAGTTGCTATTAAGCATGAGAACAACTGTTGCCATTGTGGGTCTTTCGGTTGGATCCTCCTGCACACATAATAGACCTATTTGGATGCATCTAATAACCTCAATTGTAGAAAGCACAATTGTCAAATTTGGATCGAATGCTTCTAATGGTCTCTCATCTCTCCAAAGCTTCCAGACCTGTACATATAGTCAAGGAATGATCAATCCTGTTGTGCATGTAACCCTGATTCTCAATTTGACAGTGATGATAACTGAAGGAACAAAATTTGACACTCACATAGCTCACAAGGTGTTCTGCCTCTTCTGTCATATAGAACGATTTGTTCTTCTTTCCACTAACAATTTCAAGGAGTAGGACACCAAAACTGTATACATCAGATTTGACAGAGAACTGTCCATGCATCGCATATTCTGGAGACATATAGCCACTTGAAACCAGACACAAATGGAACAATGTTAGATTGAAAACAAAATACATGTTCTTCTGGTGGACTAGCAGATTTACAAATGTTAGCTGCATACCACATTGAGCACTGTGTTGAGAAAATGCAGTGGAGTATTAAGAAAGAGTGATAACAACATTGATTTTATCTTCCATTTAAAATTATTTTCAGTATATCATGATTTTCATCTAAACTATGCAGAACAAATAAGGCCTCAGCAAACTTACTATGTTCCCACAATTCTACTCGTGTTTCCTTCGGTTTGATCATCTTTGAAAAGCATAGCCATTCCAAAATCTGATATTTTTGGATTCATATCTCCATCTAACAAAATATTTCCAGCCTTAAGGTCACGATGTATAATCCTAAGCCGAGAGTCTTCATGAAGATAAAGAATTCCTCTAGCAATTCCTCCTATTATTTTTTGACGTGTGGACCAACCCAAACGTCCTTGCATATTCGGATCTACATGGTCATGAAAACAGAGACTCAGATTAGGATTTAGGAACATAAACTTCTGTCTAGTTTGAAAGAAACTGATTCGTGTTCAACAACTGCAATTAGTGCATTTCCAAAGACAAAAGACTATTAGCCATAGGGTTAGAGGATTAAGACTAGCATACCAAATAGAAAGTAGTCAAGGCTTCTGTTGGGCACATATTCATAAATCAGTATCTTTTCTTCTCCTTCCAAGCAAAATCCTAGCAGCCTGACAAGATTTCTGTGCTGAAGCTTGGCTACTAAGAGTACTTCATTCTTGAATTCTTCTGCACCTTGTGCAGAACTTCTTGATAGCCTTTTTACAGCAATTTCTTGGCCGTTAGGAAGTGTACCCTGATAATTGACTTTCATAAATGATTAGCAAAACTCTACCATCTTGGCAGAGCTCAATATTTGCTATGATACCATTTTTCAAATAGAGCTTGGTAGGTGGCTGTGTGACATTTTGGCATATGTCGTGGTATGCAAGTATCAAACTATTAATTGCATGCATCCAACAGTGAAATATTTACATCAAGCCAAAGCTGTTATATGTAACGAATATGAAGGAAGGAAGGAAGGAAGGAAGGAATGTTGAAGCAAAGGAACAAGCAGAGATGCCACATTTTTAGCGGAGGTTTTGTAACAAAAAGGCCCAATAAATAGTGCTGAAGAATGTGGCTTCCTTGCATTTTCTTCCAGCATACAAACAAGAAAATGGAAGTTGCAAGTAAGTTGCCTTTAAACCAGAAAAAGGACCAGAAATCGGAATTGTAGCAGCAGAATTCCAGCAGAGAAGTTTAGCTCTATGTTAGTAGTGCTAGGTGTTGATTTTGTAACAGCTAACAATATGGGAGACCATGATCTTAGTTTGAAATGTACTGATATCAGGCAGACAATGTACAAGTTTGTCAGTTGTAATCTACCATAAATATCAGTAGGTGTTGAGTTTTTAAGGGGATTTTCCACACGATCACCCCCAGAATTTCAGTCTTTTTCTCCTCAGTTTCTTATCAGCCCCTTTCCAGATTTAATTTTCAGTTTGAGACTTCTAGAGCCAACACGATATATTTGATACAAGTTACATATATCATGTCAAGTAATCATTCAACGGAAAAGTTCAAACAAGGTGGTGAGGCCCAAATTCTAACAATTACCTTATAAACCTCACCAAATCCGCCCCTCCCTAACTTGTTATCTGCGGAGAACTTTTTGGTGGCAGATTCAATGGTTACCAAATCAAATTGCAAGGACTCCACGGTGGTTATTTGGCTTCCATCTACAAAATGCAATAATAAAAAGAAGTAAAAACACAAGTGCTTGAAATAACCATACATGGCAATTTGATATCCCATGAGCTCTACCAGTCTTCAATATTACCTTCCCTTTGTGGGACACTACCATACTTCATTTTTTCTCGTCTTCTCATGAGCCAGTAGCCTATGCAGGAAAGTATGACACAACCAGCAACTGCAGCAGAAATTGAGATCGCAAGGGGAACACGTTGTTTTGCTGCATTAACTGCACACACACACACACACATATATAAAGAACTTTATTTTCAATCTCTTATTGGGTGCAACATTTTGTTTTTATTAATATATGCAATATTATGCTTATTTTTATACCAAAAAAAAAAAAAAAACAAAAACTATTTTTATATCTAAAACATGTAACCTTTAAGTTGCAATCAATGTTTCTTTTTTGTCTTTCCCCTTTTTAAGCAATACAATCAAATGATCTTAATTGCATCAAGGCTCGCCTAATGGTCTACTAGATAAATTAATATTTTGAGTTCTTTTATGGAAAACACAAGGTGGTGGTTTTCATTTTGCATAAATTTTCTCATTGAAAGTTTGTGCAGAAGTGTGTGTGTGTGTGTGTGTGTGTGTGTATGTGAATATATGTATATATTTGTACTAGCAAATTAAGTATTGTTTTGTTTTTCAGTAATCTAATTTTAATTAGGTCATTGAATTTCAATTGATTGCAAACAAACCATCGAACATCTATTTTTCCTTTGTTTAGTACTGTCTCTTATCCAGTGAGTTTCTTCTATCATAAAGTTTTCCTGCCCCCCCAAAAAAAAAATCTAACGGAAAGGTTACTGTAAGATTTTATTAATCATATGCACATTTTAGTTTTATCGTACAATTAGAAGAATATGGATTGATAGTGTTAAAGGAAAGATGCTGGATCAATAAAATCATATAATATAACAGATGCGCAGTATCTTATCATTAATTTTGTTACATCTATAATTGTGATCGTATGATTAATATCAAGAAAATAAAAATATATACAAATATATAGCACGCATATTGAATTAGACGACATAACTTTTTTTGTTTTTTTGTGTAATTTCTTAATGTTTAATATGTGAAGTGTAAATACATTGTAAAACATAATTTCCCCTGCACAGTCAACAAAATCTTCTGACTGACCTGGTGCCGGAGAAGACACATTGCGCAGCACGGGTATAGGAAACCCGTGGTCATTCAAAAAGTCCTCGTACGAGTAACTTAAGAGGCATTCATCGTACGATACAGTGGCATTTTTTCTCCCAGGGCAAACTCTGACTATAAGTTTGATGGCCTGCGCGACGCAATTATGGCAGACTTGGTTGTTCGAGTTGACAAGACATTGAAACAAGCCATACAGGTTGTCGCCGGGGTACTCAGCGTTCCCGATTTCGAATCCATGGGAGAGGCCGTATTCATTGCTGGTCGAGTTGGGGGAAAGCAGAGAAAGGAAAATCTTGAGATGGGCCTCAAACATGCTGTTCTTTGTGAACGTAGCTGGGTCTGCACAGTCGCTAAAAGGATGACCTGCTTCAGCGAAATAGCTTGAAGTAAACAAGAATAACGGAAGATGGAATAATATGGAGGATTCGATGAGGATGATAAAGTGATTGGAGTGCATTTTTCTTTTCATTTTTTGGTGATAATTGAAGAAGGCCTTCCAGTCTTGCAGTTGCAGTTTTTCTTCTCCATATGCTACCTAATCTGGAGGTTGGTTGTTTAAGTCGACGGTTCTTCAAAGTCGTCCAAGACCCAAGTCAAGCAAAGCAACCATCCTTAACGAAGGAACATGGTGGGAAATCTCCCCCGCGAAATATTTTGCCCCGCGGAAGAAGTACAAAAGGGCGGCCATGTAAACTAGTTCAAACCTTGAACGGGTCAAACTTTTTGAGTGGAGAGTGTGACAGATAGACAAAGTATTAAGTTTTGATACTATATTCAATAATTCCTAAAAAATATTACATCCACAGGCAAAAATCATTGAGGACGTGCTCGATTGACGATGAGTCATTCTAGGAAATGATGGCACACGGTGATACACTTCTTCTGCACACACGAGAATATAGAAATAGGAAAAGTTGGAATTGCATTAAGGTTCTACAACCAGCATATATTTCCTCCATAACAGGGCAAACAGAGAGTATAGAAGATAGATACCGCAATATCGTACCACCTCGGAAACTAACAATATCAAAATAGACATCAGCCCTGCTCCATATGAAGAAAGAAAATAATTCATTGACCATCAACCTAGTGCAGAGAAGAACAGAAAGAGGGCACAAGATCAGTGTTCTACAGCTCAAAGTGAACGTGGAAACAGGAGGAAGTTGCCCAGATGGTATCCAGTTGTAACCAGCAAAAATTCATAAGAAAATGATTTCACAACCTGTTGACGCTCCTCTAGGTAGTGCTAATTTTTTCCTTTGTGTGAATAACCACCACATAGAAACATCTTCTCTAAATCTGTCGAAGCATTAAGCAAAATTTTGAGCACATGCATCTCTTCTTCAGCTTCACTTAAGTTCTGAGTCTTGATGATGTTCAAGTGTGACAAAAAAGCAAGGAGATACTGGATCCATTACAAAATGACTCTTCATAATCATTGGGCAATAAAACTCCCTATAAAACAACAAAAATATCTTGATGCCTAACAAAAATGCTTGTTGGCAATAGGAAATACACGTTGCAGTTTAGATGGTACTACCATTGGAAAATCAAGGCAGTAAAGATGAGGGGCATTTTGGAGTATGCTCGATAGTGCTGCATGAGCAAAACTCACTCCACAGTGTTCAGTCTAAGAGAAGTTAATCCGGGAAGCAATGGCAGATGGGAATGTGGTTCTTCTGAAAAGGTGAGAACCTAGAAATAAAAACCTGAAGAAGTTACAAGTTTACAACTAAGATAAGATAATCTTTCCTTCAGAGAAGAAGAGGATGCAAAAGTAGGTGGAAAGAGACACAACTTAATATGATCCATATGAGAAACTGCAACAATAAAAATAGCAGTACCCAACCAGAGAAAAGAGAAGCACTCAAACATTCATCAGCTACACATAAAGAAAAATTTGGAGGGTAGAGAGAGAGAGAGGGAGAGAGATAGATATGAAACTCAACATAACAAAAGCAGCAAACCAAAGACCGCAAGTAATGAGTCACTAGTCCTTAATCGGAAAAAAATGAAAATTAAAGCTCACCTGCCAATGGAAAGCATACCTGTAGAGTTTCAGGTGATATTCTCAATGATTACAAATTACAGAATCCCCACTGAAGCTTTTGTAAACGATAAATAACTTCTCCCTCTCTTTCTTCCTCTTCAATATTCACTTTCTCACCTACATCTATGCATACTGAAGATGAATGAATGAAATAACCAATTTTGAGAAAGTTCACCCCAACACACAAAGGATTTAGATTAATTCCGTAAATCACAAATTGACAGTAGTTGATCTCATCGTCAAAAAGTTTAGCTACAAACGACTCTTCAAGCATAGGAGAAGACAAACAAACAGTGTTTACACTCTTCCACTTGCAGTTATGTAAAAACAGCTTTTGGAGGTATTGGCAACCAGACAAAAGACATTGCACTGAGTGATCATCCAGAAACTCAATGCAATCAATCAACCATAACTCCTTGAGATTTGGATGACAGATGACTGAAGGAACATTAAGAGCACAAACCATTTCTAGTTGCAAAATGGCCAGTGACCGAAAATTAATAGACAACGCGGCACACATATGGCTCTTCATTACAGTATAAGAGAAGACTCAGCACTTGGCTGTTATGCTTTATTGCAGAGGAAATCTATGCATTAATGCGTAATGCATCAGAGAATGAGCAGGAGAAGTTTTCGATACTAGAAGGGTTGCAAGGCAGCAGTACTCTTTCCAGAAAATCCATAGAGGACTTCCTCCTCTTTGATTCCTCTGCATCTTCAGTGAAGTTAAAATTGAATACAGATATCCGCAAGTTTTGCCACCTCTGGGATGATATGTTAGTCTGGTCTTGATAGCATTGCATCTTTTGTCAGAAGCAAGGACAAGATGTGGTGAAGAATTGCATCTGGCAGATTTCCCATTGAATTAATTCCCTGATCTGTGTCATGTTTCTTTCCAACCTTTGAGCTTTTTGCATTTATCATGGAAGTGCTTGGATCCATGGACCTGATGATTTCACCAAAGTGCAAATTACGAGAGTGCAATCAGGAACAAGGAAAGAGTGATGCAACTTAAACCAAAAAAATAAGTCTGAAATTAGAGTGCTAGATATCATCTCCGAATGATTGCACTGATTTGAAGAAATACTGTGACGTGTAACCACCGAACATCCAAACCCACAAACAAATAAACTAAAGGATGGTTTTGCTCAATAATCGTTGAAATCCAAAATGCTGGACAGCTGCAACATTCCTTTGATCATGGATATCACAAGAAATTAACTTCAAAATTAGGATTTTGCTAGAAAACCGTCTTCAATTCTAAAATCCGCAAAACTCCCTTACTATCACTTCTTCACCCAACTTGGAAGGGTCCAAGAATCACTGCCCAATACCGAACACACCAGTCGACATATATATTAAAAAGAAAAAAAAAAAAGCTTCCCCATGTGGGTTTGGACAACAATGAAGTAACTTTACTCCCCTTCACTCCAATCAGTCAACAGATGGAATATCAAAAAGATAAAAAAAAGTAAAAATAAAAAATACAAATAAAAAATGCAAAGGGTTCGGATCAAAGAAAGCTAAGAATTAATACAAAAACGTTTATAATCTTCTAACCTGTATCAGAAACCAGAGTTGTCCTTAACTACAGTGCCACTGCTGTTGCGGCTGCTTCGGCTTTAAACAGATTTCCTTAAACCGGAGAGGCTTTTGTCCTAAAAAATAGCTTCGGTGGCAATGACTTAAAACCTTATTAGCTGTGGCTTGGCTCTCGTTTTCGATGGGCTATTTCAGCGTTGAGCGTGAGTACAAGCACCGGACTGTACAAATTAGATAAAAATATTAGGAAGTAGCCTTGGGACCCTTTTTGTGATTTACAATATTGTCATTAATTTTGTTTGTTTGTTCAGTTAGATATCAAACTTTGTTTTTTTTATTTTATTGAAAAAAAAAAGTTCTTATGATAACTCTTATCATGCAGGGGTAATTATGTTGGCATGTATGGCTCTAATTTTAGTGAATTTTTTCAAATTAGTGTTTAAGTTTGTTTTACTAAAAGTAAAATAATTTTTAGGCTCCTCTTAAGCTTAGTGTGTAAGTAATCCTTCCAATTGGCCACTCCAATGTTTGCGAAAGACATTTGCTTTAAAAAACCGAAAAAAAAATGAAGGTGTTTTGGACATATGAGTGTAAAAGGTAATATAGAATCAAATAAAATTAATTAAGTTAATTTAGATATTAAAATTAAGTTAATCAAATAAGATTTTAATTTAAATATTAAACTTAAAATTACTTTAAATTTTTAATTAATTTTTAAATTTAAAATGTTACATTTTAATTAATATAAAATTTTATTTTTTTATTTTATTTAAATATTTTATCTATTAATTTAAAAATAATTAAAAATAGTCAATAGTTTTAATACACCTAATTTATTTATTAATTTTATCAATTGTACAATAAAACTTGAGTTTATCGGTAACAGATAATAATTTTAAAAGTTTGAAAATTAAATGAAGTCAAAAAAAAGAAAAGGACCAAATTGCATAAAATGAAATATTTAGGGCAAATGTGAAATTCTCTTAAATTTTACTTTTTGAGTTATATAACCCGAGCCAATGCCAAGTGCCAATCGCTCACTGGACGCTCTCTTTCCCTCTCTCTCTCTCTCTCTCAAACACGCACACACTCACAGCTCAAATCGAAACGGCCAATTTAACGAAACCCTAATTCTAATGGTTCAGCGAAACCCTAATTCGGCAGAGTTCTCCGAGATTGAATGGAGATGCAATCTGAGAAACTTTTAGTCTCCCGAGAAAACCCTAGGCGGGTGTCCTACGCCGCTGCCAAGCCCATGCCCAATGAGCTGCCCCCGAAGCTGCAGTCGACGTCGTCGCCCATTCTCGACAGGTTCAGGGACCTGTTGAAGCAGCGAGAAGAGGAGGCTAGGGTTCCAGGAGACAACGACGACGACCCTCTGCAGCCGGCTCTGAGCACGGATGATGTCGTGCATCTCTACGAGTTACTGCTCGCCGAATTGACTTTCAATTCGAAGCCTGTTATTACCGACTTGACGATTATTGCCGGGGAGCAGCGCGAACACGCCGAGGGCATTGCCGATGCCATCTGCGCCCGAATTGTCGAGGTTTGGTTGTTTTTGTTGCTTTAGGGTTTTTGCGCGTATCACTCTTGGGTTTATTGGCTTTTATTATTTTTTTTTTTTGAATTTCTATGAACAAAAGATTGGATTTTTTTTTGAAAAATATTGTGTTCGGGAAGCTAAATGAATTTACTTTTTTGGGTTATCTTTATTTTGATAGGTCTCGGTCGATCAAAAGCTGCCTTCATTGTATCTTTTAGATAGTATTGTCAAAAATATCGGCCGAGAATATGTTAAATACTTCTCTTCTCGTTTGCCTGAGGTGAGTGAATTACAGAGTATTATCAATTTTTTTGGCCAATCTACCTTTTGTAACTTGCTTTTGTGGTTTCCACATTGTGACTTGAATACTTGGGGCAAGGTTTTTTGTGAGGCATACAGACAAGTCCACCCTAGCATGTATCCTTCAATGCGCCATCTCTTTGGCACATGGTCGACAGTGTTTCCGCTTTCTGTGCTTCGCAAGATTGAGACTGAACTGCAGCTCTCTCCACAGTCATCAGGCTTGAATTCCTTGAGGGCTTCTGAGTCAATTAGACCTACTCATGGCATACATGTCAATCCAAAGTACTTGCGCCAGCTGGAACATTCAACTGCAGACAATGTATTCTCCTCTATATCTCTGTGTGTGTGCATATGTGTGTTTGTGTGTGAGTTTTAATGTCTGATGGTTTAGACCATAGACTAAGGTCCTTAAGGTGAAATTTGTGGTTGTCTTCTGATTTTTTCCTATCAAATTGCGTGTCAGTTCGCAGTCTACCATTTTGTAATTATAACTGGTTTGTGACTTTTTACTAGCTTAGATTGATTCAAATACCAAATTGTAATGAGGGACATTTTGCAAGTCAGTTTTCATGATCTCAATATTTTGTGAACTTGAGGAAAATTGCACCTTCTATGATGTTGTAACTAGGTGCAAGCTGTTTTGATCCATGCAGTATTATCATCATCTTCATATTCCTTTATTGTAGCTTGAGTATATTCTTCTTTGCTAATAAGGGAAAGAAAGAGAGAAAAAAGAAAAGGATCAGGGGGTGTTCTATCAAATATCCCGAGTTCTGTGTAGTTTTAAGAATAATTTGAATATTCTTTGTGTCTATGAAAGTAGGACCTTCGTTGGAAGATAATTTTTGAAGGCAATTATTGTGGTTTGTGAAAGTTTGAAGAACATAAGTTTTCGGTTCATATTTGGGATTCAGGCCCGAAAATATTGAATAAAATGGCACAAATGGGTACAATAGAAGAAAATTGTTAGTATCACATTCATGCTTTTAAAGAATTACTAACAGCATGTCACTATAACTATTGCATCACACCATTAGGAAAAGAAAGCTTCAAGTCTACAAAGTAGAAAGAAAAATGAAAAATGAAATATAAAAACACTGCAATCAGTAACATTGTGGGATTGAAAAAGCCTTAAATAGAGATTTGTAATGGTACTAATCCTAATAGAAATTGGATTCTGGAATAAAAAGTTTATCTGGATAGGAAAAGTAATCCAACTTGTTATTGGACTCTTAAAAGAAATTTAATGCCAACAAGTCTTCTTTGAACAGCACCTGTGAATGGTAATGGCACTCTTAAAGAAAATATATGAAACAAGTATGAAATTTAGTTCATGATTCTAAGTTTTTGGTTTCTTTGAATTTTCTATTTGTGAGCCTTTGGATATATGCATAACTGCCTTCCATGCACACATACGCCAAATATTCCATTGATTTAGTTAGATATGAGGAGCATGATTATGATCCTGGAGAAGTCATATTCTCACAGGTTGGAACCCAAAGGTTGAACACAACTGCAGGGGCAGGCCGTACATCATTTGCTCATGGAGCCAATAAACCGCATCCATCATCAACATCCAGGCTTGTTAGGCCCTTGTCACCTTCAAGAATTAGTGCAGAGAGGCCTTTGGCTCCAGAAATTGATGATTTTGCACCTGGAATTTCTCCTCGAAGGTTTGTTGAAGGGGCTTCCCCATCTTGTGCTGTATTTGATTATGGACCTAGCAGAGCCATTGGGAAAGATGAGGAGACAGCTGAATGGAGAAGGAAGCACTATTCTGATGATAATCGTAACCGGTTCGAAACTTCTATTGCATATAGTCTTAGCAATGGGCATGACCTTGAAAGGCCAAGAGCCTTAATAGATGCTTATGGGGATGACAGAGGGAAAAGAATTCCATCTGGTAAATCTATGCATGTTGAACGATTAGATGTAAAAGGCATGGGAAGTAAGATGGCTTCTAGGTCATGGCAGAACACTGAAGAGGAGGAATTTGATTGGGAAGACATGAGCCCTACTTTAATAGACCGCAACAGGAATAATGATTTCTTGACTTCATCCATTTCATCTCACGGAAGCATTAGGCCAAGGCCTGTCTTTGAGAGGGTAAGTACGTAAATGCAACCTGGTATTAGAAACAAGCATTCTAGTCATGCTTTACTCTATTGTTGGTCAAGATCTGAATTCTGGGCATATGCTTCCTTAACCTTTTTTTATGTATCTCTTATTGTTTAATCATATCTGTTGGTTGACTGAAGCTGTAGATGCTCTTCTGGTATGCGGAAGTCATCTTTCTCAGTAATATGGCTTCTCTCTGAACATCACAAGTTGTTGTCACTGATATTAAATGTTATAGAAATCTGATGTGTGATTTACTCCAAAAACACCTCCATGTTGGTCTTTTCTGCTTGTTTGGCCTTATTTGTTGATCAACCATAGCAAATTTTATGCATTTTCTGGAATTTTTTAATCTTTGCATGGTTGATTAGCTTTTAAGGGGGTGAAAAGAGGATCTGGATTGGATCCTTGAATTACCATTTTTTCAGTGTTATTTGGTGTTCTATATATTTTTCAACTTTTTTGTTTTTCCATTTTCTGCTTTCCATGTGTTAAT
Organism: Rhizophora apiculata; assembly: GCA_037832385.1. NCBI lineage: Eukaryota > Viridiplantae > Streptophyta > Magnoliopsida > Malpighiales > Rhizophoraceae > Rhizophora > Rhizophora apiculata. Next base: position 3,880,289 of record CM075438.1, on the reverse strand, counting down.
AAAAAATTAAAACATGCAACAACAATCTCCTATTCAAGAATGTTTATGCTCTTTGTGCAGCCTGTTCGTGGATTAACAGGCAAGGTAACTGGATTTCAGACCGAGGGAAATCAGATTGCAATTTCTCGTCATCGTCCAGAAGCTTGGAGTTCGCCACATAACTTGCCTCAATCGGCAGCTCTCCCAACTGTTAGTAGAAGAGGAAGGGACCTCCAGAGTTCATTATCTGCAAGTAGCATATCCTCTACTGCTGAGACTTTGATTCCTAGTGCAGACAAAATTCCAGATTCTGATGAAAAACTAGTCAGGCCATCTACTGTTTTGCCATCATCATCTACATTGTGGCCTCCTCTAAACGTGAATAAGTCTTACCCACCCTCGATGCACCCTATTTTAACACCACAGAAAGAAACCATGATTCAGCTTGATCAAATAAATGCTGACAATGCTGTCTCAAGTCAGGGTTACCGTAAGTCTGCTGTTATGTTTGAACAACAGCTAAATAGTTTTGAAAGTAAGGAGCCCAGTTTGATGAAGCAACCGCCATTACCGAATCAAAATGATGCTTCAAGTCAGCAAAACCTAGCACAGATTAATCTTCTTCAGTCACAGTTTCCTCCATTTCATGATGCTCGAGAAAGATTTCCCTCGTCTGTGACACCCTCAGTGCCACCTTACCCACTAGTGCCTCCTTCGAGTCATAGATATAGTGCACGAGGGCTTAGTACTAACATAAGTATGGTTCCTTTGACTACTGTGCCTGCAGTACAATTGCCTGTATCTGTCAACCCAAACACATTGAATCCATTGGTGACAATCCGGCCACCTCTGCCCCCCAGCCTTCCTCCTGCCTTGCAAATGTTGCCCATTCCTCAGAGTGCTGGTCCAGTTGTCCCCAACCAACAACCTGGCGGTCCATTTTCAGGCTTGATAAATTCTCTCATGGCTCAAGGTTTGATCTCAGTGTCGAAGCAAACACCTGCACAGGTACTTGTTTTGAGTAGTATCTCTATTTTCTCTTCTGCATGGTTAAGTAAAATAAAGAACTTGTTATCTCATACTTGGGGCTTAATAGGATTCTATTGGACTTGAGTTTGATGCCGACCTTCTTAAGGTGCGTCATGAATCTGCAATAAGTGCCTTGTATGCCGAGCTCCCAAGGCAGTGCACAACATGCGGCCTTCGATTCAAGTGTCAGGAAGAGCATAGTAGTCATATGGATTGGCATGTGACAAAGAATCGAATGTCCAAGAATCGCAAGCAGAATCCTTCTCGCAAGTGGTTTGTAAGCGCAAGTATGTGGCTTAGTGGTGCGGAAGCATTGGGATCTGAGGCTGTGCCTGGCTTTTTGCCCACTGAAAATGATGTAGAGAAGAAAGATGATGAAGAAATGGCTGTTCCTGCTGAAGAAGAGCAGACAGCTTGTGCATTGTGTGGGGAGCCCTTTGATGATTTCTACAGTGATGAAACTGAGGAATGGATGTACAAGGGGGCTGTTTACCTGAATGCCCCCAGTGGATCAACAGTAGGCATGGATAGGTCTCAGCTTGGTCCTATAGTACATGCTAAATGCAGGTCTGATTCTAGTGTGGTTCCCCCTGAAAATTTTGGGCTCACTGAAGGGGTATGCAGTCTTATTTCAATCAATTAATTAATTACTCCTTTTAGAAGTAGACATTCTGACTGAGTTCTTGCCATTATACATTGTAACTCCAATCACTTGCTGGTTTTAGAGTTTTGCTTCTACCTGGGGTCTTGCCAATAGAACATTGCTGGTTAACCATGTGCCAACCTGATGGAGCAACATATGTTGCACCATCAGCCCACCCATTGGTGTTCTGAAGATAATGTTGTGACATAATTACCCTCATCTGTGCACGCATCTTTGCATTGCACTGGAGATCTCTAGCTACACCTTGGTTATTACAAACTTATATTTTTCATTTTTTGATTGTCTGCAGGGCAACACGGAAGAGGGTAGTCAAAGAAAAAGAATGAGGAGTTAGCTTTATTAGACCAGCTTTTGCGTCTTCTGTAATTTAATTGAGTTTTTTCATTGTAGTTTATGCTCTTGCATTCACAGTAGTGTTGGAGCTTGCTATACCTTGGCTTCATGACGCAATCATGTACATGTATAGTTGGATTGTACCATGCATATCATCTTGCAGCAAATGGTCTAAAATTTTCAGTCTTCCTGATAGATCTCATCTTTTTCCATCAAAGTATCCAGAAGGATATTAGGGCCATTCTTATTAAAGTCTTTAATGATTTTGACCTTTTATTAGGTTCTCAAGGGTTACTAAAAGAGGGTGGTAAGAGGCAATGGTAGCTTTGTATTCTGAAGAAAACTGCATGCGACTAATATGAATTTGGAGTCATGTTGGAGGATTTTCTGCTTCATGCATGTTGTTTCTTGCTGTTTGTTTACATTCTGCAGGAGGTAGAATCCACAGGCAAATTGTGAAGGAAGCATGTAGCTCGATTCTTCAACTGGGTGGATTGGTAACAGCAGAAGCATAATAATGATGCACCCCACACTCTTTTTATCAAATTAAACTGTTGATTTTGTTTGTTATGAGCTGAGAACTGTTGCTTTTTGTTTGCCGAGAACGAGCTCTATGTTGGAGAGTGGTTTTTATCAATAATTGGACACCTTTCTTCCTTTCAATGTTTTGATGGCTGTTGTCTTGACGGCTTTATCTTCCCAGTTTGCATTCATTTTGGATTCTCATATTTTCATGTATTGTAGTATCTTGGCAAATGGCCCTAGAGCTGGTTTGAATATGTTTTTCGCTTTGTTGTTGATCAAGATTCGAATCTTGGAGATTGTTTCCAAGGAGGTAACTCTGTTAAGTATATTGGTAACTTGCTGTTAACCTAATCTAGGGAAGCACATTTATTCACCTCTATCATTGTATAGGAAAACAATTGGCTGTTGATGCAATGGAGGATGTGTCCTGTTACATTTGGCTTTGGGGAGGGCGGAGGATAATTGCAACATTGGTCCTCTCAACTTTCTACTTCTCTATTTCCACTGGAGTCGTTCAGCTCCTACTGCTCTTCGAGTTCTAACATGGTTGATTGTGTCAATTAAGTCCGTATCACTAGAAAAATAGTTCGTAGCACCAATTGTGTTATTAACTGTCTCTAGTAATTAATTTCTGATGCTTACCCGATGCATGGGATTGGCCAAAACATTTCAAGGTTGACTATCTAAACAAATAAAAATAAAAAACATGATTAGAGTTTAAAAAAAAAAAAAAAAGAGAGAGAGAGGGGTTCATAAGACCGCTTAACAGATCTTATGTGTTCATATTTTTACATAAACAGCAAGGGTCTTATATTCTGCCCTGTGACCGTAATTACAACCACAACCTCATATTGCCACTAGCAACCTGTAATTTAAAACCTTCTCCTGAAAAAACTTTGAAAACAGTATAACAATGCTTATTCTAATCAATATGTATAATACAATTTAACTAGTTGGAAGCTGCCATCCAATGATCCATTGAATCTTGTGTGCGGTTAAAGACAATCGCAGCATCTTTATCTCCACGATCACTAACATTTACTACAACTTTGGTGCCATTGGACAAAAAGGGACAAAGTTTCTCCAGAAATGCCAGTGCATGAGATGTCCCCAAGGCTGGAAATATACCTTGTAGTGTGCACAGCCGCCGGTATGCTGCAAAATAATGAGGATCCAAGATTAGGGGACATGAATTCAACTCTAATATGCTACTTCAACTTAAATAATTAATGGTATTTCTCAGGCAATACCATCTACAGCTTCCTTCGTGGCAGAGTAAAATTCCGCACGCCCTGTGTCTCTGAGAAAGCTCAGCTCCGGGCCAACTCCAGGGTTTTCCAGCCAGCAACATGTTTCAATAAAATACGAGTAGTAATTTGGTCAAAAGGACTTTGTTAAGGATACTGAGTGGCTCGGTTCCCTTCTTTGCATCAGGTTGGTGTTTTTTGTTAGATTCCAACAATTGACACTCATTTTTCACAGGAATCAAATTGTGATGGTACATATTGACAAGTCTTCTAGTCCTAGTTTGGACGGTGGAGTTAAAAGAGAAAATGATGAGTACATACCCATTACGCGCTTTGGTGTCCGTTGCTCATGTAAGCCAACCACATCAGCAACCTTCCTGTAGAAAAATGTGGAAAATGAGTTTCCTTTCATTTCCAATCCTCTATCTTTTGTGGTCCATGGAAGAGATATTCATGATAAGCACTTGAATTTGTGAAATTGAAGAGATATATTGGCAGTCATGGACATTTCAGGCTGCTCCAATTATCCCATTCATTAACGAGAATGACTGCAAAAACACAAAATTTTATAAATATATATAAATTTATATTATATAAATAATATTTTATTATAAATTTATTTTACTATAAATATCATATATTATATGTAATATTATTCATATAATATAAAATAGTATTAATATAATATAAAATTATTTTATATTTATTTGAATTTATAAAATTTTAGTTTGTAAAATATTTTACTTAATTAAATAATACTTAAAAAATATCATAAACTTACTAATTATTATTTCGAATAAATATATATATATATATATATACATATATATATATATGATTTCATATAATGTAAATATTATTAATTTTAACGTAAAAAATGAGATAATAAAAAGAGAAAAAGTAAATAAATATTATTTTATTAATTGTGTCTAAATATATTTATTACTCGTTTTTATTTTTTGTGTGGTTTTTTTTCCAAACATTTAGTCTCCAATTATTAATTAGAAAGTGTCTAAGAAGAGTGGTTAGATCAATTAACCCATCTCAGTTTCTACAAAGAGTCAAATCATCTAATTAGTGTTTTTTTGGTCAAACTCAGACAATTGACACTCATTTTCATTTAACTCAAATGACAATAGTACATATAATATAAACATCATTATAATAATAAAAAAAGTGAGTTAATAAAGAGAACATTAGTAAAATAAAAAATTTATTTTATTAATTGTATCCAAATACGTCTATCATTCATATTTCCATCTGTGCAGTTTTTTCTTAACTTTTAATCACTAATTATTAACCTGAAATTGTTTATGAAGGGTTGTTAGATCAAATAATCCATCTGGGTATTGCCAGTTCTTCCTTCCAGCATCCTGTGAGGGTGCCTGGACAAAGGTTACATAATTGGTGACCAGCGAAACTTGTTTGGATGTCAAAGGCCATGTTATGAATGTTATGCGTGCGAGCGTGTGTGTGTGTGTGTATGTGCGTGTGTGCGCGGGCGTGTGGTGGGTCTTCGTTTAGTTGTGAAATTATTGAACTAGAAGTGTCCATATGTACAGGGGAGCCGTGTCCAAACTCCCAACGAGCGAAGGTCTTTCAAAAGACGCACAAGCTTTTAACAAACTGGATTAAAATATAGATTAATTTTTTATTTTATTAATCTAATCAATCAACTCAATTTAATTTTGAAAACTTTGCATTTAATACGTGTTGTAGATATGTTAAGCTTTTCGGGGGCAAATGTGGACACTTGAATAGACATGTGGGTTGACTTCTCTACTTATATAATGGTTTGGTTGATTGAGAAAGATTAGTAAGGATCTGCCAATAAAAATTGTAACATCGGGGCACAGCAAGAGTAAAAAATATCCCAAATGCATCGGGTGGATATGAGTAAATTCGCTCTTAGTTGTGGTACATATCGAATTTCATCCACTATTCTTCAACTAATTGCATCCTTTTCTTTGTAGATATGAACTTTGATTATACCTTGTTTATTGTAATCGTATGTGTGATGTACTCGACCATCGGGCATTATCAACATCATTAGGCATCTAATCCCAATATTGCATGAACTTAAATTTCAGCGATTCCCTGTTAATTAACCAACCTATGCTTGAAACCCTATTTGATTTATAAGCATATGGTATAAAATCTTAAATTTAATGATCTCAATAGAGAAGAACTATGAGACATAAAGTAATCTTTAATAAAAATATAATTATGGTTAAAATGTCTTTCCTCCATATTTTTATCTAAAGTAATCTTTTTTTTATTTATTTTTAATCTCTAATTATTAATTAAAAATTATCTATAAATGTTATTAAATTAATTAATTTATCTAAGTGTTAGTACAAAAAATTTGAATTCAGACCAATATAATATATATATATATATATATATATCGCAATATCACCGACCACCGCCACTAATAGTAATTCATCTAAGTTTGTATAGACAATTAAACTATGTACTTGTTTTTTTTTTTTTTGTCAGAACCTGGACAGTTGACAATAGTTACTCTCGTGAGTCAATTGACATTGGTAAACTTCCCCAGGTTCTGTACTTTGACAACAGTTATTGTTGAGGACTGCGACAAACAGTCGCTTTCACCATTTCCTTTTGCCTCCTCCATATACATTCAACACCTGGCACCGCCAAAACTTACAACCGAGTTTCACGGGAAATGTCTAACGGCAAAGTTGTAATATACTAACTTCAATGGAGAAAATGAAATGACAAAGTCGTAATATAGTTGAACTTTAAGATGACTTTTTCTTGGATTATCTCCCCCATGACGCTTTTCTCATCTCTTACTGTTTATCTATTTATTCATATTTTTACATAGAGACAATAAGGGTTCTAGATTCTGCCCCGTGACCATGATTATAACCACCACACATGGTCACTAGCAACCTACATCTGAAAACCTTATCCTAAAAACATTAACTAGTTAGAAGCTGTCGTCCAATGCTCCATTGAATCCTGTGTGTAGCTAAAGACAATTCCAGCATCTTTATATCCACAACCACTAAGGTTTACTACAACCTTGGTGCCATTGGACAAAGTGGGACAAAGTTTCTCCAGGAATGCCAGTGCATGAGACGCCTCCAAGGCTGGAAATATCCCTTCTAGTCTGCATAGCCGCTGGTATGCTGCAAAATAATGAAGACCCAAGATTAGAGAACATGAATTCAACTCTAACATGCTACTTCAACTTAAATAATTAATAGTATTTCTCAGGAAATACCATCTACGGCTTCCTTGTCCGTGGCAGAGTAAAATTCCGCACGCCCTGTGTCCCTGAGAAAGCTCAGCTTTGGGCTAACTCCAGGGTATTCCAGCCTGCAACATGTTTCAATAAAATATGAGTGATAATTTAGTAAAAAGGGCTTTGCTAGGGATGCCGAGTGGCTCGGTTCCCTGGGAGGATCGCACAGCCTCCTCTCCCTCCCCTATTGCATCGAAACATGCTGCAAGTATACATGGGAATAAAATTAATTTAACTATTGAGTTTGCACTAAGCACCATTAGGTCCACTTACCCAACACCAATAGAGTGTGGCCTAATAATTTGTCCTTCATCGTCCTGCAACAAATAGCTCATGGATCCATGGTAAACCCCAACATCTCCTCTAGCCAAAGTTGCAGCATGTCTCCCACTATCCAAGCCAAAGCCTGCAGCCTCAACTCCTATCAATCTCACGTCTTTGTCATCTGTGAATTCATGGAACAAACCCAATGCATTGGACCCGCTTCCTACACAAGCAACCAACACGTCTGGCTTGCCTCCCCATTTCTCCATTGCTTGCTTCCTTGTCTCCTTTCCGATCACCGACTGAAATTCACATACCATGCTTGGACACGGATGTGGCCCCACGACGGTGCCTGCCAGGTAGTATTTTGTCTCCAAGTTCCCCACCCATTCCCGGATTGCTTCTGAGCTTGCTTCTTTGAAATTACCTTCCACAGGTTTAACCTGCCAAATTACATTCAACAAAATTAATCAAGATAGCTCAACTAACATGCCTACATGTGGCGTTTGGGAGAGGAAATCACGATTACATATAAAGGTGTGAATACTTTTTTCTCGAACTGAATTGAACAAAATAAAATTAGAAGAAAATAAAATTAAAATTAAAACCAACCAAAATAAACAAGTGAAAAAACTTTAAAAATCATAGACAACCAAGATGGGTGAAGTTGACCATCAAATAGATCAAAGATTTTTCTTTTATTTTGTTTGTCGTGACAGGGTTTAATTCTCTGAAAGAGCATCATTAGAAAAAATAATAACAAGGTACCTTGGCTCCTAAAAGCCTCATCAAGAGGACATTTGAGGATTGCTTATCCATGTCAGTAGTGCCCATGAAGACGGTACAATCCATACCAAGCTTGGAACAGGCAGCAGCAGTGGCCACACCATGCTGTCCAGCACCGGTGGCGGCCACAACACTCGTCAGACCCATGCGTCTGGCGATCATGGCCTGCGCAATAGCATTGTTCATCTTGTGGGCACCACAATGGTTTAGATCCTCTCTCTTGAGGTAAATTTCTGGTCCTTGTCCATCTCTGTTCTTGTAGTGATTTGTGAGCCCCTGAGCAAAGTACAAAGGCGTCTCCCTTCCCACATAGTCCCTCAAAGCTGTCCCTAGTTCCTTCTGCATGCATCACAGGCGTGTCATAACCATAGTTAAGACCAACAAGCCCTAACCAGCTACAAGCACTAAAAACGGCAGTTACGGCCGAGGGAGGGAAATAAATTTATCAAAAAAAAGATTGTAGAAATTCAGAGTTAAATTTTTTTACAATTAAAGGAGTGAAGCAATTTTAAAGATTCTTTGTTAAGCAATTTTATATTAAATTATAATATGATTTTAAAAAAGTAAAAAATAGAAATTTAATCTCCATTATTTTTTTTATAAAAATATCACGATGCTAAGGATTTTTGGTTAATGCCTCTTTATGTTATAGTAAACTCCTTCGAGACTCCCCTGAGAAAAATGATAAAACACCTTCTGTGAGACTCATAAGAATCATAACCATTGTTATAAATATTTTTCATGACCGAGGACTTGATATATAGATCGAATGACAAAGAAGTGGGTTACTTCTTATAGTGGCAAGATTTGAATTCCTGCCACTCTTCACTTACTTCCTCCCCTCACGAGGCTCTGACCTCCTTCCAAGAGCAGGAAAAAAATGCTTGAATTCCGGAACAACATACCAAATTTTATTAAAAGCGCACCAAAAAATGTCATAACAAACCTGAAAGCATGGATCTTGTAAAGCATGCTGGAATTCCGCTTCCAGCCTACGTAAACAAGTCATGAGAATTTCCGGCACAAACTTCCCTCCAAACTTCCCAAAATTTCCAGGAATCGATATTAAGCCATCTTTAAGAACTGGTTTCTCCACCTGTAGCCCATTAACTGCCATGGTGCCGGACCTTGTTGTGGCCGTAGTTTTATGGTCGAAAGATAGAGCGCAAACTATCTGGGTATTGCCAATTCTTCCTTCCAGCGACCTGTGCAGAGTGCCTGGACATAGGTTACATAATTGGGGACCAACGAAACTTGTTTGGATGTTTAAAGCCATGTTATTAATATTACGCGTGGGTGTGTGCGTGTGGTGGTTGTTCGTTTTGTTGTGAAATTATTGAACTAGAGTGTCCATATATATATAGGGGAGCGATGTAACACCTTGAAATTAACAGGCTTGTAACAGACGAATTGCAAATAGAAACAAGTGTTACCACGAAGGGTTTGCCATCACATGTTGAGGGACCCATTTCTCCAACAGGAAGTGCAAGTAACACCTTTTTTTTTTTTTTTTTGTGTTCAATTAACACGTTTAATATTTGTTGTATGCATGTTAGTTGTGGTACATATTGAACTTCAACCACTATGATAGGAACTTTGATTGTACTTTGTTTACTATAATCGTACGTATGATATACTCGACCATCAGACATTATCAATATCATTAGGCATCTAGTCCCAATATTTCACGAATTTAAATTTCAGCAATACCCCTGTTAATTAACCAATCTATGCTTGAAACACTAATTGATTTATATAAGAAACAAAGAAGAAATGTAAACATTAACGCAATAACTTTCTTTAATAAAGACAAAATTTATAACTGATATATGCTGATATCACTTTTCTCAGGCAACCTTCCTGTAGAAAAATGTGGAAAACGGGGTTCCTTGCATTTTCAACCCACTTACTTTTGTGGTCAAGGGAAGAGACGTTGATGATAAGGAAGTCGGCGAAATTGAAGTGTCAGAGACTAGTCAGATCGCTCCTGATATCACATTCAGTAATGGGTAAAGGATCACGTAGGCGCATCGAATAATAATTTTATTTTTATTATAAATTTTGTGTATGTCATATAAAATATTATTTATATAATATAAATATAATATAAAATTATTTTACATTCATTTGAATTCATAAAATTTTTTGGTAGCGAAAGATTTCTCTCGGCTAAATCGCACCTACCTAAAACAACAATGTGGGCTAACTATTCATTATCACCATATATATATATCATTAAAATAAGGTAAAAAGTGAGTTTGTGTTTAAATATATATATATATCACTCCCATTTTAGTATGTGTGTATCGTTCTTAACTTTTAATTACTAATTATTAATTAAAAACTGTCTAAGAAAGATTGTTAGATCAATTAACCCTTCTAAGTTTCTCCATACAGTGAAGCTACCTGTTTGGTGTTTTTGATTGACACTTATTTTCCATGTGAGTCAATCCACTAATCTGTCGAGGTCAATGGAAGAGAGAGAGTCTGTGAAAATGAAAAGATATATTGGCAGCGTTAGACAAGTCAGACCGCTCCAATTATCCCATTTATTAACGAAGACGACTGTATAAACCCGAAATTTTATAAATATAAAATAATTTTATATTATATAAATAATATTTTATACAATAAAAATTAAATTTAAAATAAAATATATTATTTTATTATAAATTTTATTTATATTATATAAAATATCGTATGTCTAATATAAAATTATTTTATATTACTTTGAATCCGTAAAATCTATGTTTATAAAAGAATTCTCTTAATTAAATAACACCGGAAAAACAGCGTGGGCAAACTACTCATTATTACTCTACATATATATACTTACATAGATCACTTCATACAATGGAAATATCATTAATTTTAATGTAAAAAGTGAGCTAAAGGAGATACAAAAAGTAAATAAGTATTATCTTATTAATTGTATCTAAATATGTTTTTACTTATTTTACATATCTCATTTAACTAATTCTATATTAATGATTTAAAATTTATTATAATATCTTTTACGTAAATTTTTAATATTTAGAGAGGAATGTGGATAAAAGAACTTAAAGTCAACCCCGCATTAAAAAATATATATATATATCAAAATACTATAAAAAGTATATCAAAATACTAATGTGAAATGGCAAAGTTGCAATATGGTTGAGCTTAAGACGTAGGTTTTCTATTTGACACTTTTCTCATCTGTCTCTGTTACCTCTCTCTCTCTCTCTCTCTCTCTCTCTAGAATTGCCGCTTGCCATTTGCTCAAGACGGAATAATTTTTGAGTAAGGTAAAAAAAATAGAAAAAATATACATATTTAAAATTCAAACTCGATACTCTACAGGGATAAAAATTTTTGCATCATTAAATTAAATAATAATTTAAGTAAATTTTAATACATGTATATAATAACAAGTAGAGACGTCGGGGGCAATTGCGCCACACCTTGACCCCCTAAATCCTTCCCAGGTTTTTAGCGTCAAAGCTTTTTGGACTTAGAAGGTCTTGCTACCACATACGAGAATTCTTGAAGTAAGATCATCTATTATTATATTTGAATAATTTTTTATTTCGCCTGTAGTAAGACCTGGGCATAGTAGCGGTAAAAAGTAAAATGGTAAAACTTCTTTGGCAGGGCCAAAGAGTTTCAGAGCCATGTATTGGTGTGGATTTTTTACAAATAAAAAAATAGTATATCGTTGATCATTATATTTATAAGTTAAAATCAAAAATTATTATTTGACATATTTGTTTTTTTTTTTTTTTTTTTTCTGGTCCCGTGTTAAAGTTCTATGGGATCCCAACCTGAGCCATGTTAAAGTTCAACTATATTACAATTTTGCCACCTAACATGCCACGTGAAACTCACTTTCACGGGTCGTAGGTTCTGGCATCTAAGTCAGGTCCCACGTGTTGAATGGATATAGCTAAAGCAAAAGGAGAAGACCAAACAATTGTTGCCAGCAGCCTCTTGGTTGTTTTCGCTACGTGTTTGTTGAGCAGAGGCTCTTCGTAACAAACACGGAAGGAAGCAGCCACATGTGATTCATGTTCAGGCAATTATATTTTATATTGGTCCCTATTTTCAAATAAATACTGAGAATGGAATTAGGAAATTCGAATCTAATTTAATAGGATTTCAATTGTTGGTGTTCATGTATTGGTCCTCTTTTCCAAAAGAAAAAAAAAGAAAAGATTTCAAATATAGGAGTTTTGGCAGAGGATTGCTCTTATGAAGGAGTAAGCCTGTGTCTCCTCCTGTTTTGAATGGTTATTTATGTGTGGGATGCCTTTATTATTATTGGAATTTGATAATTATTAGGGAATCTGATTCTTCTTAAAAGAATCCGAAGGTTGCGAAGGCAAACAAGTCTGTAGAACAAGGAACTAGAGGTTGATGTCCTGTCCATTTGTCCTTCCAAAAAAGAAAAAGTGGAGGTAAAATCACCAATGGCAATAGAGGCTCATTTCTAGAATTCTTCTTGAGTCTTATTATTTTCTTTTATTTTTTTGACTCTTGACACTTGTTTTTTTATTTATTTATATTTATTATTGAGTTAACTCTTTTAAAAATGAAGTCAAATTGGAAAGTTTGAAAAAGATGGTCCTCGAGGTTAGAATGTGTGGCTGAGGACAAACGATCCTTGACTTGAGATAACATCATTAGCCTATATTCCACCGATTTCAAGCCTGCTTAATGTAAGACGGGCTGCGGGAATGCGGAAAATCACGTTAGACTACAAATAGTTTATGGTGTCTCCTATTTTTATTCACTTTTTTAATTGAGTTTTAATAATTTATCAAAAAAATAATTTATTATTATTATTGTCATTTATTTTTAACTTTACACTTTTTGTATTAAATTATTTTATCTCATTCCACAAAGTGAGTTAAAATAAAATTTTCCGTAATTTTCTACGAGTTATGGGAGGAGCACTCACATCTTGACTCCAAAGCCAAATTAATGGGATTGGACCCCATTCATGCCCGCCCCAATCAATGCTGTAACTCAATTTCAGTCCACGAAATAAAAAGTATATATAAGAAAATGATTTCTTGCTCGAAAATTGGGAATGCACAAATTTACTGGAGCGTTAATTTTGTGAGACCCACAAAACCCACCTTCAGCTCAAGTACTTTGGAATCCACGTTGAATCCACAAAATCAACGCCCCAGTCGATTCTGACATGCCCAAATTCAGACAAATATGTTGAAATTTCTTGTAGAGCTTAGCTTCAAAGGAAAAAACCAAACCTCTATGCAGATGTAGAGGGTTAGTGACAAACAAAGATGTCCAAAATACTAAAAATAAATAAATAAAAACAATCTAATATCTACCCAATTGATATAGGTTTCAAAATAAAAAAATAAAAAGAACTAGGAAAAAGCAAACCTCTTGTAGTCCTCCATCAAGAGAGACTTACCTTAACTGAAGTTAAGCCACACAGCAGCAAGAAAGATGAGTTTTTAGACAATTACAAACTAACCCAAATCTAGTCTTTTAGGGGATTTGGCTTGATCCTAACCACTCTAAACGCTAACCTAAAGGGAAACAAAAGTTGAACACATGACAAAAGACAAGGTCTGAGGTTACATTCCATGGGTTTGTTACGCAAAGTCAATGCCCGAACCTATAATTCTCTGCCTCTGGCACACACCACAAGGCAAGGATCATTTGAGGTGCGTTCTTGACTCCCACATGCATTTTTCTGTTTTTTTTCCTCTTTCTTTTGAATTTTTGGGCTTCTTTTTTCCCTCACTTGTTAATGCTGCAGCCAAAAGGAAAATTGAAAAATTAGAAAAAGAAACTAACGTATGAATTACATTTTACAGGGAGCAACAGGATAGAAAAGGTCAAATAGGAAATGTAAAAGTATCTATGTTGAATCTATTAGACCAACTTGACCAATGAACTCTAATTCAAAAGCATTAATATAATATATTTTGGAGTTAAAAGTTTTTAATTAAAATGAATTAATTATCAAAGCAAGTGTTTAACCCCAATAGCCTTAAAAATGTTTTTCCATCAAAGTCCTTTCCTGTGGATCAATGAACTGAAATCATGCTCACCTCAATCAGATCTTTTTCGATCATGCAATCTCGCCCATCACTGCAGCCTTGATCCTTTCAACGGTGCACTTAATTAGATTGTTTACAGTTGCTACTGATGAAAGAGAGAGTTTTGCTGTTGGGACAGAATCAACTAGGATCTGAAAGGCAACAGTCAGAAGGGCGCCGCCCGACCCAATATCGATAATTCCAATGGGGCTCGATTCGGGCCCATCAGGAAGTATGGCAAAACCTGATGGGAGTAGAGCAACATAATCTGGGTCTCCACCACTCAGGACAATATTCATGGCAGCAACATCCACAGGTGCATAGATTACATATGAGCCTGTAGAATCGGTGCAGCTCTCTTGTAATATCAGCATGTTGCTCTGGTTCGAGTTTGTACTCTACAATTTCGAATTTGTACAAATATGTCAGTGCTTATCGATCATCTTAATGTAAAAATATGAAGTAATACATTATCTGGATAGAAGCATGTTTCCTCAGCTTACATTCACACGGAGTAGAGACACGCAGTTCCCAGGATCGCGGCCATTAGCTATGTGAGCCATTTCTTGAACTTCCCCGCCATTTGAAAGTATATCCCACTGTAAATGCAAATTAAGAAACTAATATTAATGCCATCCTAGTTAAATTTATCCTAATTAATCCAGCCAAATTGGTGTTTTAAGCCAAGCTTCCTATTCTTAGAAATATAACTTTTTGCAGATCATGGAAGAAAAAAGAATGCAACTTCTGAAAGTACTTGACTTCAGTGGTTCGGTTACCTCGCTTCGGTGGTTCTCATCCCTCAGGAAATCGAACACCCTTTTCGGTGGAACTGGAATCCAGAAAGAAGTTGCGGCACTGAGCACAATACCAGGAGGCCTGCCCGGATCATCCATGCTCTTTCTCGTCATGACTCTTACATCATCAGAACTTGTCGTGGATAATGTCGTCCACGCGTGAGCTGTAGAGGCACCAACACCAGTGCAAAAGCTCATCACCATTCTTTCGGCCAGCTTCAGCATACTCTTCCTTCCTTCCGGAGTTGTTATTACTGCAAAAGATTCAAAATCACGGATGTTGATATCAAGACGAGTCAGCTGCTTTTTCTATCCGAACAATAAAGGAAAAAACAAGTGCCTCAAGAGTAGTAATACCACAAAGGTCTCCTGCTGGAATGTTGACGGCCATGGAACTAGCAATACGTTCGCATTGTCGATCTAAGGTAGCTACCCAACGTTTTGCTCCAAAAGCAAGACCGGAATCAACTAAGCATCTATATAAGTCATGAACCGATCCGTCATCCACTTCAATGTGCTCAACCCATGTCACCTACACAAAAAAAATGAACTATGATTATAAGACTACTCTGCGTGCTACTAGAAAACAACTGGCAATTTAAGCTTGAATTACAACCTTTGAATAACCGTTTGGCAATTCTTCAATCAAACAACCAGATGGCCTTCTTCTGCTCCTTGATATTGCACTTGGGTGTAAATTGTCTAAGGAAACATCAGCCACTGCCCAAGTCCCATCAGCATTCTGTTTACAGTACCTCACAAAGTAGCTTTCCCGAGTTGGAACAAGTGGTGAAGATACTTGGAATTCAGCTATCATCTGCCAAAAAAACAAAGTTTAGGTACTTGTTGATAAGTTAATTGGAATGAAACATTTGCTTTATTAAGCTAAACTTTTTATTCAAAAAGGGCATCATTTTGATATTGGAGAATCATTTCAAATCCTTTAGCATACCACTTGCAAGGCGCCATTGTAGTTTCCAGCCACTCCTGTTGACAGGACATCCAGGGTCATTGCTCTTGATACAATGCCGCAAAACACAGTTGACCATTGATTCTGAGAAATCAATGAACATTTGATCAATATTTGGTAGTTAAAACAAGTGGCTCTTGATACTAAACATTAGTACTAATACCCGACTGTGAATTATGAATGACAACCTACCACATCCATGAGAATCTCGACAAGGCTAACATGATTCATGATAACAACAGCAGATTCCCTAGAAGTTTCAGATCTTAATCCCAGTGGTTTTGGCCCAATTCCCCTGGGAAATGTTTTTAGATATTCCTCTTCATTCAGCACCTCAGTAACATTCTCACTTGGAACCCACAAGGGTTCTCTGGCCTGAGCCATTCTCATAAGCTCCTCCATTGCTGCAACAGCAAGTTCCACTATCATTGGCTTCTCTGCCTCAATTGGCCCAGTGACTGATTGAAGAAGATCAGTAGCTCCATACATCTCCCCTACATAGCTTGCCTGTGAATTTAAATTGCAGCCTCCAAGATCAAGAGATCTGGAAGGCAAACTAGGTGAAAGGTGATAAAAGGAAGCCAAAGGCTTGCCAACATACTTTGCAGCAATTGCAGACATCCTGTCAATCTGCTAGCAAAAAAAACATTTTGGTTGATAAATTGTCATCGTAGATAGTAAGCAAAACTAACAAGAATAACTGATCTAGTAAGTATTTTTTTTTTGCAATGACCTCTTCTCTCAAACGGCCATTTTCAATCCTCAAATGCTGCTCATCAAAGGACATCTCTCCAAGAGCAGCTGCAGCACCACAGTTAGGGCATGAGGTATTGCTCAGTGCTTCCTTGCACCTACCATTTTCCGCACGAAGTTTCTCATTCTCAGCCCTAAGGATTGCATTCTCATGTCGTTCATTTTGCGCCTGCAATAGAAGGTATATATATGTTGAGCAGTAAGCTATGAGGAATTGTTGACCGTATCGGAGATGAAAAGACAGCAAATTGAAAATGAAAATTCAACTATAGGAATTTTACTGTTGGTAATGACAGTTTTTTGGAGGAAAAAATTACAGCTTGTTTAGCAGTTACCTTTCCCTCCAATGTTTCAAATTTCAGTGTGTTTTTGTCGAAATAAAATCAGCTATGTATCATGCATCAACCAGGTGACAGTGGCCTTTTTTTCTTCTGTTTTTCAACACTACTATACAGCCAGGGGCTGCAACTAGTCTTTAGAATGAGTTCTACTTGTATTTTTGGGTTAACTAGCATGTTTAGTAGCTAAAATCTGTCTTGAGCAATGTAAAATTGTCCAAAAAGTTTTATGTACTGCAGCAACCTATTGACATGCATAAACAGGCATGCTTCCATGTAAGCATTGTAAGTTTCCAAGCTCCCACTATTCCAATTCTTCAAAAATCATTTATATTGATTCATTTCAATACCAAAAATGGTATTTCTTTCTACCTCCCTTTTTCTTTTTCTTTTTTCCCTTTAAATAATGATATTGGAGTTTTGAATGATCTTAAGGTACTTTTGAAATCAAGTTTCAAAACCACAAAATTACCATTATTACATCTGTATTCTAAACCAGTTTTCCTAGCAATAAGAATGGTAAAATCAGTCTTTCTCATATGGCATGTAAACCAGTTTGCCTAACAAGAAGAATACCAGAAAAATCAGTTTTTCTTTCCAGGACATCAAATAGGATATATAAAAACAATCTCTTTGTCCTCACATCAGCTAGGTATTAGAAAAATTGTCTTCAAATCTGGTTGACAAACCAGAAAAGTTCAAGTTGCTCATGTAACACTTTTCCTCAAAAATCAGTTTCAAGTCTGGCTTTTAAAGTAGACAGTTTGGAGATGCCTATGTAGCCTTTTTCTCTTCAATGAGATGACCTCCATGGCTTCATGAGGAAAAATAAAGAAGTCAAAATCATGTTGAAATCTAGTTTAATAAATTAAAAACTTTGAAGGCCTTACAACCTACTTATAGCAGTCTAAACACCCTTCATGACTTTAGGAGGAGGAAACACCAAAATGTCAACTTTTAATACTCTCTAAGGCTTCAGGACTTGATTAAAAAAAATATACATAAGTCAAATCAATTTGATTGAATAATTTTTTATGGTTTCCTAGCAACTGTGTCAAGGACAGTTGGACACTTTGCTATAGAAAAATTTTAGCTTGTGCAGCAATTCTCTTTCCCTCCAGTTTTTTGAAATTTTATTGTGCATTTTGTTGAGATAGAATCAGCTTTCATTCAGGCATCAACCTAGTATTGTTTAGCTTGTTTTCTTTTGTGTTTCAAGACAATCATACAATTAGGGCTGCAGCTTATCTTTAAGATGTGTTTTGCATGTGTTTTGGGTAAACTTGTTTGTTTGCAAGCTAGAGAGTCTATCTTGAGCAATGTAAAACAGTCTTCAAATTTTTATGTATTGTAGCAAGCTATCAACATGCATAAATAAGCTTGGTTACATGTAAGTATTGTAAGTTCACAAACTCCCTCTATCAAAGAGCTAAGATGGATGAAGAAGTAAGTTTTTTGTTTTTTTTTTTTTTTATTTCCACAATTTCACCTCTTGAAAAATCATGCCTATTGACTCATTTTAATGCCACAAATAGTATCTTCTTCTCCTTTTTAACAATTTACTAGCAACAAGAATGATAGAAAATCAACCTTTCTCATATGGTATGTAAATCAGTTTTGCCTAGGAAGAAGACTACTAGAAAAATCAATTTTTTTCTTTCTTTGACATCAATTAGAATGCAGGAAAAAATGATCTCTTTGTCCTAATATCAGCTAGATGTCAGAAAAATTATTTTCAAATTTGTTAACAAACCAAAAAAAGTTCAAATTATAACACTCTTTTTCTCAAAATAAGTTTCAAGTCTAACTTTTAACTAAAAGGTTTGAAGATGTCCATGGAGCCTTTTTCTCATCAATCAGATGAACTCTATGGCTTCAGGAGGACAATAAAGAAGTCAAAATCATGTTGAAGTCCAGTTTAATGGAGCAGAAACTTTGAAGGCTCTGCAGCCAATGTAAAGTAATTTAAAGATTCTCCATGACTTAAAAGAAAAAAAAAGAAAACATGAAAGAATCAATTTTAATACTTTTTCATATTTCATTGTGTGTTTTTATTGAGATAGAATCAACTGTTGTATGCATTAATCAAGTGTTGTTTAGCTTTATTTCCTTTGTTTTTCAAGACAATCATACAGTCAGGGTTGCTGCTAGTCTGGATGATGTTGTATTGAGAGAACTAGTTCGTTTGGAAGTTAAAGGATCTATCATGAAAAATATATAAAGCTCTCAGAAAAGTTTTATGTATTGTAACAAGTAATTAACATGAATAAATAAGCACGATTTTATTTAATCAATGTAAATTTCCAAACTCCCTATAAAAAGCAGCAAAGATGAATGACAAAGCAAGTTAATTTCACTACAATTTCACCTCTTAAAACATTATGCCTATTGACTCGATTATAATGCCACAAATCCTCCTTTTTCTTTTCCTTGAGTTAACCTTTCAACATATTTAAAATCCCAAAGGGAAAGTATTAGTAATTCTCATGTCGGCAGAAATGCTCCTTAATTTAACGTATTGGGAAGCCAAATGTAAGCCTTCATCATTTCTCCAAATGTTAGCACAATAAGTGTAGAAAATGCTTTACCTTCATTTGGGTGCGCTTGTTTTGGAACCAAAATTTGATTTGCAAAGGCTCCAACCCCAGCTCCCGACCGAGCTCCTTCCTTTGCTTGTCATCTGGGTGTGGGCACTCCTTGAAAAAACTGATGATCAAAGTTCAAATATTCTCAAAACGTCCAAATTGCCAAACTAGTACAGCAATCAAGGCAATATCTTTATCATCTATCTCCCTCTATCTACCATGCTCAAGAGTTAGGAACCAAGAGTGCATATAAAATCTTACGCTTCCATCTCTTGGATTTGGCGTTGAGTGTGGCGATGATAACGCTTCCTTTTGGGCCGGTGGCTGGAATCTTCATCTCCGGAGGCAACTTCGTTGGTTTCGGTGCCGGATTTGGTTTCATAATCGTCATCTTTCAACCTCCCCAGTTCGTTTTCGGAGGATTTTGTGGTCATATCAAATATATGATGACTCTCAAACATATTTGGCTGGAACATTTTGACAAACCCCAAAATTTTTTGAAGTTCTATATGTTCTATAATTTAATCTGCAACAAATAAAAAAAAAAAAAAAAAGAGTACATACATGTAAAGCACTCAGTAGAAGAAAGAGGATTAAAAATCAAAATAAATCTCTATCATCTGCAAGATAATAAATATATTAGATGAACTTATAAGGCAAGTGATGTGTATTCTACCGCCAAAATATTTTTGCTAACGCAAGTTCACACAAGGCTCTAGACACTTTGGTGTTTTGTGAAGATGTGCGCAGAAAAAAGTTAACAAAGTTCTTATAGCCTTGATTTGAAATGTTTATACTTGTTGATGGGGCATGAAATGACCATGATGAAATACCTCAACCTCACAGCACCCTAAGCACCATAGATAAAAGCCAAAAAGGCCAAAAATAAAAGAAAAAGAAAAAGAATTACCATGATAGGATCTTCACTAGCTAACACAAGGTGAAACCAGGAGATTATTTAAAAAGCACAATAATTTAACAAAGGAAAAAAAATGAAAAAGAAAAAGAAAAAGAGAAAGGGGATATACCCTGGACTAGCTGTGATTGTGAGAATCTCCCAAAAACCCTAATTAAGCAGCATCTTCTCCCTCTCTCTCACTCTCTCTCTCTCTCTCTCTGTGTCCCCCTCTCTCTATCTGTGTGCAAAGTTTTCTCAACTTGTCGGTTGAAGGCATAAAATGGTTGTTTAGGTTTACTCTTGTCTTGTGGTGGGGTTAGTTTAATAGATTCTCCGTGGAGTTGTCTGAATAAAAAGCTAATCAGATTAGTACAAATCGCAGGGAATGACTACGAATGGATTTTTGGTCTAAAGCAAGAAAAAGTCTGGACCCGTTTTAGACATACGTGCTCAAAAGACTAAAATTATAGAAAGTACAAAAGCAAATTAATATATTATATATAACAAAAGACAGACGAAAGAGTTGACAATGAGTTAACCCCCCTTTTGACAAACACCAATTTCAACCAACAAAAAGAAAAAAATGTAACGCCCGCTAAGATCTCGCTGAATGAATCTCCTCTCTCTCTCTCTCTCTCTATGTGTATGTGTATGTGTGTATGTGTGTGTGTGCGTGTGTGCGCCCCTTCGTATGTGTGGTTTTGAAAAACCATTTGATAGTCATCAGAGTATTGAAAAGAGATTAAAAGTCAACACATGGAAAGTTTCTGAGATGTGGGAATTATAATTCATAACTTACCAGTTTATACAGATGCTAAACCCTTTCTTGGGGTAGTCCGACGCAAGGAGAGCAGGCTACATTGGTTTGCTGTGCTGAAGGATTGTAGCCTTATGTTGCAGAGAAATTAACAGTGAACACAGAGCGAGAGAGAGAGAGTGGAAAATGGAGAGGAAGATATGCTTTGAAGAAGGTGAGAAAAAGGGGAAGAAGAAAGGGAACAGGTGGAGATGATGTTGTGGCGAAGGAGTTATTGCAGAGAGGATTGAGAGGGTGCGATTGCATTTATGGAGGGGAAGAGAGGTGTAAATGCTAGAGAGAGAGAGAGAGAGAGTCTTTCATGCATTGAATTCCTCTACTCTAGAGGGCAATAAGGAAGGTGATGTGAATAATGGCTTATTGACTTCCACTCTTCCGGCCACTTTCACTCACTGCCTCAATAGTTGCACAATCTTTGAACGTAAAATCCTCATGTTCATGTATGTGAACATGTAATAGGAATCCATGAATATGTCAAGGTTTGAACAGAGACACTGGCCCCATATGCCGACCACATTTAATAGCTATATGCTCATCGAAAAGGATTCTTCTTTCGGATAACAGAAGGATTTGCCCTTATATTTACAATCTTAATGATGATTTTAGAGATTATAATATACAAAAAAAAAAAATCCCAAAAAAAAAAAAAGGAGGAACAAGGTAAAGTTCGCATAGATAGAGACCTCTGATTAAACTTTAATTGGACTTCGGTTAATCACTGTAACATATGTTTTTATTTGTTATTAGAGAAGTTATGGAGTTTGTACCTCCGTGAATTTAGTGTAGTGACCCAATTAATTGTACAATACAACCAATGCAATCCATCTCAACAAAACTGTGGGGTATCACACTTACTTTCTTTATTTCTTGATTGAAAAAAAAAAAAAAAAGAACATTAATAAAAATTCTTTATGAAGTAGAAAAAATAGATAATTTGTGAGAAAATTAAAATATTTAAATAGTTGGAGCATCTTTTATATTAAGTATTAGTTGCATACAATACGGCAGATGCTATCAATTACGCTAATTAAGACCATTAAGCATAGACTGCTATTTAAAACATTGATGCTAATTATTAAGGTTGAAAATGGTTTGACAAAGAAATATATGTGTTGCAAATTGTCATTAGTTTACCTCTCACAAGAGCCGTTATTGACAAGTGTTTTGTTTTACTAAGGTTTTCCATTCGGCATGAACCCACATTTTTTTGTCTTCCTAAGGGTTTTTTTTTTTTTTTCCCTCTTTCTTGTAATGGCTAAGAAAATTCATGAAGTTTTCATTTAAACCTTTTTTTTTTCCTATGAAAATAAACAACAAAATATCAGTTAATGATGTCTACTCTATTGGATGAGAGTAATTTGATTTGGAATTTGGTGCACATTATAACCTCTTCTTTATTTAGGCAAATCTATTTTGGTAGGAAAAACGGAAAAACTAACGATCTTATAGAGATGTCACTTCCAGAGATAAAATACAATTTTTTTTATTTTTTTTTCTGTAAAAAAAATCCTATCTGTCACCCATACGACATACCTTTTTTTTGGCTGTGCAAGAGTATATTGAATTTTCTCTTCTGGAATTACCGATAAAAATCATTTATTTTACTTCTTATGGGCCTAAAGTGCGATAATTTTTTTTTTTTTTTATGCCACAACTAGTATTATTGGCATCCAAAAGGCATTGAAATCGTCAAACCTAAAAATTTTCAAATTAACAATCTCAAGCTGCAATCCTTTTTTCGTTTTTAATTTAGTAATAGTTGGTTATTAGTCTGTGAGTAGAACTGCTAAGCATAAAAGCATTTTTAAAGTAATTGAGCTAACGTTTTGATATGAAATTGTCAAGAAAGTGTCTGCGAAAAATATTATATAAGTAAAATGTAAAATTTTTGGTAAGATTGCTGTTAAAATGAATGCTAATAAGCATAATGACTAGAAAAGAGAGTTAATTTTTATGATAATTTAACTAATAAATTAAATAATCTCATGACATAGTGACGATGAATGTCCTTGCTTAGTTTTTGAGAGTTTTTAATTTTTAAATAAAAACAATAAATAAAAAAAAGGATAATTATTCAAAATGTCAATCACAATATTCCGGGGGAAAAATTCAAACAATAAATTATTGTCTCTAGCTAATCTTGTTTTTCCTAATTCTTAATATTTATTATTAGTTGACTTAAAGTCTTCATAATTGTGTTTTACGACAAACAATTACAAAGGGCCATTGTGTGTGTATGACGAAGGGCTTCCTAATTGTCTCAACCAGCACCATTAATAGGAAAAGGAAGGGCCTCAATCGAAAACCTCCAATGAAACTTTGTGACGTGTCCATTATTCTCTTTGAAACTTGATCAAAAGAAAGCGTGGTTGGACGTGTCAATAGAAGAATGATAATACCATAAATGAGTGCAATCATTGAGAAGTTTAATTCTTCAATTAAATGTCTCATAATGGAATACATTGGAGTAGATGAGAGGAAATTTGTGAAATAGAAACGAATTTTTTTGCCGTGCAACTACGGTAACATAATAGATATCCTAATAGATAAAATAAATAAATAAATACTTAAGATATTCAACGGAGTTCAATGGTCGCATCACGTTTAATACATTATTCATTTTCTTAGGCCTCAACCAATTTCATAAACTTTTGAACCAACCGAGCTTTAATTTGGTATCATATTCTTTACAATCAAGAGATTATGTGGCTATCCCTATTTCTTTCTCTAAATTATAAATTTCTGGGCAAGGTGAGGAGGAACCTGTATGTTGCACATATTTTTAGCCTAAGAGAGTTGCAATTCAGGGAACATATCAGAAGCTAATATGGTATTTACATCTTCAGTCTTAGCTAGTAGTTAAACCTTTTGCGTGGTTTAGTTTATATAATGAAAACGGTAATCTTGAAGATAAATAAAGAATGAAATCGTTCTTTTTTTTGGTAAGGTTGGACCTACTTGGGCCAGCCCAACAAGAGGCCCTTTTACAGATTATTTCGTCGTTTTCCCACATTCCCGTCTCTTTGAAGGAAAAGAACCAAAATTTTGTTAAGATCCAAGCTTAACTGGTCAACCCTAAAATTCCCCCCCCCCCCCCCCCAACCTTTTTTTTTTTTAATGAAACTTTGGACACAACCCCCTCACCAAACCCCTTCCAGTATCGGTGGCCACCCCATCGTGGATGTTGTGTGCTACGAACTTCAATGCTAAAGATCATCCAACAATCTTTCTATGAAAGTTCAATCATTAATTAGTCGCGATCGACGGAGGGATGTGTTCTTCAACAGCTACAACACATTGAAACAACAACCTCGCTATGTATAGAATGCTCTCTCCCTCTGTATATTCTCAGTCATATTTATAATGTAAACTTCGGTCACGAATGATGTGAACAACTCGAGCAAAAATGCAGGCAGTGCCTCTGTAATTTTGAAGGAGACATGGAAAAATGGATGCAGAAGAAGACGATATCATGTTTACTGAGCTATCACTGTCGCAACATTTATTTGAGAAAATTTTGAATTTATATCTCATATTTTTATTAGGATTCGTTGTTCACCAACCGCATATATAATGAATGTTAGACTGAGATCTATCGCTACAATAATAAAACTAATTAATCTTAGACATTTTTTTTTTTTTTTTAAGATTTGTTGGAAATTAGATTGTATGGCTTCAAAATAATATGAAATTCATATTGCTTTATATTTTCTATTTTTTTCAACATAAATTTCTTGTATAAATATATTTCTTCCCTTGAAAATTTTCTCTAGAAAATCAAGAGTCATTTTTTGTGGATCAAGTTGAACCCAATCAAGAAGCAAATTTCACCATCTTTCTCTTTTCTTCTTTTAAGAAATTATTTTGATGATGAGGAATCTCTTCCAGGCAAATTCCAAAATTACTGATATATCATTACAATAACTCTCTAGTTGAAACATAAAATACAATTAAGGGACTTGAATATATGACTATAAGCTTGGTTGGATTTTAAATAATAATATATCTCTAAAAATGTCACATTAAAAAAGAGAGAAATGTAAGGAATTTATAAATAAGAAGTACCCATATGCTCAATAAATTAAAATTTAAAATTGAAATATAATATTGAGTCCACAAATATTATTTATTTAAATTCTACTCCATTTTTTCCTTGATTTATACCAAATTCCCAATTCATACGACGAGAACAAGAATACAGGTAGTGCTTCGATCTTTGCTGTGTAATTTTGAGGGAAACATGGAAATTGGACACAGACATTTATTTGACACAAAAGTGAATTAGAGCTCAACTTTTTTTTTTTTTTTTAATTTTTGTCTAGAATTCGTTGTTCACCCACCAGCACCATGTATAACTATCACTGTCACAATTCACGACATTCAATTGACACAAAAGTAAATTAGAGCTAAAATTTTTCTTACTATTCACTGTTCACCCATCATCTATGCCTAGTGACTGATGGTAGTACTCCATGCTACTGTTACCAATAACATTTATAAATAATATGAACAAATAAATCAATGTATAAGTCGTGCCTAAGAGATTCAAGATTCAAGTCTTACCTTTCATATGTCACAACATTATGAATAATTTATACTATCCCTTTTATAACTATTTAGACAATATCATATTTGATATGGTTACGAGACCTACCACGAAGAAGAACTAGACGGAATTAACCAATTGAATTGGAAATAACTGAGAACAAGTCAAATTTTTGTTTCAATTCAACCATAGTAATCGGGAAAGGGTAAAACCATTTAAATTCAGGTTAAACCGAGTTAAGTTAATGGTCTAACCAATTTGGGTACCAAAAATTATAATTTTATACAACACTTTGTCTAACTTAAAAGTTTTGAATCCTAAATTTCATTTGAATCGGCTACTAACTCATAAATTTTATTTAAACCTTTTTTTGAACTACATTAGATATCTTATTCATAGCATCCTAGAGTAAAGGATAATGAAGAAAAAGTTTATTTAAACTTATAATTTAATCATTAAAATTGAAATTTTATATAAAATCAAGTCACTTTATAAGTATTTTTTACAATAACCTTTAAATTTAACAATTAAAGATAACTTTGGATCAAAATATATGATATATAATTGTTGTTATAAATATTTTTCAATTACTATTAAATAAATAATATTTATAATTAAATATCAATTCAATGGAATGAACTCCCTAATTTAACTAGTTGAACCAATTAATTCTTAACCCAATCAGTTCAATTTTGACAGCATTGCACATATATTTGTAAGACGTGTTTGAACAACTTGAGGTTACGCATGCGTCTGGCTTCTATATTTGCATGGACGAGGGTTTGTAACATAAGCTATAAATAATTTCTTAGTATGCATGCTACTCACTGAAGGCCTGTGAATTGAACATGACCTGCCATGATTCATGTACTATTTCGTCTAACTAATGGTTATTTGATAAACCCAAAAGCTTATTTAACAATTCTTTGAACCTTTGGACAGGCCTTCATCAATTTGAAGTGGACGCAAGCTGGTGGGTATTGACAAAGAACTAGATCAGTACTCATGTTGCTTATTCGAGGGATCTCCAAAACAAGCCTAGAAATTAACCTGCTTTTGCTCCATGGGGCATGTAGCTTTCCTTTTGTTTTTTGAACCCTTCATTATTGGGTTCTACCTTTATATCTCATAAATACATATGTATACAATTTGTTCAACAGAATGAATCGCTTTAAACAATCTCCCTCTTTTGAAGTTATGAAATTTTAATAGGGACAAGTATGGAGGTTGAATAATAATAGTTCAAATAAATGTTCACTGTACTTTATGTATATGTGCCATTCATGACTTCCATATAATAAAATCAATTGAAAGCAGTTCAACAACTTTCAATAATAGAAATTACAATCGACGAAGGGCATGCATTTAATTAGCTTTTGCTCCCGTCGCGGAGGGAAGTTGGGGGGGGCGCGGGGGGGAAGTGCAAATGGCCAATTTTGAGTGGTAACAACTTCATAACCTTAAATCAAAACTTTGATTTGCAAGCTAAGTGTGGACGCAGCTTTTGGACAAAGACAGTTATGTGACAAGTGATTGAACTGGTGGCCTTTTTCTTGAAGATCAAGAACGCAGTTGCCTTTCCATGCAGGGTTGACGTTAAAGTAAAATTAACCATCCCACTCATAAGCTCAGAAGAGAAATCACCATTACCGATTAGCTTATCCAGAGAAATTGTCACCAACGTGCTCATGTTATGTATGGCGCGTGCTGGAATTTCAACAGCTTCAATCAGATCATCGCCTATAAAATCTTCATGATACTTAATGTATGCTGTACTTTCATCATACTTAAAGCTTCCATAATTTTCACTATCGATCATCACTACAATTCCTACAGGGAAGAGCGACGTGTGAAAGGGCTCGAGGATTGGAGGATGAGCAGAAAATTTTTATCTCTTTAGGCTTGAATATGGTAACACAAAGGATGAATACTGGCACAACAAATTTTTAGGCTTTTGTATGCAATGATTTCCATTTCTCCGGCCTCAATGATTTTAAATTTGATCATACAAATTAAATTGATTTATGTCATGTAAAAATAAATCATATATTAAACTCTAACAATTAAAATCAAATCTTCATCAACAACATGTGAAGCATATTCATTTTGCCAACTATGCCCAGCCATTGACGTTTCATGTCTCTTTCTCATTGATCATTGTGTTACATAATGGAGACGAAAGCAATGGCAAATTTTTCAAATTGATTTTGGAAAGACCGTTGGAAAGTCAAATTTGTTTCCCCGTGGGGGTCACTTACTCATACAGCGCAATATTTGCTCAGCTTTGTCAGCTTCTACCAGGCTGAAATGACCAGATTGTTACGTAATATCTAGGAAAAGGAAAAATACTTTCTTGCTAATACCATCTACATCAAAGATTCAACACGTATTTGAAGGACTAGGGCATCCTTCTTGCAAGTCCTTTTAACACAAGGATTAAATGCGAGATCACCATGAATACCCTTCTTTTTAGGCCAACTTTGAATTTATGTTCCGGGGTAATTCAAGGACCATCCTTGACTATCCATAGCCACTTAATTAAGAACGGCAGAAAAAGATGTTCTTTTGGTTCCATGAATGAAAGGATATGTTTTCGTATTATCATTAATGGAACTGAAATTAATTGACCTTCCCTTCAAAATTTTCCTTTAGACTTCATTCTTTATTACTGTTTATTCATGTTTTCATATTCTGATGTTGTGTTGATATATAATGAAACTCTCATTAAAAATAATTTTTACCTTCGGATGATAATTGTTAAAACAATTGGTAATTCTCATGTTTCTCATATTCTCTCTTCCAATATGGCGGAAAAAATAAAATAATAACATCTCAGTTTCCTTATAGAAAATGCAATTTTGAAGGACCTCTACATCTTGAGATTTTCTGTCCTCCCTCAGAAGCAAGATTCTGGACTGGACCTGTCTGAGACTTTCTACTCCAACCCAACAATTGAAGCCCAAATATGGAACGTTGTGCTCTTCTCATTTCAAATGTGTCTTGTCGCCCACAAATTTCAGAAGTCAGGCGCAGAGGCAGGGGAAGCACCATTACAATTATGTCACAATGATCAAGTTGAATTATCTGACCAGTTATTACTGTTTCCCACTTCAAATTGATGATGATCCTAAATTCTTATCGTTTCTTTGTTTGGTATTGCAGTCAAGTAGTATCTTCACCATCATTCACGTTAAAATTGGGAAATAATCCGTGTACATGTGACCCTTCTCTCAAGACCCCACTGTATGAGTTTTTATGAACAATCAGGGTTCAATAGTTTGAGGCAGTCAGCCAATCACCAAATTACTGGCTACATAAAATGTTATGTTTACAATCTGAATGGATAGAATGTGATCATTGTCTACAACCTATGTTATGCTTGGTTAAACAGGTTTTTTTGAAGGCTAAGAGAACCCATCATATACCCTGGAATCAATCTCCTGAATTATGGCGTGGATCTTTCCTGGGGCTGCAACAAATTATCTCCATCAAAATCTAGGCATCTGTTGCCGGTTTTCTACATATGGCTCTAGTTTTTTGCATTCAAATGAATATGAACTGTTCTAGATACAAGAGCTGACAAAACCTATTGATTCCGCTATGGATTTCTTGTCAGAAAAATTGCCACCAGTGTGAGCAAAACTAATTGCATAGAACTTACATGAGGATGGTTTGCATTTCATGTTGGAATTTTTGCAGGAAGTGAGCACTCCTCCCCATTGAAGACGACCTTGGTGGGAAATCCATCTCCTTTTGCTGCCTTAATTCCTCAAGTAACTTCTTTGAAAAGGAGATGACAGATTGTTGCTTTCCGGTTATGGGCGGATTGGATTTTGGATCTGATCCATTTGTTTTTCCTAAAAACAATTTGGGATTCATCGGCCCATGTCTCCTTGTTTTTTTGTTTTTGCTTCTTTGGAGGGCCTAATATGAAGGTAACAGATTCAAGCTGCAGAATCAATTTATTTATGAAAGAAAAATTAAGGTTAGTTTACTTACATAGGATGCTTTTCTAAACTCCACGTTGTAGAAGTCTCGTGCACACAGAGGCTATTTTCTTTGGAGGGCATCAGGCCCAAAAAAAAAAAAATAATAACTTAACAACTTTCCTTGGGACCAATGAATCCATGTTACATCCGGTTGAAACATGAGCCCATGCCCTTTGGAAGTGTTTGGAATTCACGTGCCCTATGAAGTGAACAGTGGTTGCCATTTTGTAGCACGTGTAAGCCACATGGGCAAGCCAGGAGTCCTTTTTCCTTTATTTCTAATGAAAGTTCTATTGCTTTCACTTCAAGTCATGTCTTGGTTGGCAGCCCAGAAGTCCAGGAAGAAGAAATTTGGTCACATAGACATAGTAATGAAGTTTTTCCTGACTAAAAGCACCCTTCTAATTCATCAGTTTTTAATAATGTTTTGATCATGGTTGAGGAGCTAAAATGCTTATGCATAATGCAACATGGCAGAAATGCAGAGAAGATTCTGGTCAGGGAAGCCAATGCTGACACATGAATCTGCAAACGTATAGTGAAGAATCTTCACTGAATTGCAGAACTATTTTTGAAGACCATACCTAAAGCTCTTTTCAATCCAATATTTGAATTAGCAAAACTTTGCACCAGAAATTCTGAACAATCCACATTTCTACATGTTATTCTCTGATTGGAATACCCCCCCTAAGGAAGAAATTTGCTTTTCCTGCACTAATGTCCCCTTAAACAATGATTTTCAAATATTACCTTCAGATCTCCACCCTTTCCTAATTTCCTTCCAGGCATTTGTTATAGTTTGCATTACTTTAGCATTGCACGCCATACATTTTAATTCTTTCAGCCCTTCTGTCATCCTGTTTGCAAAAAGGGACCCGGCAACTTTTGCTCTTTACAGTGATAGTCTTTCCACTTCCATGGACCACCATCACGCGACTTGTAGGTTCGGTGTGGACTGTAAATCATGATATGTTGTAGCCTTGGCCATCAATGATCGTGAAGACCTTGAC
This sequence comes from Rhizophora apiculata, assembly GCA_037832385.1. Taxonomy (NCBI): domain Eukaryota; kingdom Viridiplantae; phylum Streptophyta; class Magnoliopsida; order Malpighiales; family Rhizophoraceae; genus Rhizophora; species Rhizophora apiculata. The sequence goes on along the minus strand of CM075438.1, from coordinate 3,849,429 downwards.
GCAGAAGATGAAGACTTTGAAGTAGTTGTTGTCTTCTTTTTCCTTTTGGATTTCTTGGAAGCATTTGGAAGATCTGAAGCCGGACTGTCATTGAACACATTGGCCATAGATGGATGTCCCATACCGTTGTCATAATCTGTAAAAGTTTATCAAGATCATGAGAATATTCATATCACGACAGTGACAATTACATAAGCAGAGAGGATAATTTAAAAAGGGGAATAGCAACTACAACAGCAATATGGGTCTTGGACATGCAGAAAAGAGCAAGGCATGCATACTTTTAATGAAAGTTAGCTATCAAATGGTGGATGTTAACCATTGGAAATGACAACTTCCATGTGAAAGAAGGGAAAAAACCAACTGACGTGCAAATTCCACCACTTCAATATGGTCCACCAACAATTATTTTTACTTAAGACCACGAGATATTGGATTCCCCTTGTTGGATAAGCATTCTCCCGTGACACAAGAGCCAAAAGTGTCCTATTAGATGCGAAGAATATGAGAAATTCTCCCTACACCGTACAAAACAAACTTCAATAAGTTTGCAAAATGCATTAATATAAGTTTCCAGTTTCCATTTTCCATCAATAATTCTACATGTGATAGGCCATATATGAGTTTGTCTTCTAATGCAATAATTCCATATGGTAAAAGACAAAGCAACCCATGACTACAGCTTGGGGGTACCAAGCCTACATATGTGCCCCCTAAACCCTCAGCCTTTTTCATTCTTTTTTAGGGTCTTGTCATGAGGTGTTCCTGTCACCGAAGCATTTTTGTAAGAATAAAGGTAAGGTTGCATACATCTGTTTTCTTCCTAGACCCCACAATGTGGAATCCTTAGAACACCCTTTTTTTTCTTTTTTTTTTAATGATTAAGTGATATCACGGGTTAGTTTTCATGTTCCATGGTAAGTTCAACTTCATAGTCCAGTCAAGAATAGATCATCCGGTGGGATTCACAAGGAATTAATTCCTTGCTAGCTGGTCCCAGGGTTTGAACCTTAATCTAAGAGATGGAAGCACAACTACTCTTTTATCAATTAAGCCAAACCTTGGGTTGACCACTAGCCAAATTGTTGCATGACAGAATGTATTCTCACTCGTGAGGTAGTCCCTTGCAATTTTTCAAATGTTATCCTAGTCTATGTAACTTGTCCCCCTTATATCTGTTTTGAATGCTGGAAAAAGGGCATGGTAAAAATATCCAGGTCAGGGTCATCCGTTAATATCTTAATTTAACCTCTTTTACAGGAAACACCGACGACCTGACATTGTGATTACTCCTAATGGGTTTTATGCACACTCAGTCCCAGTGATTCTTGAATCTGAAATCTAGTAGAGCACCTCAATCACTCACCTGCATTTTTAGGGGGAGAGATTACGCTAAGGGGATTTGGGCCAAGTGCGTAGAAACCACATTTGATAACCACCAAGCTCCCATGGTCTATCCCCCAAATATTTGTGTTTCTCTATGTGTATGCTTTCTTTTATTGATGAATTATATGCATGTATTTGACTCTTAATGTACAGAATTCCACTTCACTGAGAAGAGAGACTATGTGATGCAGGAAATGTACTAAAGAATGATAATAAGTAAGTGGAAACAAAACAAGATAGGAAATAAAATATCAGGGTTTTACCTTGAGAGGACCACGGAGAGCAGGTTACAGAATTGGAATCTCTTGGATTACTAAGTGTCGATGTTGTTGAGAAATCAGGTGGGGACTTGAATTCACTCATCTGTCAAATCCCAAACAATTAAGCAACTTATTAAACAAAGTCCAGGATTAGGCATATGAGAACACAATGAAAGCAGAAACATGGAGTTCAATTGATGAGAGCTGCATGCATACCCAACTGGGTTGGCTGCTAGAAGAGCCATCCCACCCTATGTGTGCCACATGCTTGACATCTGTTGGGTACCCAATTTCCATCTCTCTCTCCTTCACCACTGTGACAAGGTAAATAAAAAAGAAAAGGCATTCCCCATTTCAAAAGCCAGAAAAAACAAAATAAGCACTCATTGAACACATTTTCAACCAGGAAGACATAAATATAACGTAAAGGAGACAGAAAAGTCCTCACCAAAGATCTGCGAGATGTACTTAAACCCCTTGTAGATCCCTTTAATCTTCATTGCCATGCTAGAATCTGGAAGCCCAATGCGATGGTCTTCCTTTAACGAGTGTCTCAAAAATTGAAGGAAAAACCAAAGAAATGTGTAGAGATGTTCTTTATGCCTGGTAGAAAGCAATGCATAACTAGATGTTGGAATGTGTAATCAACCACAAAAGCAGTCAATTTACAGACACAAAAGAAGGGATAAAAAAAGGCCCAGCAGCTTATTAGAGAAGATTACACACACACACAAAAATGCATATTATATAGGAACCTTCTTCCATTGAACGAAGATTGGTAACTATCTTTAGACTAAAAAGAAAACATTTTTAATTTTTCATTTTCAGAGAGAGAGAGAGAGAGAGAGAATGATGAACAAGAAATCTGATATACCTTACTAACGGTATGGCCAAAGATGGTGCAGAAAAATGCGAGAGATTCAACAGAGAAGCAACCTTTGCTCCTTCTCCTCCGTAGTAAACTGCAATGCTCCATCCTGCATGTATCTACAACTGTTCTTGAGAAATGGAAAACGATCCAAAGATCCCATCTTTGAAATCATATATAAAGTTTTATTGCATGCACTAAGCAGAAAAATGAGAACCCATTAAAGCCAAAGAAAGAAAAGGGAAAACCAATAGAGAGGGAAAAAAATAATAATAATGATTTGCCAAGGCCCCGGATTGAGAAGAGAAAATGCTCTCTAACTCTGAAGAAAAGGACCAAAAGAAAGCCAAAGAACAAGCCTATAAGTCCAAAAGAGGGTACTGAAAATTGGGTGGTGGCTTTGCCTTTGTTGGTTAGTTTGATGATCAAGTGGATGGATAGGGAAGGGTGCCTTGTTGTTGTTCAGCCGTGGAGGGCCGGAGGGGAACCACTTTAAAGCAACCCTTCTCGAGAAAACTCCTGAGAGCACTGTTAAAATCGAGGTAAAAGGAAGCAAAATTCCAACAAATAAAGATAAGACAGACAGGACAGCTTACGCTATGTTTCTGCAGTGTTTGACTTCTGCACGAACAACTGTGCCTCGTGAGGATGCATCACCTTGGACTTGACTGTATCTGTCGTCCGCCGATTAACCAAAATCTTACATGCAGTAACAATCTATTTATGTATATATATTATATATATATATATATATATATATATATATATAAAATGATACTCTATAATTTTGTAAAAAACAATTCTATTGGATTCCTGATAGAAATGTGAACGGAAAACTTTTATCCGAGCAATAAATGACCTCTTAAGCACAAGCGTCATTTGACGGGGTTGGATTTATCGATGTATATTACTTACCCAAAATAAAAAAAATAAAAAAAATAAACTTTAGCTGTGACCAATAAAAAACAGGTTCTTTTCTCACATCTTGTGGACTTGAGGTCAAATTGGACAAAAAAAAAAAAAAAAATTGTTGGAGGATACAACTGGAGACTAAAAGATGTTTTGAGGACAAATTTGAGATTGACCCTCTACACTTTAAAAAAGAATAAGCCCCTGATGGGAGACAATAAAAGCGAAACAAAGCTGCATCCCAAGGGGACCAAAGCATTAATTCAATGATTAAAGACTATTAGTTGAGGCATAAAACCAGAAAAAATTCTCATCTTTTACAGAAAAGGGTGTTCTCCGTTCAACAATTTTTTTCATGACTCGAATACGTAACATTCCATTTACAATCTCTACCATTGCCCTTTCTTTTACCTGAAAAAGAAGGTAAATAGCATAAAACATCTTTAACACTAATGAGCTACCCAATTTCAAATATTATAGTACAATCCTCTTGACTTTGACTGGAGCGTGACAGCAAAAATGCATCGCTGGTGTGTGTCCGTGAGGCCCTTCTCCTTGATCTTTTTCTTTTGTGCGTTCCACATGAATAATCACATGTATAAGTTAATCCCATTTGAATACCACTTGCAATTTTTGCAATGGTGGAATCTGATTTGGCAATGTGCATCCCTCTCAATTTAGTTAAATATCCTCTCTTCCTTTTCTTTTCTTTTTTCTTTTTTTTAATGCGCTAATCATATTTTTGTGCAAGCAACCACTTTGTGGGCAGGCGTCACTTTCAAACCAAGCAATCTACCTTAACCAAAAATTTCTCCGCCTCTCTGGCAAAATCCACCGACAAGTTTATACGTTCTCTGTTGCAGCCACGTTTTGTGGCTACTGTTTCTTGGAAGGAAGCATAAGCAAGAAAAATTATAAATAGGGGATTTATTTTCTGATTTAAAGGAGATATGCACGTGACAATCTAATTGTGTAACAATTCTTAAATGTATATTTTTTAGATCTTAAATTTGAATTCTGATAAAGGGATACAGAGTTTATGTGAATACAAGAAGTTTCTCCCGCTCACAATTCAATAAACATTCTAATAAATTAAAAGAAAAAAATGATAGTTGTTTCTTTAAAGAGGGCTAGCAGTCTACGTAAAATGCACATAATACACAAAACATGAAGTGAATGGGCCAATGGTAATTCACTATTATTATGAGTTTAAGTGTCTAAGAATTCATAATTAAAAAGCAGAATTTTTTTTTTTTTTTCTGAGGCAATAAGAGAGAGATAATGATTAGGTGAACTTAACTCATCATGGCAATTGAAAAAAAAAAAAGCTTTACAAAACCAAATTTTTAGGCGATATAACATTATTTTGTAAATGTTTCTATTGTTGAATTGGACATATTGATCATGCTCTTCTCTCCCATTAAGAAGGTATTGGATCTTTTTATGTGTGTGTGTGTGTGTGTGTGTAAGGTTATTTCATTATATGTATTGCACAAGATTTAAATTTGGGATATATTGGGCATTTTATTCCTTATCCAACTAGCCAATATTTCTTTTTTTTTTTCTTTTTTTTTTAATTTTTTTGAGACAATAACTAGGCAATGTTATTTCATCATACACTTTAAAATCGGAAATTTCCCTTGAAAAGCTAAAAATTTTACATTTCACGTAGGCCTAATACAAACCATCTAATAAAAATAAGGATGTCTGTTGGACCGTAAAATTATTTTCCAGTAAAATAAATAGTTCATCAAATCATTCCACATTTATAAAGCTTTTCTACGCCAATTCGTAGACGTTGAAATGAGTGTCCCATAATCACCCAAAAAGTATCCACCGCTTTCTGTTCTGGGTCTTTTCACTAAAAAAAATAATAAATAAATAAATAAATAAATAAATAAATAACTGAAAGAAAAGGAGAGATGTTCATTCATTAAGTCGAATTTACTTAGAAGAAAATCCCATTCCAAACGAAGAAAAATCCAAAACTAAAGGGCGGTGCAACTTTGGTCAGCCAATGCAATAAACCACCAACAAAATAGTACAAAGGCAAAGGCAGGCATTCACATAAATAATAATCGCAATAATTAACTACTCAGTGCATTATTTCCACATTAATTTAAATTTGAGTTTTTTCAATATTATTTGTTTGAAATTAGAAATTTAATATTGAAATTCGTTGTTGAATTACATGTTCGTTCATAATAAAACTAAAAGTAAATAAGATTTCCTTAAATCTCTCAATATTTAAATGAAGAATTATCTTCATTAAAGAAATCAAATAAAAATAAAACAAATAATCTTAGTTTTGACTATTAATTGGGTGACAAATATTCATCTGATGCATCGTTTATTTTTTAAAAAAACAAAAAAAAAAAAAACATAATCATAATAATTGAAAAAGGGTCGGTACTTTTCGATTAACAGCTTGATCGGCAAAGATGCCAAGGACCCAGAGCCACCGATAACACTAAAATTTTTTAGTGCTCTGATCATTTTTCAAATTCTATGGTATAAAAATCTCGTACACTTTAACGCATTAATTAAGTTATCATGCTTTGGATAGCAGCAAAGAAAATCCTCTAAGAATTGGACATATGTTATTTTACTCTCAAATTTTTTTTTTTTTTTTTAAAAGGGACATTATTTTAGCATTTGCAGCAATTAACTAAACGACACCTGCAAGAATATTAAATTTCTTTCACGTCAAAAATCAAAATTCTCATTTTTGAGGGAGATGGAATTTTAATTTTAAAACTTCAAGCGGGCCAACATTTTGCTTTCATGTCCCATGGCGAACAATTATAGTCATAGTAGACTCATAGTGTTTATTTCAGTTAGTGGGTTGATGTTACCCGGAAGGTCCACTGCATATTGAATTTAAGAACTATCTGGCAGAAGATTCACACATGGTGAGCCCATTAATTAACAATGCCACAATGGCATTGGACATGAAACTAAGAAATAAAAAAAAAAAAAAGGATAAACCCAATCCAACTTCACAGGCCTTCTGTGTAATCGACTCCGGTGGGCTGCAACCAAGTCCCTCCTTGTATCAGCTCAGCCACTGTGAATTTCCGGGCCTCACTAGCTCTAGTAATGACATGGTAACCAGGCCAATTTACTCTCTTACTAGTGTCAGAACCTGGTCCCTTGTTCCTGTACTCACCATAATACAATGTCCTTAATGCAAAATCCCCAAGCCAGGGTGACCAACCAGCGGGATGAATGAGATCACCAACGTTGGACTGCATCACAACAGTCCGAGAATACTCCTTCCATGGCCGGCCTAAGTAGGTTTTGACCGACGAGCCCTTAACGGGCTTAAGATCAGAGCTCGCAACTATGTTACATTTTTGGATGGAAGTCCCGGTATTTTGATTTGGATCGGTTCGGCCTTGGGCCGTCACCATGTTATTTTGGCCCCTCATGGGCTTTCGGGCTACTATCGTGCAATTTTGGAGAACAACAGCTGCATTGCCAAATATGAAGTCCACTGTCCCTGTGATTTTGCTATCCCTGTAGAATTGGCGCAGGCTGTGGGCATATAGGGTGTCTTGGTAAGCGTCAATACGGCAACGGTTTATGACGGACATGTCGGCACCGACTCGGAGTGCCACAGCTTGATGCTTCTGTGGCCCTGCAGTGTTTTGGAACCAAATGTCTTGAGCCATGAATCCGTCACCCACAGCAGCTGCATTGGCAGATCATAAAATATTATGAGCCTAAATTAGATACAGGCCCATGGTTACTCCTATAGGAAATAGTTCCTACCTACAAGGATATAGGATCTGATTAAGCAGTGGATCTCACTCACTAAAATTAAAACATTTGTTTTTAAGTTTCTTTTATATTATTTACTTCAAATAAATTCAAAGTCAAAAGATAAGATCTTTACCTACAGTTGCAGACTTGAAAGTAGTGGATCCATCAACAACGTTCAAGCTGCCGGTTATGATGGTGGAATCCATGCCATCTCCAACAATCATCACATTCTTTTTAGCCTTTCCCACCTCAACATTCTCTTTGTAGATCCCCTTCTTCACATAAATAACGTATCTCTTCTTGCCATTATTGGGCACCGATGCCACGGCCTCCTGAAGAGTCTTGTACTTGCCACTCCCATCTTTGGCCACTATGACATTGGCCTTGATATCCTTGGGAAAAGCCTGTAAAAGTTTCCGATCCCGGCTCGTTACCCATGATGGAAAATCTCCCTTCAATGGCCGAATCACGTCTTCTTGTATTGGTGAAATTGCAACAAGCATCGCTAGTGATGTTCTTGCCATCGATATCAGATCCTGGACCTTTGGCTCCAATATGAAACTGGCTTGACCATTTAGCTCATCTAAGCATGTAACATGGTTAGTGAGCACGCTACTAAGCCAAGTATGTGCATTTGCATGAGAATCAACTGTAATCCTTGAAAGAGCCACCATGGAGTCTTCGATTCTATCCAAAGAGAGCTCCATCAGAGCCACACAATCTGCTAGAGCTGATTGTTCTCTGGCATCATTGATCCGACGGCTAACATCATTTGCCTTTTTCATGGTATTTTGGATGTGGGGTGCTGATTTTTCCAGCAGGGCTTGAAGTAGATTGGCATGGTACAATTTCTTGTTTGTGCTGGTGGCTATTTGTGTGACCAAGGCCAAGCATGATGCTTGGCTTTGGGCATGGTCACATATGTTCTTTAACAGGGAAGGATTGGAGAAGCTATGTTTGGTGAAATATTGGAGGCTAAATAGTGTAGTTGAGCCTATTATTGCAGTCAAGAAGAGGACTACACAAAGTGTTCTTCTGTGAGAATTTTGGGGTGTATCTAGCAGAGGCTGCTGATGGGTTGTTGCCATGGTAGTCTATTGTTTGAGACTGGAGCTGTGTTGTTCTGCCTTGCTTCACTGGGATTTATATAGGCTAAAAACGAGATACAGGTAAAATTGATTTTAAATCTTTACCCAGATTTTATTATTAAATTTATTTTAAATTGATTTTTTTAAATAATAATAATAATAATAATAATAATAATTTTTATTTGATTAATATGTAATTTTTAATAATTTTGATTTTTTCTTAAATACCAATTTAGAATAAATTTAAAAATCATATAACTCAAAAAAAATAAAAATATAAAAATTTTAAACCAATTTTTGATTATTCTGACTAAAAACTACAACTTAAACTGTGGAAACTTGGCCTAATTTCTGGGTTAGTTCCATGATTTTTATTGCTACCTACCGGGTCCTTCTACTTTTATTTCACTTCCAAATATGGTTCTTAAATTATAATTTATTATATAATTACTACTAAATCTAGTGCTTGATTATGTACAAGATGTTCTGTTTAATTAGGATCAAAATAAAAATTAAGTGGAAATTTGAGAACATGATGAATGGTCATGAAAGTTCAAGAACCAGACTAAAAGTAAAATGAAGTTGAGGGACCTGGGACTTTTTATTTATCTTGGACCAGACATCCGAGGGAGGTGCCATGACAAGTGGGTTGTCATTAAAAATCAAACTTGCCATAATGTGAATTAAATTCAAAAGGCAGATCGAAAGGCATCCACCATTCAAATGGACAGGACACGGGGTCTTGGTGGAGCAAAAGGAAAGTGGGGGGCATCCACCATTCAAATGGACAGAACACAGGGTCTTGGTGGAGCAAAAGGAAAGCGGGGGGGGGTGGCTTTCCTCTCGTTGTATCTTTTTTCTGACTTTTTCGTCCCTGGTTTCTACGGTAGCCCTTTTGGTTCTCTTTAAATAAATGAATTTTTTCAATTTTTAAGTCATACTTTAGCATATATCTAATGTTAGTCGTCTTACCCATACTTGTAAATTCTGATCCACAAGTCTAAGCTAATAGGATGGTAGATTAATGGTTGAAGCGGCGAGTCAATGATATTTGATATTTTGTATAATATTTATGTATATATATATTTTTCATATATACATAAAACATAATTGTCATAAACTCTAAGTGAATGAAAATATTTTTCTTATAAATATAAAAAAACTTGCACTTATTTATTTGATATTTTTATGATAAATTGATACAATATATATATATATATATATATATATATATATTTATTTATTTATTTATTCATTTATATTTATATTTATATTTATATTTATATTTATATTTATCGTGATAATGCCTGAACCCAAAAGGATCAACTTCTTCAGTTCTCAGATTCTTGTCACTTCTCCTCCAAAGGAACAAAATCTGTATACATGTCCAAGATAGATGCATTCTCTCAATTGCGCAGCCCTTTGACCTATCAATGGAGACATACTCTATTGCTTGAATTCTAGTACGAGTCTTTTATATGTTGATTTATCAGGTTTCAGTCCCATCTTCAACATCTCATCATGGAGTTTCATCGCCTGTCTTTGCTCCCTTGCACGACAAAGCCCACGAATCGTAATGGTAAAACTTGCACTTGTAACTAGGTCTAGTCCTTTCATGTAATAAAAAATCTTGACTGCTTCTTCAAGCCTCTGCTCTCTGACTAAACAATCAAGAAGCCTATCAAATGTTGTTGCATCCAATTTTGCGTGCAATTTCTCCATCTTATCGTGAAATGCAAGAGCCTTATCAGTCTGCCTGCTTGAGCAATAATGCTGAACTAAGAAGCAGCAACAGGATGAATCTGGTAAAAAGCCCCTCTCTAGAACCATATTCATGAGCTCCTCCACTTCCCTCCATCTGTGTTTTCTGCAAAGTGACAAAAAGTGGTTGGACAAATCTGATGTAGAAGGAAGAAAGCCTCTCTTGATAATGTCCCTCAAAATTTCAAATGCCTCCTCGGAATGCTCCCCCTTACAAAGAAGATCCATGAATGCATGACATGTATGATCTCTCATCGGGATATGCTTCTCTAAAATAACACGGTATAAACCGATGGCTTCCTCTAGTTTTCCTTCTTTCGAGAATCCTTTTAGCATACACCTATAAGAGGCATCCTGCAATCTAATCTTGTCATCAGAAGCTCTCTTGAAAAACATCATTGCAGCATTCATTTTTTCTAAATCACAGAGTTTTTGGATGATCAAATCACATTCTGAAAAGGAGTGGTTTGGAACCAATCCTTTCTCCGTCATCATATCCATGACTGCCTCAATCACTTCAACGTTTCCACGTTTACAAGCTTCATCAAGTACTGAGCTGAATGAACTAAAACCAGGGCCAAGCTTTCTATCACGCATCTTACTCAAGCAATCAAAAGCACCTCCAAAATTCCCACTTTTGCTATAATAATCAATTACAGCATTGTACATCACACTGTTGTAAAAACCCATATTCAACAATTTCACAATCATTTCAAATTTCCCATCTTTACAGAGAATTTGGGCAAACAGGGACCAAGTAAGCCTATCCGGCAAAACCCCATGTCGAATCATAGCACCGTAAGAATTCCAAGCTAATTTGATCTCATCTTCTCTTAGCAAAACATCAAGAAGTGAATTACAAGCACGAACTGAAGGGCTACATCCAATACATCTCATTTTCCTAAAAATTTCCAAACCACCTGTAAACAGACCATTATACGAATAGCATTCAAGCAAGCAACTCAACACTGTGGATTGGGAACTTTTACCTCTACAAGCTCGAATCATGGCCTCTCCAATCACTGAAGCAGGGTAAGAATGAACGAAAGAATCCAAGATGGTCCTCACCGGTTGGACAAGACCAGACCCGAGGGAGATCAAGATGATTTGACATTGGGATTGGAGGTCCGGCTTGAAACCCAGATTGGATTTGGCCCAGTTGAAGAAATCGAGTGAGATTTGAGGATGGGTTTGGGTCCTGCGAAGGATTTGGAGGAAAAGAGAAGGGGTCAGCTTGGAGGAAAGATTGAAACTTTGAAGCATTGCAACCCAGTTTCGTCTTTGTAATAGAATGCAAGAGATTTGAGAAACCAACTGTTGTTGTTTCGCTTGGGTTCTCCAGTTCATTGAAGACGTTGGGGCTGCGCCAGGAAGCATTTCAATGTAACCCAGAACCAGCAAATTGCATCTTCAATCGGGAAATGGCTTTTCAGTACTTGACAGCTGCGACTTGCCCATAGAACGCTGCCGCTTGGTTCAGTAAATTTCTTTTTCTCCCCTTTGGGAAAAGTTTTGCAAGTTACGAATTATGATATGTGGTGATTTTACGTGACGTCTTGCTAAGTCTGAGTTCTCGTCCCGTAACGTGCCTTTTGCAAAATATAAATACAAATATTTAGATGTATATTGATAAAATTTTAATATTATTTTAAAATAATTTTTTTATAAAAATAATAATTAATAATTTTTTATTTTAATTTATAAATAAAATAATTAATATTTTTATTAACGTATTTTTAATAATATTTAAATAATAATTTTTTATAAAAATAATCATTAATAATTTTATTATTTTACTTTACAGATAAAATAATTGATATATTTGTTACACATATTTTTTATGTTGTCCACAAAGTATGAATTATGTTATGCATAAGATAAACAATTAATTTAACATGTAAATAATTACACACATTAGATTATATAATTTTTGTACTACACGATTTTATTTTATTTTTTTTGTACGTTTGTTATGCTTATATTCATTATATTTATATGAGATGTACACAATAATTCATTTCCATGTTATGTTATTTACAACATTTAGATTTTTTTTTTCTTTTTTTTTTGGAATATTATCGCCGACGCTACAAGATCAAATTGGAAGGATTATGCGCAATGCATAAGTTAGAAAGCGGTACCTAAAAAGCAGGCTAGCTAGAATTATAAAAATAAAAATAAAAATAAGTCCCTCCCAAATTTTTCATCTTGATAATCAAAGCAATTCATTCCTCAAAAAAAGTTCTTTAAATCTGTGATTGGATCATCACCATCTCTCTAATTGACTTGTTATGTACATCATTTAAGAAAATACTTGCTGACATTGGAAAAAGGAAAAAATAGGCAGGGTCTAGCATCTTATATAACAAAAATTTAATTAACAAGCAATTGTTACTAGGTCTAAAAATATTATCATTTTTAAGAAGAAATACAATTATTATTTCTGACTAGAAATATTTGAATAGTGTTCAAATTTAACTTTGTTTGTCTTCAATGTGCTGAGTCTACAGATATTACTAAGGATTGATGCCAAAACTGAAATGGAGATCAAGAGATGCACAAAAACACAAGAAGCCAAGACTTAGCATCTAAAGCTTTTTCTCATTTTATGAATAGAAGACAAGGCAAATGGTTTAACATTCTTCATCCCAATTTGATTTCATCCAGCAACTCTCCAAGGTTAAATAATACAGCATGGATTCATGCTTAAACATAGACTAGAATCTTCATCCTAGGAAAAGAAACAAGAAGTTTACAGAATGGGCCCTCAAACACTTAAGAGTCTTTGACATAGCTAAGTAAGGAGACAAATGCCATAACTTTTGCTTGTTTTATCCCCCTCGCCTCACCGCACAGCGAATCATATAAAACATTAGCGCATTAATCTCTATGTTGTATTACCTTCCTGCCTCACTGTTTAACTATTTTTGTGAAACAGTTTCTAACCACAAAAATGCTCGGCCAAAATGAAAAGCTAGAACAAATGCCACCATAAGCAGGGAAAAGCACTTAGTCTTCACAAGTTTTTTACTCACATCCTCGTAGAGAAGCAAGAAGCAAAATACGAGGTATATTTCATAAACAAAGACCAACACTCTGTCAAAAGTTGAAGAAAGAGTGAGAAACACAGGGAGTAAATCCTACAATCGATGAGCAGCTGAAGGCAAATTTCTTGGTTTGCGCCCATCTAAACGTCTGCAAGCAGCATCCAACACATACAAAGAAATCCAAGATTTGCAGCTGCTTTACGAAATAGACAGCTATAAAATATATGCAGAATTAAACAGGGGTGTCAATGTCCAATAGAAAATGACCCTAATATTGCCCACCATGCGGGTTGTAACCTGATATCAGTACCATAGTACCATATGTGTAAACAATGGTCACACGTATGCAGAAAATATTTGCACATGATAGCAATGGGAAGTCATTCAACAACCATCAGCATACCATACCTCAAGCTTACGGGCATTCAATATTACACAAATTAAGTTCCACAAATTCACTAGCAACAGCTTCTTCTCAATCAAAGTAGGTAACACAATGATCAAGAACTATATACATAACTTTCTATAATTATTACCCTCATAACTTTAATATCAGTTGAGAATTCGTGGAATCCTTGAATGCATAAAAGGATATATTAAAAGAATTCAAACACCAACCAAAAAAGACAAACATAACAACCACTGCAAAGTCTCTTAATCCCACACTTATCAAGTAAAGACAAGCTCTTAATTCTACTAAAGGCATAATTTCTAAATATAACTCAACAACAACGTATTAGACCAAATTTCAGTTTTTAGTGGAAAAAGAGCTGAACTTCCTCTACCTCTTCCAATCAAAACCGTTGCCCATCACTTCAATTCCAACTAGAAGGCCAGAATGCGTGAATTCCATAGCCAGTTTTCCAATTGTCCAAGAAAATCACCTTCTTCACGGCCCAAAAGGAAAGAAACAGAGCAGCAAGCATAACAAATCTCTGGACATTAACATTCTTAACACTAACAAGAACATGGGTCACAAACGCCAACAACAACCCAACAATTGTGTACAAGAACCCAACTGCAAACCCCTCGGCCCCCAATTGCATTCCGGAGCCTTGGTAAAAGAAAATCAGCTTACTTGGATCATTCCGGTCGGCCAAAAACATGGGCATTTTCCGAATTATGTTGTGCATTGAACCAGAAACGCTGAAAAAGTACACGAACAATGCTCCGGAGAGCCAAACTCTCCGATCGTGAAGCAATGTCTCGCCGGTCAAAATCTTTTTGATCAAAAAGGGAGTCCAGAATAGCATAGCGGCAATCAAGAGACCCATTTGTTTCTTGGAGAGGATGGGCGGCCGGTGGATGGGTCCCACGGAGAGCTTGGTTCGTGATTGAATGAAATCGGCCATGGATTCGGCCATTCTCGAGAAGTCTCCTTGGTCCATCTGTTCCGATTCCTTCGGATCCTTAACATTGGGGCCGACAAGTCGGATGTGCGGCAGCGAATTGACGCCGAAGAGGGCGAACGACGATTGCGACTCTTTAAACTCGATGTCGCAGAAGAAGAGCTTGGCGTGAGCCGGGAAAGTGTTATTTGGGTTGTTCGCTACGAAGGAGGCGGCGACGATGGCGAACTCGCGGTGGAGGTCCTGCAGATGGAGCTCCGGCTTCCCGTGGAGCTGCTGGGCGTCAAAGAAGACGACGAGAGAGTATGGGCGCGGCGGCTTCGTGGAGGTCAGGAAGCGGGAGACGAGGCGGTCGTCGAGGTGGATTACGCCGGACTGCGATTGGTACTGGAGGGAGAGAAGGTGAGTCACAAGATCCGAGTTGGACTCTGCGGCGGCCGGACGGAGTACGAGAGAGACGAAGACGGCTGCGAATAGGAGGAGGAGGAGACGGCGGCCAGCGTCGTTCGCACAGATCGCCATTTTGGAGAGGCGACCAAAGTGAGATAGGTAATTTGTTCTGTGGGTCGACAGAGAAAGAAAGGAAGAAGACTTCTTCTTCAGACTTTATTACTACGACTTTCCTACCAATCAGCAATTGACAACTCCCGACTTGTGAAGTAGCTTAGGCCTGTGAAACGCCGCCGTTTGGTTCTGCAAATTATTTTCTTTTCCTCCCTCAATCCCCTGGCAAAAATATGCTTGACATATGCATGAAGCCCATGTAATTATTTCTTGTACTACTTTGATTATTTTTTAATATTTTTTTTAGATTCATGACAAAAGAATATATTTTTTAAATGCATTGTATGCAATAATTTATTTAGATTATTTGCTTGTCTATTTGTAACATGCTACGATCGTCATAGCAGTCGGCAATTAGAGAAAGAAGCCAATTGGAGACACGGAATGAACTATGAGTGAGGTCTGGAGTTCGCAAGCCAGCGATTAAGCTACTAGCCATACCTGTGGTTTCCAAAGTGCTTTGATGTCCAGAGGGTACTTCCATTGGAGTAAAAGATGTGACTTTTACCCCTCTTTCCCTAACCATATCCCATTCAGTTCATTCACAATCACTACCATCACGAGGATGCAAACTGGACTCCTGTTTGATTGGAAAAATGGGACTCTGGTGTTAGCCACACTCGCAGTCAAGAATAGCCGTGCTCATGGAATACGATTCACTTTCAAGATGACCTTGACCACGAAACGGTTGACACGCACAAAGAAGAATGGCTTTTGCCAACCTGACGAACAGGCTTTGGACATCAAGTAACCTAATTGACGATCTTGATTCTTGCTTCGAGCACCCTCTGATTGTTTTTTCTCGTTTACTGAAAGGTTGATCATCCGGGCACTCAACATACCTCTTCCCCACTTCTCCTTTCTTTCCTCCTCTGTTACCAAACGTCAACTTTCTTTGTTAAAAGGTATGTCTGTATGCGTCGCGTACTCGTGATGAAATGGTAGAAATACTCAGCTAGAAATTTATATATTGATTTCGATTGTCATTAGAATTTGCCTCCACTGTAACGAGACTGAAAAAAGAAGTCCGTTTTCTTTAGTGATTATAAATATAGGATGAGATTGGCATTGTGGAGTAGCAAAGAAGATGAATATCTGATTGTGAGCTCAAAGTCAATGGTATGGTGAGTTCGCTAATATATCAGAAAAAAAAAACACCTTCTTCGTTAACTCTGGACTTTAGGTTGGAACTACGACACTAATTTTCTAGCTTTTCAGGTTTCTTGTTCTAAGAATTTTGTGAATTTAGCTTCACATGATTACATCAAAGTTCATCCAATAGCTTGTAGAAAGAAGCATATTTTCTGAGGTTTCTTGTTCCAAGAATTGTATGAAATTAGCTTTTCATGATTACACCAGGTTCATCAAGTTCATTAATTAGCCACGATAGGAATAGCAGCAACTCCAGCCAATTCCGCTAGAAGCAAAAACAGCTATCTTGGGAGAGGAGACTCCCACGATTTAAAAGTGTCGTCTCTAGCAGTTCTCAAATTAGCCAGAAAATCAGCACAAAAATTTCTTTTTACGAGAGTGTGTTGCAAACGACAATCCCGTAACTGATTATATAAACGCAAGCATTCAGCTACTAGGGGTCGGTAGGTAGCCCGTTCCCATCCATTTTTTTGTAATTTTTTGGAGCATATATATATGTTCTTTAAATTAGGAGCTCAATTGATTTTGGACAACATCAAAAGAAAACCAAAGGGCAAAATGGCGTATATATGCTTCATCCTTATTATTTTCCTTAAATTAATTAAAATCCCTAGCCATTTCCTATAAACTGTTCTCATGCATCCGCAGTTTCCCCCGACTCTGGCAGCAAATTTTCCTTTCTTTGTACGCCCCATCTATATCATTCTGTGGCCCCAAGGCCTTCAAAGCCCACCGTGCTGCCTGCTGCCCTGAAATCATCGTTGTCCCAAATGTCGGACCCTGCCAAAAAATAAAAATAAAAAACCAAAATTTGAGTCAGAAAATCATCATTTGCTAGCCCACTACTTAGCATTAAATTGATCAAAACTAACATATAGTTGGCACACTATCAATCATGCCGTGCATGGATCCCAATGCTATGGAGTCCAATTTTGAGTTTAGTATTTGTGGGCAGGACGAGCCTTTTGGAGCCACGATAGTTAATAAGAATAACAAAAATACAAGAATCGGTGACAGCTGTGGGATTTGAACCCACGCCCTTTCGGACCAGAGCCTAAATCTGGCGCCTTAGACCACTCGGCCAAACTGTCAAGTAAACATGTGCAAATGGAACATGTAATCTAATCCAACCAGACAACTTTTTTATTTAATCCATCGCAATGGGCAAACACGTAACCTTGTTTGTACTCATTCGAGAACGCCAGCTACTAGTTGCGTATATCAATAATTCACGCCGAATAATGATGCTAATCTTCTGCCACGGCTTGTCGGCTGGACCAATGTCGTTATATCCATAACCAAGAGTACGTATTAATCAAAAAAACATTGTTTGTCAAGTAGATTTCCTAATGGACTCACACCAATGGGTCCATTGATGAGTTCTTCTTATTATTGAGCAATCCACATAATTCAACTAAATCAACAAAGTGAGTTTAGTGAGATATGTCAAATTCATTGTGATACAGGGAAAAAAGGAGGGTTCTGGATGATTTACTTTTGTTCCTTGGCTGCCGTTCAAGTTAACCCAAAAAAAAAAAAAAAAAACCGTTCTTTTCATAGATTTTTTTTTTTTTTCTTCGCCTAGCATTAGTTTTTGAAAATGATCACCTTCCCCCAACGATGGGTAACAAGTGAAAAGCATCATGGTAAGTTTTCTATTTCAATTTTTGTTATATGCATGCTACTAATTTGATATACCATAGATACAAGTTTATATTTGTAATCCTTATATCATTAATTGTAATTTTATTTTGATAAAAAAAAAAAAATTGTGCACTTCATATTTTGGGTAGCATTTTCCACTTCCATGCTAATCAACATTTGGACCTGTATCGGTCAACGAAGCAGGAATGGAATTTTTAATCAAACGGGTATCATTTGATCCTTTCATGTTATAATGTTTAGGATAACCTCAGCTGGTTGCCAACATGCCACATGTTCTGTCTGGACCATGGTGAAGAGCGTGCCCTCGTGTCTGATTTGTCATTGCCACTGCACCTGTCCTCTTTTTTTGGTCACTGTGATTAACGTCTTGTTCTTGTATATTACCAAGAAAAGCAAGCTCTTCTCTCTAGGAAAAGTTATCGTTAGTAATAAAAAACTGTTTTTCTTTTTTTTTTCAATCTTTTTTTTTTAATTTTTTTAAATAATTTTTTTATTAATATTAGTATAAATTTTTTAAAAATTTATAAATTTTTTAAAAATTTATAAATTTTTTAAAAATTTACTCTTTTAAACATTTTAAAAAAATATTTATTTATTATGTGACATTTATCATTAAATCTTATTTTAAATTAAGTTATTTTCAAAATGAAAAAATTGTTGAATAAAAAAATAAATTTTTTCATAATATTTATTAATTTAAAAATTTTAATCTAATTTTTATTAATATATTAATTGATAAGTAAATCTAATTATATTAAAATTTATTTTTTAAAAGATAATTTTTATAAATTTACTTAATTAAGTGAAATAATAATTAAATTAAAATAAATTAAATATAAATAATAAATAATAAATTTAATGTCAAAAATATAAACCAATCAGTAATAAAACATGGAGAAATTCAACGGGACTTTTGGGGCATATTTCCTATTCTATTTTGTTTTGACTTCAACCAAATCAACTCGTGAATCTAAGCCTTTTGTTCTTTACTTCTTTTTTAGCTCCTTTCTCTGCTTCTGAGGCTAATGGTTTGATGCATTTTTAACTTTAAACTCTAAAATTGGCATATGTCGTGACTCCCAATTCCAGCTGTTAGATCTCGGAACTTTCTGATTATTGTAAACTTGCAAAGACAAATCAAAAGCCACTTGATACACTTCTCTTCGTTACACAAAACACATGGGACCCCAGATCCACCTTTCATCTTCCCAAACTCCCATCAAGGGCAGCCTGGTCTTCTCAGTGCCCAATGAAAGTAGTTTTCATTTAATTTATGCGTTTCTCCATGCATCCTTTTGTTATTTCCCAAAGTACCCATGTCGTTTCTGCCTCTGAAAAATCAACATCATCACGCGTTGTATGGCTAAACGTGTACATGTGTTGATAAACAAAGAATTAATGAACAAATGTTATGCCAATTGCCAATCTTGGTTTCCAGTTCTACCCTCCCATATGCAACCTCCCTTTTTGGAATGCTGATCACTTTCATTTATTGCACATTGCCTTCCATGGGATCCAGCTCAGTCATTTTCTTGTCTACGAGGACCTTACTTCAACCAGCAATGGAGAGAAGGGTTTCTCCAATGGCGGTTCTTCTATTCATTGCAGCAGCTCTAATGGCTGCTTCTGTTCTGCCTTCTGAGGCAGCTGTGTCAAAAGGATCTTTCAAGGATAATTTCAATATCATGTGGTCAGAGGAGCATTTTAAGACATCTGAAGATGGGCAGATCTGGTATCTCTCACTGGACAAGGAAACAGGTACAAACAGTTGTGATGAAATTGATCATGGCAGGATTAAAGCAGAAAAGCAGATGTATAGTACTAAATATGCATTTACTGCATTACTGTTGTTACTCAATAGTTCACTTAATGGATGATTCATCCTGTATCATTACTTGCCTCCATATTCATTATTTGTTTATTGCTGAATAGGTTGTGGATTCCAAACCAAGCAGAGATACAGATTTGGGTGGTTTAGTATGAAGTTGAAGTTGGTTGGAGGTGACTCTGCTGGTGTAGTTACAGCCTATTATGTAAGTTTCTCCGTTCTTCTACTCATACTTCGTAACACATGCTTTGCTTTTGGAATTAATAATAATAATAAAGCAAAAGACTTGTTATTGTTTCTTGAGATTTATTACTGCAAAAATCTGGTGAAGTTACTCCTTTGTAATCGGACCAGTGAGATTACTCCATTGTAATTTTTAGGTCATTGGTTTGAGCTGCAGAAAATGTCACAGACGTATAGTCATTGTCATTTGGTGTATATATGATCATCCTCCAAATATCACTGTGTGTGTGTGTGTGTGTGCGCCATTGGACATTCTTGTTAAACCTGGGAGATTCACTCTGGTGAGGTTTTTGGGAGGCTGATTAAAGTGGAATTGAGTGTTGCAGATGTGTACGGAGAATGGGGCTGGGCCAACAAGAGATGAGCTGGATATTGAGTTCTTGGGAAATAGAAGTGGGGAGCCTTATTTGATCCAAACGAATGTGTACAAAAACGGGATTGGTGGGCGTGAGATGAGGCACATGCTATGGTTCGACCCCACAGAGGAGTTCCACAGTTATTCCATCCTCTGGAACAACCAGCAGCTTCTGTAAGCCTCGAAAATTCCAGCTTAAATTCAACATTTTAATACTTAAATAATTCGTACCCTTACTTCCATCGAGGCCTCTCTTTTATGAATTCGAATCCTTTCATGTTAGGGTAACACAAATGGTCAAAGTTATGGCTTTCACATGATTCAAGTTAAATGAAAAATTTTTAGGCAAATTTGTTGCATCAATATAGTCACGGACTAAGCTTATAAAGTTGACTTTTACAAATAATTAAAGTTTGAACTCAGACCTCTTCTATTAAAATTTTATTAGGTCAAATTCAAGTCAATTTGTTTTAAGTTTTAGATTATTTGAGTCTCAATATCTTGAATTATTAGTTTATTGAATTTCAGGTTATTTTAAAAATAATTAAAAAATTGTAATAAGAATTAAAATAGATTTCTCATTGTTTTTTTTTTTTCTTTTTCTGGGGGTGAGGGGGGTTTATTTGAATCTGTGAATGTTTTGCTCGGAATATGTAGGATGAAATCTGGGGAAAACTGAGCCCCAGGATAGAAAGACACTGACTTGACTTGGGTGATGCAATGCAAACAAATAGGTTCTTCGTGGACAGAGTACCAATAAGGGTGTTGAAGAACAATGGAAAACCTAACAACTTCTTCCCCAATGAGAAGCCAATGTACCTGTTCTCAAGCATATGGAATGCAGATGATTGGGCTACCAGGGGCGGCCTGGAGAAGACAGATTGGAAAAAGGCCCCATTCGTGTCGTCCTACAGGGACTTCAGTGTTGATGGCTGCCAATGGGAAGACCCATACCCTGCATGCGTATCAACCACCACCAAGAATTGGTGGGATCAGTATCCAGCCTGGCATCTATCAGATTCACAGAAAATGGACTATTCTTGGGTCCAGAGAAACCTTGTCATCTATGATTATTGCACTGATACTGAGAGGTACCCAACATTGCCAGAAGAGTGCTCTTTGAGTCCATGGGAATGATGAACAGCAACCCATGAAGACTTCCCCACCACCACCCCCATCCCCCCACACCTTTTTTCCTCTCTATATATTTTGTTTTTTCATTTGATTTTATATTTCCAAATCAATATTAAACCTGTAATTTTTATGCCTCCATCTTTATTAAATTTATATTGGATGCTGATTTAATTGATTGGATTATTCATATTCTGTCCCATCAATAAAAGATTTCCTACCTATCCCTATTAGATCAAAGAATATTATATTAACACACAAATGAGTAGCAGTTTAATAGTGATATAGTTATTTTGAAGATTAAAATTTTTGAACTCAAGTTTCTGTCAAAGGGAATTTCATTAATCCAAAGATAATGACATTTTTTTTTTTAATTTCCACCTCTATCTTTAATTGAAGTGATTTCAATAAAAGAGTTACCAAATTATTAAATGTATAATTTTTCATTTTTTTTTTGGTCCATATATGATAAAAGATTTTCAATTAACTCGCAATTAGTACATCAAGAAAACATGTGCAATGTGTGCAAAGTTTAGCCATCTAGTACTCCATGATCTTTGAATTTTTTTTTCTTTGTTTTGTTTTTAAGTATTAAAAATCAAACGTTTGATTTTTTTTTTTATTTTTATTTTTTCACTTTTTTATTAGATTTTTGACTAATGACTAATTTTTGTTATTTTTATCATTTTAAACTTTCAACCTTTTAGACTACACTAGTTTAGCCTAAATTATTCTTATAAAATTTCTATTATAGAAGTTACTAACTCCAACGAATTTTTTTTTTCTTGGGCTCATAAAGAACTAATTTTACCAAAAAAAAAAAAAACAAAGAAATTTATATCCTTTCATGTCAAATAAAATTCATAATCTTTTAGGTCACATGCTACATTTTATAAAGATTTTTTTTTTAATCACCAAAATAAAAAGAAAATGATTTTTCTGAATGTTTCAATGATCAAGAGTGAATTGCTTTTCAAAAGAATGAATTGGTATTGTTCGGAACGTTGTAGAAAAGAAATGACAAAAATAAAAGTGAAAAGAAGACATTTAAAAAATTGAAAAATAATAGACCAAAAAGATTTAAAAAAGAAAAAAAGAAAAAAAAAGAAAAAGTAAAGTTAAGCCCCCGACTTTGTTGTACAAACTTACGCACAAGGATAGTTTCGTCAATTCAATTCATTTGTTGTTCTGGTTATCTTCGGCCCAATTCCCAAATAAATTAGGGTTTCGATTATTCAGATCGCGGGAGGATCGGATCGGAAAGGAAACGCGAAAAGCCATAATGGTGTGCGAGAAGTGTGAGTTTCTGTTAGAAAATCTTTCTTCTTTATGTCGCTTGGTTTATCAATGGATTTAATTTTGGGATTTTCTTTTTTTTTTGGTTTATTGTAGGCCAGAAGAAGCTATCGAAGGTAATAGTTCCCGATAAGTGGAAGGACGGTGCCAGCAACACCAACGAGAGCGGTGGCCGGAAGATCAACGAGAACAAGCTTCTCTCTAAAAAGAACAGGTTGCGTTCCTCTCTCTCTCTCTCTCCTTCTCTTTTTTAGTAAAATTTATTGGTTTGATTCTATGTGCATATGCACTAAAAGTGGGGCTTGTTTCAGGTTAATGAAATAATTATTAGGATTCATGGGCAGGGTTAAAATTCAAATATTTTAGGAAGAGTTTGATCTTATTGTAAATGGGTTGGCATGAAAAACAAAAATACTTTTTGGGCTGTGTTGCTCAGTAAGAGAAAAGAACAAGGATTAGATGATTACTTGTCTCTATCTCTTTTGAATGTGGGTCGTGTAATGGTTGGTGTTCTTAACCTTGGATATCAAACTGATGGTGGTTTGATTTAAGACATTATTAGTGTATTGAATCTACACTTTTTTCTTGTTGCATTGATAATCTCTAGTCCACCTTCGCATGTTTTGGTGTAAAAGAGAAGCTAATCAGCCAGTGATCTTGTGATGGTATTAATGCCACGATACTGAAGATCCTGTTGAACAGCTTGCTAAGTGAAAGGATATAAAGGATAATAGATAGAACGGGTAAGGAATGAAAGGGAGTTGTAGGAATTCTGCTGTTGGGAACATGGGATAATATGGGAGATTTTAGGAGTGATGATACCTGTCAAGGTTTACGATTTGTATGGTTATCACACTATCTTAATTTGAGGCTTCAAAGAACAATCTGTACAACCTCTGTGCATGTGTGTGTGTGTGGAGGGGAGAGGATCCTTGCATTGTGTTTTGTAGGAAGGAGAGATAGAAGGAGCAGAAGGGAAACAGAGAGAGAAAGGAGGCTCTTCCTTACTCTCATATCTTTCCATTGGTTTGTTTTTTAGCACATTCCATCCTTCCAAACATACACACCATGAGACTTTGGGTATGCCTCACTGCTGGGTCCCATGGACTAACATATTCCTTTGTGTTTATTTGAAGCAACCTCTCGTCATTAGTAAAATTCTATATTCTCATATCACACTTTTGCAGAACACCATGAGATGCTCTTGTATCTAATGATTGTTTTTACCCTGTAGCCTTTGGCTGCCCTGGGGAAACAGTAAATGGAATTCTTGGCTAATTTTATAAGTCCCTTAAGTTTAGTGGTTTTCATATTCCTAGTTGTTTTGGTTGTTTCTCTCTCTCTCTCTCTCTCTCTCTCTCTCTCTTTTTATGAAATTGGTTAACTCATTTTTAACTCATGTGGAATTACATTGCTCACAGATGGACTCCTTATGGGAATACAAAGTGCATGATATGCAAGCAACAAGTGCATCAAGATGCAAAGTACTGTCATACATGTGCTTATAGCAAAGGTACTGTGCTGGTGTGCTGTTATTGTTTTCCTTGTTCTGATTGAGATACTTTTATTACTATCCTGTAAGAAGTATTTTATTATTTCATGAATTTTGCAGGAGTTTGTGCAATGTGCGGGAAACAAGTACTTGACACCAAGTTTTACAAGCAGAGCAATGTGTAATTCAAAGCAGCTGCTATTTGATATGTGCATCTGGACGTGATGACTTGTAGACTCGGAACTGTTTATCTGCCCAATTGATTTTTATTATTGACTAGCAAATGTGAATTAGGTCCAACAATTGAAACTTATGCAATGTATGGTGTATGCCTGGCCGGATGAATGTTTTTCTGATCAACTCTGTAATAGCTCTTGTAGCCACCTAGTCATGATTCTGTGAATGATTGTCGATAGTTCTTTCTTGCACTAACTTTTTGTTTTTTTTTTTCCGAATCTGCTAATATGCATGTTTAGTCAATAACAGGAAAGGAAGCAAGGCCCCAAAATGTTTGAAAAGTAGCTGATGATAATTTAATGCATTGGATTGTGCAGGTACTTGGGTGGATTGTAGAATACTTTAGGGCATGATTAATTTCAGGTACCTACCATTGATGTTGGATTTGTATTTGTGTGCTATTGGCAAGCTTCCTTTGTCATCCTTTCACCTGTTCTGAAGCTTTTAGATGTCAATATTCTGGTAACGATTGATGGTGGTGTCAATCACTGAAGAAAACAGGGTAATTTAAATGAAACCTTTTAATCGAATTATAAGGTGTGAAACGATGAAACTAAAGATTGCTATGTAGTGCATCTTAGTGACAACTGCTAATCGGAGTTTAAAAGTAACTCATTAGGTAAGATGTGTCAGATTTCTGTTAGTGACTGAAATTTCCTGGAATTCCGTAGCAGACAGCAAGCAATTGACTCTTTGTCCATGGTCTCCTTAGATATGCAGGGCAGTGTCACCAAGATAATATGTGCTACCACGGTACTGTTAAACCTTAAGGCAGTTGAGGTAGAAAAATAGAAAAATTGTCTCCACGGTAACAGGCCTGGATGTTCAATTGCAAGAGGTTACGTTGTCATGAGTATAGTGAAATGGTGAAAGAGTGATATTAAAGCCTTGAAAGAATGAAATAAAAAATTTTGAATCCAAAGAAAAGCCCTGAAGGCTGGTGATGTTGATGACTACAGGCAGTTTCATATTGCAGAGAACTTCCTTGAGTTGGGGGCAAGCGCTGAATAGTTGGTTTAAATTTGTTCGAGTTTGTCAGTCCCAAGCAGGCTGCAAACCATGATTCCGTTGCTTACTCTCACCAAGATGTAAGTTGATAAGCCAGTTCAAGCACATCGGATCCTTCAGTCAAATAGTGTTGAGAAATAGAACAAGCTTCGGCAGGCAATATTACGACTGTACAAGAAGATAAACTACTCTAGGACATAGGATCTGTGAATGAACAACAAGGCCTACAACCACAAAATTTAAATAAAATTGATATAATTAAAATTTTTTCATTTAGTTTATTTAATTTCATAATATTAATATATATAATCAAAATTACAAAAAATATTATTATAAATAAAATTAAATTGATATAAACACTAACTAATTAAAAGAATAAATATTTAATTTTAGGGTTTGAAAAGACTTCTATATTGTAATAAATAAAAAATAATTAATTATATGTATTGTTATTTTTTTATAAAGAAATTATGTCCTTAATTTAATATAATTTATCAAATATAAAATAATAACATATTAAATAAGTATTTTAATAATTTTATAAATGAATTTTAGACCATTTTCAAACTTGTTTATGAATTCAAATAAATAAATTTGTTCATATTAATACTTCACTTTTTTATTAAACAAATTTTAATGTTAATACTACTAAAATCAAAGAAAAATTTAAATTTAATTGAGTGAAATTTATTATTATTCATATTTAACTCTGAACAAAATAAAAAAAAAAAATTTAAACACAATCTAAGTATATAATAGATTTATAAATTTGATACTATATTAAACACCTTCAAAAATTAACAAATTCACCGTTTCTCAACGCCGTAAATATCAGAACCCACATATTCAAATCATGAAAAAATTGAGCGAATGTGCCATCTGTGAAAAAAAAAAAAAAGAAAGGAAAAAAAAAAAGAAAAACAAAAAGGAGAGAATTATAAAACAAACTTATTTATGATATATAGTAGACTGTTTTTCATCTAATTCTAGTACTAGGAGAATCAAACACACATCGAGTATCAACTAGCAGTCGCTGGAAACATGAACATGAGTAGCTTCTTGTCTTCCGCAAGCCCCCAGCTTTCGCATAGTCATCAGAAATGTAACACGGTCGATTGGACGCACGGAGTCTCACTCTTTCCACAGGCATGGGAACAAAATTCATCCGTATCAACTCCTTAAAATACCGAACTTGTATATCAAGATTTATCATTAACGCATATCGAGAACCGCTGCATCCCCATCCATAGCACCGTAATAACTTTGCAATAGCCTCCAGTCTACGTACAGACTCCTTCCGCTGAAGAATAAGTCCTGCCTCTCTGTGGAGAAGCCAAGCTGCGCACAAATTCCCACTTTGAGGTCATGAACTGTGGCCGTGATTGGAAGCTCCACGAAGAATATAATGGACAATGGTGACCCTCGTAGTCTGCTGCTGCCATGAACCAACCATTAACTCTCTCATGTTAAAAAGCAAGCCACAGACCTGAGAAACATTAAAAACAAAAAATCAAAGTTAACTGAATAATGAGGAATGGAAGTATTTATACCATACTTGGAATTGAACTCGTTCTCACGTATCCTGAAGTATTTATAATGATTTGGTTGTTGAATATTGGCAATTTTAATAAAGGAAAAGCTAGCCAGATACATTTGTAACACTGATTTTCATCAGGCTGCCGCTAATAGAGCACAATACCCGATATCGTGCATTAATTTTGGTTTTGGCAGTAAAAAGTATGTTTGCTCATGTTATTGGTATGGACACCCTTTTCACATGAATTTTTAATGCTTTCCATTATGGATAAAAGAACTTTAGTTGAATTTTACATAAAATATCTTGTAGGAAATTATTAAACCTATTTTTCGCCGTTAGTGTGGTAAATGACAACTTGACTGTAATTGCGATATTATTATAATTCAAATAAAATATAAGAAAAATAACAAGTGTAAGTTAGGAGGGTTTAAAGTTTAGGTTGATTAATAAAATAAAGTGAGATTTGGTAAACAAATATCAAATTAGATTGGTATCTGCTCTAATGTAGGATTGTTTACGCTTCAGTTAATTGAAAATTTCAATTTAAAGCAAAATTTTTAATTAGTTAATTTGTCGAAAATTTAATTGTAATAAAAATTTAAAAAACTCCAATTTAATGATAAAAAATAAAATTTATATTTATTTATCAAAATTATCTTTTAATTATTGTGAAACTACAAAAGTACACTATAAACTTCTACTGAAAAATTGGAAAGGTCAATTATATAAAAAAAAAGATAAAACCGATGACTCGTATAAATTGGCAAATCTATGGGGAGTAAAAAAAAAAAAAAACACAAAACACATGTAATTAAAGACCAGAAAATATCAAGAACTTCAAGATACTTTCTGACAACCTTGTTGGATCATCGTGAAATGCAAACCCAATAATCAAATAAAAAAACCAAGAAGCATAAAAACCTCGTTATGTGATTACAAAGATATATGCTAAATAAGAAACACAACAAAAAAAAAATACAGATATTCTTACCAATGAGAAGACCACAGCCAAGAAGGCACACTTCATGATTGTGGACTGAGTGAAAGTTGAAGTTCCCATGAAATGGTAGATGAGTTTGCTATAATGGAGATACCGACTCTTGCGATGATTCATCTTCAATTTAGCTCTAATAGTTGTAAAAATCTTTGGACAAAGATTCGTTTTCCCTGATTTGTAAGCTCGCATTCTGCCTAGTAGTTGAGAGATGGTCACCTAGATGAACCTGCGTCACACCTTCACCAGCACTTTCTATAATCTGTATCAAAACATTTAACTATGACTCTTCTTTTCTCCATAAGCCTCGAAACAGTTGTAATTTTTCACCTTACTTATTTAAGGTGCATTTTGGGATTTTTAATCGGGAGTTACCAATGGTTTTTCAGTTATTTCACCTCCTCACATCTCCACAAACATAAAAATAAATTGTGCCTTTAATTATTCTACTAAAAAAATGGTTGAATTCATAGAAAGAGTTATAATTGCTAAAATTGTTTTAAAATAAAGATGGAAGTGTGCCACTTGGCACACCCACATCATGTAATATATATATAATTACTTCTTAGACCATAAAAGCATTTCGAATTCTCAATAGCTGGTCTAGACGCCAGGCAAGCAATTAGGCCAATTTACAATTCACAGTTTCTTTGAACACAACCTGGACCTTATTCAGTGTGAATTCGAGGGCCAGTGAACCTTTCCGGGAAAATGATTTACCTAGGGAAAATAATTTCCACGGAAAAAATGTTCTAAAAATATGAATTTTCTGGAAAAAATTTTCCTTGATTAAATATGTTAAAGAAATGGTTTTCTAATATGTCTATAATGGGCGGGGTCGTCACTGACAATTTATGGACTATTGGCCTGTTCTTTGCAGATCGCCAACAGTATATCATTGGTCGATTGATCCTCAATGACTGACCCATAGCTAGTCAGCCAGTTGCTGGCGACTTATCGATGGTTGGCCAGTCTCCAAACGAACCATATACTAATAAATAAATAAATAATCACATTAATAAATTTATTTTTCTTAAAAAATATTTTCCTCGAAACCAAAAGGCCGACGCATAAAGTCAATGGTATTACACAGGTGACAAATTCTTTTGTCGGCCTTAGATCGGGTAATTTACGTATGTTTGGATAATTCACCAATACGTGAGATCTTTTTTTTCTTTTTTCAAATAATTAAAAAATAAATATTATTTTATAAACAAATTAAATAATATTTTTTTCACGGTTTTCTTTTTTCAATGTCATTGGTTATGGGTTGTCTTATAGGTATTTGCTGTTCTAGAGCAACTAGTTCTAGACCACGAGATGTCTACGTTTTGCGTATGTGAATCAGTAGCGGTTGTTATTCTGCTTGGTGAATGTGCAGGCTGGTTGAAAGGGAGAAAAAAAAAAAAATATATATATATATATATATATATATATATATATAGAGGCTTATGGGATTGCAGTACTTGAGGGGATTGCAGTGAAATCGGCTTTGCAAATCAATGAGGCGGCCATTTGCCACTGTGCAAATTGCTAGGTGTAGGTGTAGGTGTAGATAGCAGGTTTTTGATAGGAACGTCAGGAGGGAGTTACGTGCTCGGTGCTCCATATGTGGCAGGTTCTATGTTGGGAAGGGTGTTTGTTATTTTTAATTATATTTTGTATATAATTTTATTTAATTCAATTTTACTGAAAGACTTTTTAACTCATACGTTAAATAAATCAAATTAGAAATCATTAGGAAATAGATGCATGCATATGACCATTGTCCAAAAAGCTCAGTCGCAACCAGTCTTTTAACTTACTGCTTCCATTACAACGTAAATAAATAAATAAATAATAAAAAACTATTGTCTTCATGCCTGCCTTTCTGTAATACTAATCAATGAAATTTTGGCATTAAAAAAAAAAAAAAGAAAGAAAATACCTCAATGAATACTTTATTGTCTCGTCTTGGAATCCACATTAACCAATTTGTAATTCCCATTTCACCAGACTACATTTAATGAGACCAGTCTACTTAGGTCCCAAAGGTTCCACTGTCAACCTCGTCTGCCTTAATTGCATGACTTCTTTACGCAATTTTAACAAAAAAATGTTGTCCTATTGCAATCGTACGACAGCATCTTCTTTATGTTCATGGGGGCAATAAGCTTCCATACTCGCAAAATTACTTAATTCCTCACAAAATAGAACAAGTTTTATTATTAATAACTAAAACAAAATTATTACAATGGTAATAAAATTGATCGATAATTGACCATTAGTGATTAATAAAAATAATTATAAAATTAACTGATAACTGACAAAATTAATAAAAATTAAAAAATAATGATTTTTTTTCTCTTTAATTTAGGTTTTCTTTCTCCCTTCCTTTAAAATTTAAGTCACTTTTATTTGTTTTGAATGGAATTTGTTTTATTTTTTTTAATGACATTATTTTAATTTATCAAATATAAAAAAAAAATTAAAAATAAAAAATATTTTACTAAAAACAAGCAAACTTTTAGGGGTGAACTTTCTCTCTTTTATTTCTGCGGGGGCTAGGAATCGGGCTGAGAACTGTTTTTTTGACCCAAAAAGAGAGTACTCGGATTCTCTTGATAACTAAAAAGTATATCATGTCTGAAGTGAAGGGAAGGGGTGGCGGTAGTGGAAGAACTGAATTGAGAAAAGAAAAAAGAGGTTTTTGTTGTGAAATATTTAATAAATTTTTCATTGGAATAGTGATCTCATTCAAAAAGAAAACATCTGAAGTTGCTGTTTTTATCTCTGTGTAAATTCGAAGAGTAAAAAAATGTTTCTGTTTCAAGAGACTAATAGATCGGGTAAGATTCTGGATTTCCCAGGCGGAAAGCACCATGAAAGGTAAAAAAAAAAACATGGAGAGCACATTTAAAAAATTTTCTTGAATGTGCTTAATTGACAATTGTTTGCATCATTAATGAAATCGCTACAAAAATAAATTTGGGCCGCATAGATAGGAGCTCGACCACCTTAGTTTCCATTGTAGACATTAGGATTGATGGTTTTTAGCTTTTATTTATTTATTTATTTATTTTTGTTGGAGATGACAGCAACAAGATGCAAATTGCTACGTGCTGGGCTGGTTGATGTGCTTGGTGTTGATGGATGGCGACCACCCGAGCCGGCCGCAATGATTGCCACCACAACAATGACTGCTAGTGTAGGCTAACATTTATCAATGACATTGATGCGTAGGAATGATCACTGACATGTCACGAATCTTGGTTTGTTAATTCTTATACGTATGGACTTGGGACAATCACTTGGACACAAAGTGCCGTAGACACATTGATAAATTAAGGAAGCAAGTGAATGGCAACAATTTGAGTTTTGTCCCTTAATCCTCTGCTACAATTATTTCTTCGGGCTCCATCGAGAGAATTAATTATATCCAAATCACATGTTTATTCATTTTAAAGTTACCTGAATTTCGATATTTTAAAAGTAGATCTATATGCATTAACAAAATGTTTATCAATATTCATGACTAGCTTCCAAAAGAGAAGCCAATTACTCAACTTTTAATTTAGTGAATAATAATATTGTATGGATGTAAATTTAATATGGAAATAAGTTTCATAATCTTTTTGAGAGTTTATAAATTATGCTAAAATTAAGTTTAGTTTAAGACCAACTAAGTTTTAATAAATTGTTTCATAATACAAATTAATATATATTGCAAATTGAGTTTTTATATTATTTTATGATCACTATCCGTGAGCTATAATTGATAATTTTTTCATAATTACAATGAATAGTCATAATGTTCAAAATTTTTTTAACTGTCTATTTCACTCTCTTTTTTTTTTTTTTTGTAACAAAATTCTTAATTATTTTATTTTTGCACACATTCTCTGTTTTAATAATCTCTATTTTCAACAGAATGCACCGATGGTAGAACAATTAGGAGGAGCAAGGTCCTAGCAATCCACATGATTTTGAGCAGGGTGGGGTATGGGTTTTGCCGACGCCACGTATCACCAATTTGGGGGTGGGGGGGGGGGAGAGGCACAAATATAATGATTGAGGGCTGTAAGCCCCCCTCCCCCCAAAGAAAGGCCTAACGCACTCATGCATCAATATATATATATAATACTCAAAAAGAATTAAAAAAATTAAATAATTTTATATGAAACTTTTAATTCTACCATGAAGATTTATTTTAATTATGACGATTGTATACAAACTTTAAAAAGTTAGTATGGTGCACAAAGATTATCTTGGTCACATAAGCAACGAAGAGTTTATTATTAATTAGTTACAAAATTTAATGATAAAGTTATCCGAATTTTAAATTTTAGAGATGAATTCAAAAAACCTACTAACCGATCAAAATCCGAAGATTCTCAAACAGATCATGAAATTGTTGCCGACTAAAGAATAGGAATCCAAAAAACAAAGTTGGGGGCAGAAAAAGGCGACGTGACCTGCTAAGCCCATTCCACCACTCACATTTGACCACCACGACCCGTCAAACACCCACTTGATAGAAAGGGACATTGTAAAATGACCACACTAGAATCTTATTGTGCCGTGGCGCTGTCGCCAATCACACCACGGCCCCCGGCAATCAACCCTCCATGCGTTCCACGAAAGTATATATAATTTATATTTTGATCTATGTGTCGAATGAAGAAACATTGATCAGGTGTTGTGGGGATGATCACATCGTTAATTGGCCTTGAATCCATAGCACAATTTCGTGTGTATGGCAATTAAGGGAAACAATTACTTCCCAACACTTTACTGATGAATATAGTCCATTTATAGAATCAATCACAAGAGGGAAAAATTGTTTTTTATCAATCAACCTAGATGACTTATCTTTTAACTGGATCGGTAGAGTTATAGAATCATCCAAAATACGAGGTTATCAATGTTTTTGCATATTTTCCCCTACCCACTCTAGTTTTAACCATTCACATTCACATGTTCATTAATCTTTTTTTCTTTAAATAAAAATAAAATAACTTATTAATATATAAAATTTCGATCTAATTTTTGTATAAAAAAATTACTTTAATGATAAATAAGATTTTTATTTGATACTTTTTAATGATTCGAATATGAAAGAGACTTTATAACTAATAGTCAGGTAATAATTTTTATTTTTATTTTTATTTTTTTAAGAAAAGTTGGATCATGATATGAATCCACAAAAAACATTAGATTAGTGCTCACAATGATACTCTTTTTGACGAAGTGGGATTAAGACTTTAATGGGACCTGAGTCCACCAAATGATGACGATACCGTGTTTTTTTCTCCTTGATAAAAAATGGTAAAGTGAGAATGCACAAACTGATGAACCATAAGATTGAGTAATTAGTACCAATAAAGTGAAGGTAAATTAGGTTGAGATTGTACCGTATATGGTCTATACATCGAGTCACAGGTAGGGCTTAAAGTTCTTGTTGTGTGGAGACAACTCAACTTTTGGCCCATTACAACTAAAAGTGCTGCTCCCTGTTGAGATGCGTCACATGCTTTCTGCATTCATATCTGGATCCACATCCCGAATAAGGCAAAGCTACATTTAATGTTGAAGTTCAGAATTAATTTGCCATTACATTTGATTGATAGACTTAAAACCAATATTACGTGAAATTCGAAAGTGAAAATAACAAGTTCGAGTCATAATCGAATTAATTCACTGAACAGATGAATTGAGACTCATAGTCTTAGAGATTAATTAAATCCCGCCTTTCATTTATAAGGGGGAAAAAAACCAAAATACTGCAATTGACACTTGCCCTTTTGACAAATCCCCCAAAAAAATTGGTTCTTCATAGCAATTTATCAATGCAAAGACATTTGTGACACTCTCACGAGCTGACATCAACCCCACACAAATTAAAGAAAAGAAATAAAAGGAAAAGAGAGATCAGATATCGCAGGTTGGTAGCAGGCCACGTTGCTAAATGAAACAGTTATTTTTTTTCTTCAAAACAAGGGATTTATTATGTCTATGAAAGGGGGGTCAGAGTTGTGTACAAAATTTACAAATAATTCATGTGGGGATATTTTAAATAGACCTATCATGTTCTATGAACATAGGGCATGAGCCTCACAGGGTCGATCCGCTTGTCCTTTTGTTACACTACTCGGCACTGCACATGCATTGGCTCACCTTAGTTCTCCACCTTGCGTGCAAAATTTAAGATACATGTGACTCCACCTGCAGCATATGTGCTTGAAGGGATGTTTGTTTTAGTTATTGTGCACTCATAAGCTGCCTTTAATTCAATTATCAGTTTTCTTTTTTACAGACACAGTCAATTTATCACATTATAATCATTTTAACTTTTAATTGTCGACCATTAAAGATAAATTACTAGTCAACAATTGTTAGTTAATTGTCAGTTGAACTAAATAGGGTTAAATAGGCTAGACGAAATGGTTACAGAAATTGCATCATTGGGTCCGGTACCATTAATCATGTGCCTTGTTCCATTGATTCACATAAAATATCAGACAGAGGCAGTGGGGGGGGGGGAGAGGAGGCTTTTAGGTTCAAAGTTAAATGATATCTTCCCGAACGTTCAATTGGCGTAGAATGGACCAAGTGCCTGTCAAATTGTCGCCATGTTTTCAATTCACAGCACTTCTACCAACTAGATCATTTGGTTCTCATTCATCCAAGTCTATCGCTCCCTCATGTCTATTTTTAAAGTTCTCGTTAAGATTTTAAATGTTTGACATATAATCCAAAAATTTTAAATTGAAAGTGAGAAAAGAAAGAAAACAACATATAGGTGAAAATAAATTATAAATTTAATATTTATAAATTTTAAATTAAGATATAGTGTTAAATTTATAAATTTATTATTTACTTGAATTTGTTCAAAATTTTTTAATTTTTTTAAATAAAAATAATTGTATTAATTTTATTTATTTATTTATTTTTTTATAAAAAAACATCATCTCTATAAAGAACAATGATAAACAA
This sequence comes from Rhizophora apiculata, assembly GCA_037832385.1. NCBI lineage: Eukaryota > Viridiplantae > Streptophyta > Magnoliopsida > Malpighiales > Rhizophoraceae > Rhizophora > Rhizophora apiculata. The sequence continues at coordinate 3,814,519 of CM075438.1, read as the reverse complement.
CCAAAAAGTACTGATTGCCTTTTTGGTTTTCGGTACATCAGATTTAAAACCAACAACTATAGAAATTTGAAGGAGTCAGAGGTTCAAATTACCCATAATAACTATTATGAACAAAGAATGTCATGTCTATTAATTGTTTTTAGGTATCAATGATAACTATCGTGGATGTGCAGGCTCCTTCGACTATAAAATATCCTCTCACTTGAATCTTGGTAGACTACACCAGCCCCCTAAAATCCTTCCTCCTTCCCTCTCTCTCTCCCTCTCTCCCCCCCTCTCTCTGTCTCTCTCTCTCTCTCGTGTAAGTTTTCAACATGTATAGTTTCTTTGTGATCGTCTCTCTTATAGATTATATTGTTTGTTGCCATATATTCTTTCTTGATCGTTTACGTTTGCAATTCCTCAATTAATTTGTACATTTTAGGAAGCGATTTTTGCTTCAATCAATCTTCACTCCTATCCCCCATCGTTTTATTGTTTTCATGCTTTTGTTTTTTACCCTTACCGTTGTTTTTAAATGTCGTTTAAAATAGAACTCACTGCCTCGAGATGTCTTAGCTGAGAACTACAGCTATACATAGACATTTCCGTGCACTGCCATGCAAAGTAATTGCTGCTTCAATATGCTATCTTGAAGCGTTTTCATACCAAAAGATGTTTCCTTCTTTTCATTTTTGCGTTTTTTGTTTAACATTATACACTGAATTGCTAATAATCCCTTGAATTTTTTTGGAATGCAGAGCCTGTTCACACACCTAGAAGGTCTAGTGCACACTCAGTTACAAGAAAGCACCGGTAGTGGGAATCTAATTCATAAAGAATATAAACCAGGTAAGAGAGCGACCACTGCAATTTGCAATTGCTATATATATATAGTGATAATAGTGCTTGGCCCGATGTCATGCATTCGCATGGAAATATCCTAGATGTTGTAGTATTATGTTCATTTATGATGTTTAAATCTGCAATTTTCTCCTTTCCTAGACAGTTTTTTTTGAACGGCAAAAATATTATTTACTTTCAAACCATTTAAAAAAAAAAAAAAACTCTTAAGGGTGCAAATTCAAACGTCCGACCCACTTAAATACAAGAGAGAAGACTTTTTTCTTCTTTTTTTTTTTTTCCGAAAAAGGGGGGACGGGGTTTCGTAGTCTAGGTAATCAAGATAAGAAAAATCATGAGTTTGTACCTTGTAGGCACGAAATAGAGCAGGAATGTGTCATTTGTGAGCATAATATAGTAAAAAAAAAAATCAATAATTATAATAATAATGGATATGAATTATGGTGTCAACTGCTGATCAAAGTAGATTTTTATGAAAAATGTTTGACGGGTATTTATAAAAAAAAAAAAAAAAAAAGCAAAAAATATTTGTGAGATACACGTTGACATAAGACGAATGCATTTAGAGGCGCTAATAATCATTTAATGCAATGTTTAGGAGAAGTATATTTGCATGTAAATTTTTTCTAAAGAAAAAAAAAGTGCAGGATTATCTATTAATACCCTTATTTAATATTTCTTAAAAGAAAAAAAAATTACTATCTAAATACTGTTAAATTTAAGTAATTTTTTTATATTTAATTTTAATATTAATAAATTTAAAATTTAATAATATATTTTTAATATAAATTTTTATTTATTAAGAGATAAGTGAGAGTGAAAATATTCAAATTCAAGTCAATGTAGAGGAAAACGTATTATATCACCCACCAAACTATCATCTAAGTAATTATTCACATATTAATGATGCAATATATTGCCTAAATATGATATTTTAAAAACCTATTAAACTTTGTTTCACACACCACATAAATATTCTAAAAATGGTAGGTAGCATAGGCTTCTTTTACCCCACAGTTCAGGGGCAAGTTGCTCCATTGGGAAAAAAAATCTTTTTTTTGGCAATGGAAAATTAGATTTGCGGGCGGTTTGGTTGGGTATTACTGGGATATGATAGTATTGGTGACGTGACCGATGTTTTGTGGTGCTAATAAAAGTTCAGACATTAAAGACAGGTTTTTGGGTAGTTGTTTCCAAATTGGAGATTTTGACCTTTTTTTTTTCTTTTTTTTTTTTTCTTAAATTTAGGAATTGATTTGTGGGATGGGCGGTTTGTATTCATTTGCAACTGTTGATTGGGGGATAATAATATTCTATCAAGCAACTAAAGAGCTAATTAATTAAATCTTCTATTTTGGAAGTTTAAGTGTAAAACTTTGTTAATTTCAGACACATAACAGATACACACATTTTAAATTTATACACGCAAAACCGTTGCGTTGCATTCATTAACTATCTAAGGTAACAGTTTCCAAAACTAATGGAACGATTTGAAGTGTATGAAATCAAAATGTGCGTGTGAATAAAATTTCTATGTACACACACACACATACATACATACATACCTACATACATATAGGTTCTAATTTTCTTCTTAAATGTCACTTTTAGGCGCATTCTTTTCCAAAGAGCTTCTCTCCTTTTCTCATCAACTTTCAGCCTTGAGTCATGGACACTGACCCACCGTTCCAAGAAACCTACAGGACCCTTTTGCACAAGTCCACGGAAATGGACAATAATTGTAATGGGGTTGTTGTCAATGTTACTGTGGAGGAATGCGAGCTTCCATTGATTGATCTAGGCGGACTCGGCCGGGACGAGGAGAAAGAGAAGTGCAAGGAAGACATAGCTAGGGCTTCGAGGGAGTGGGGGTTCTTGCAGGTGGTGAACCACGGGATTTCAATTGAAATACTGGAGAAAATGAGGCATGAGCAAGTGAAGGTGTTCGAGCAGCCTTTTGATAGGAAAAGCAAAGAGGACAAGTTCTTGAATTTCTCTACAGGCACTTACCGTTGGGGCACTCCTACAGCTACTTGTCTCAGGCAGTTGTCTTGGTCTGAAGCCTTTCACATTCCCATGGCTGATATTTCACCTTCAAATGGCTCCTCCAGCAGCTTCAGGTAATCACTTTTCCCTTTTTTATTTTTGTGGCTCTTAAATTGCATATGTTTACCAGTTGTTTAAACTACAAAATTAAAGAGTCTTAATCCTCCCTCCACCAGAAAAAGAAGAGAAAGCCCCGCAAGGAGAGAGTACCCTTTTCACCCTTATTTATTTATTATCTGCTTAATTTAAATATCAATTGTATATTCTCTGATTAGATGTTAACCAAAAGGCTTTATTCACACTCTAGGTCCGGGGTTTGGACCTGGGCTCAGGTATTTCTTTTTTTTTTTTTTTTTAAATTCTTTTGTTGTATTTTCTTTATAACAACTTCAAGGAAAATGTTATTATTAACAAATCATTCAAACACTGTATCATGTCATATATATATAGGGATTTATTTATATATAAACATTTAGCAAAATTCAGTTAGACAGATTAAAACATAGGTGTTTCAGATGTTCATGCACATGTAGTCATCAGGGGAGCCACCGATTCACATTCATAGCTTCACGTGATGCTGTAATAGGGTACTTTTAATCTATTGCCAGAACTCAATTTTTGTAAGGAGTCTCTGTCCGTGAATGGGCAAACAGAAACTCCAATGGAATCGCTAAAAAATAACAATAAAGAAATTGCTGAACGGACACACACCAAACATTTCTTAGATAAAACACCACTTTTTTTCTGTACTAACAGATCTTGTAAATAAAATATAGAATTAATAAAATCATTGCATTTATCATATTCCTTAATTATATGATAATTTAATAAGTACGAGATATTTGTACAATTTGCGTGTCTATAAAAAAATTTTTCTTTTTTGTTTAATTAAATTAAGATTTAAAAATATAATTATAAATAAAATATAAAATTTTAATTTAAAAATTTAAATCAAATTTAATATTTAGTGGTCACTAAATTAGGATAACTTTTCCATTGCATGGACGGTTTATTAGCTAGTGTGCGGCCCCCCCATTCAATATAGAGATTATCAACAAATCCCCAAGGAAAGGAATGCCAGAAATTTGGGCGAGCCATCTGCTGGAAGTCAGAATGTTGCCAGTCTGCCGTCTGTTAGAATTTGACGAGGTCCCCCCTATGTTTATGGGTCCCGCTTTGGGAATAATGGAGAGAAATTAGTGTGGACCACCTCCCCATACTTTGGAAAGATTTTTTATTTTTATTTTTATTTTATGTATAGAGTATAACAAATGGGAATTCCCTACAAAATTGCATAAAATTTACGATAAAAGTTGTATAAAATGCAAATTCACTTTAGCATAATGTTTTGCAAACCCCCCCCCCCACCCCCATTTTTTGTGTCATGTAGATAAAAAAAAAAAAAATTGCTATAACTTGTATTTACAAAGTAACAATTCCTATCTGAATTCTCACAAGCTTTGGGACGTCAGCAGTTTTTTTTTTCTCCTGCTAGCAATAATAAAATAATAAACTGATTTTCTATCATCTTGTACATAATTATAGCTTACTTTACTGCAGCAGTCCAATTTTCTAAATGTTTTCTTTGCAAGCAAATGTGTTCATGCAGTTCATCGGTGGAACAGTTTGCCAAAACAGTTGCAATTTTAGCACAAATGCTAGCTGAAATTTTGGCAGAGAAATTGGGCCGGAAATCGAACTTCTTCCAAGAAAATTGTTCGCCAAGCACTTGCTATCTTCGATTGAACCGATACCCACCATGTCCAATCCCTTTGGAAGTATTTGGCCTCATGCCGCACACTGACAGTGACTTCCTCACAATTTTGCACCAAGATGAAGTTGGCGGTCTGCAATTGGTCAAGGATGGCAAGTGGTTTGCTGTTAAGCCTAATCCTGAAGCTTTAATAATCAACGTTGGAGACTTGTTTCAGGTAATTTAATTAAGATCTCTCTGTTTTTTTTTTTTTTTTTTAATAATAAAAAAATTCTCTACACCAGTATATTTTTTTTTTTTACACTTTTTAGTCAAGGGGTTCTAATCGAAGTAAATTCAAACTTGAGACCCAACGACTCAGCAAATCTCATTCATAATATATACACACTCACTCGTTAAACTTGATTAAAAGATTAACACCCTTCAATTCCATGGCGCCAGAAACATTTTAATTTCCATAGAAAAATATCATTGCCCCCCCCCCCCTCACCTAGAAGAACAAAAATTCTTCCTTTTTCTTTTTCTTTGTTGATATTCTCCTTGAATCATGAATGTTGTCTGCTAACTGATGGTCCTATATATTTATGATTCAGGCCTGGAGCAATGACATTTATAAGAGTGTTCAACACCGCGTTGTTACCAATCCACAAGTGGCGAGATTCTCCACGGCTTATTTTTTCTGTCCTTCATATGACACAGAGATACATAGCTGCTGTGAGCCTTCGATTTATAGGAAGTTTAGCTTTGGAGAGTACAGACAACAAGTGCAAGAAGATGTCCGAAACTTTGGTGACAAAGTAGGGCTCCCAAGGTTTCTTGTTCAGTAAAATATTTTTTTTTTTTTTTTTTTTTGCAAAAAAGGGAATTGACAAAGAAAAGAATTAAAAAATAAAAAAAATAAAAAGTATGAAATGTTAGTCCGCTTACTTTCCACCAAGCTTTTCCCACGAAAGAATTTATTGACCAACTCTAATTTTCTCATCAGTGCTTTCGGGAAATGAAAATATATAGTGATACGACGTATTTTATTTATTATTATAGGAGTGAATGCTTGGCTTAATATTCATGATTCTTGTTTCGTTTATTGGAATTTCTACTGATTGTCTCATTTTTTTTTCGTTCTGTTACAAGCTCTAATGGGTCAATTTTTTATACAAAGAAAAAAAATAATATTGAAAAATCTTTACATAGAAATATCTGAACTTAAAATCATAAAGAAATTATTAAAATATAAAATTTGACTGTCTAGTAAAATAGTCAAAATGTTCATATAATCTATCTAATCATCTATATATTTCTTAATTTAATAAAATTTTTTTATTAAATTATATTATATCATATCAACGCGTATTTATTGCGTTATTTTTATATTGCCACCATGTTCTTCCGTAAGGTGTAAAGCGTTATGTTGAGACCAAATTTCTGGAACTTGCTGAGCCCACCGTGAACAGCAGAGGGTGGTGCCAAAAATCTTGATGGGCCTCGCCTGTGCAGCTCAAGAGATGGGTCAGATCCGATTTCTCTTACTCGGACCCGGTAACTTAGCTATAGTCCGACTTCATGGCTCCATGAAATAGAGAATTTAAAAATTTCTTAAGTTTTAATTTAATCTAAAATAAATATAATATTTAAACCCAAATCTCCATTATTGAAAATTTTTCTTCGAAGTTTGATTATGATGTTTCATTGCTTTTTTTTCGAGATGGAATACCAATAAATTTATAAAATTAAAATATAAAATATAATAATCGTCAATATTAAATTGGACAAACAAAATACTAATTAAAAGAAGAGGAAAAAATGGCAAAAAAGAAAAAAAAAAATGATTTCTTCGCCAACCTCTACCCTGCGTCCCCCGCTATCCTCATCGGGTTCCGGTACCCGACCCAAGTCCAACCCACAAAGCCCGAAAGTTCTCTGTATACCCGTAACCCAAAACCTCTCCGAACAAGACTCCCAGCCTCAGCCTCGGAAGCTGAAAGGCAGCGCTCAGCTCAACCGCTGGTCCAGGGCTCGTGCCATCCGTTACGGCCGCAAACTAGACCCCAGGTCCGGGGGCCGGACGCAGACGCTAGAACCGAACCGGCAGGGCCAACAGCTCAGAGACAGAGATGGAGACAGTGAACCCAAAGGGTTAGCAAGTGGGGACGGAGACGATGAAGCGGAGATCGATGTTGGGAAGTCTATTTACATGGTGTCGGACGGCACGGGGTGGATGGTGGAACACTCCGTTAACGCCGCCTTGGGTCAGTTCGAGCACTGTTTGGTGGACCGCGGTTGTCCAGTAAATACCCATTTGTTTTCAGGGGTAGGTAAATTTGTGTTGAAAGGAAATGCCATTGCTTGTTTATCGATCCTTTTAAAGAAACAATATTTTGCTGTAAGAAATATGAAAAAAGATGACATCTTTTTGATTTAGTTGTGTCTGAATTCGGGAGGTTAATAGGGATAATGAATCTAGAACGTGAAGTTGGTGCAATTTTAGTGTACACTTTGTTGTTGGGGATAATTTTAGGACCTTTATTATCAATTTTATTAGGGGGCGAGCCTTTGCATATCGGAAAGTTAAGTTTGCTTTCACTCAGAGATCACATGTTTGAGTCGCGCAAATAGTTTCTTTCTTTGTTAGAAACAAGGGTAAGGCTGCGTAGATTGTATATTGGACTCTTTTGGTAGATCTTACAAATGGGGAGTCTCGTGCAGATTGTCAATACTTTCAAAGAAACAAGCTTTTGTTCTGAAAATTCTAAAGGGGAAAAGAACATATCTTTTTGGTATTTGTTCTTTGAAATTTGAGCAAATTCTTCTGCCTTGAAAACTGAATTAATAGTTGTCATGTCTATACAATTGGCAGATTGATGATGCAGAGAGATTAATGGAGATAATTAAGCAAGCAGCTAAAGAAGGTGCAATGCTAATCTACACTTTAGCTGATCCTTCCATGGCTGAATCTGCCAGAAAAGCCTGCAAGCTATGGGGCATACCATCTACTGATGTATTGGGGCCCATCACAGAAGCCATTGCTTCTCACCTTGGCGTGTTGCCTTCCGGCCTTCCCCGGGGAGCGCCTGGGAGGAATTCCCTACTTTCAGAAGAATACTTTCGACGAATTGAGGCAATGGAATTCACCATCAAGCAAGATGACGGGGCCTTACCCCAGAACTTGCACAAGGCAGACATTGTTCTCGCTGGTGTTTCTCGTACGGGAAAGACACCATTGTCAATTTATCTGTCCCAGAAGGGATACAAAGTGGCAAATGTGCCTATTGTTATGGGTGTGGAACTGCCAACAAGCCTCTTTAAAGTAGATCCCGAAAAGGTTTTTGGTTTGACCATTAACCCTGTAGTTTTACAGACCATTAGGAAAGCAAGAGCCAAGAGTTTGGGATTTAGTGAAGCGGTAAGGAGCAATTATTCAGAGATGGGTTATGTAAGGGAAGAGTTGGAATTTGCTTGCAAACTTTTTGCACAGAATCCAGTTTGGCCTGTAATTGGTAATATGCTTTACCTTTAATAGTTGTGAGTTCTGGATTATAAATGTTACTACCTTTCCAAATCTTTTTTAAAATGAAGGATGAAAGGCTTGAAAGTAGATAGATGCTAAAGCTAGCTTTAAGGCCTTATTTGGATCAATATACTAAAGTTGACTTCTATTGTTATTCATTCCTGGTTGCAGAAGTTACAGGAAAAGCAATTGAAGAAACTGCAGCAGTTGTATTAAGGCTTTATCATGACCGGAAGCACAGATGTTCAATGCCACGAATCTCAAAAAGATACTAACATGGGTCTGCTATTAAGAGATTGGATACTAAAATCATATGGTACTCCTTGTATATATCACAGATCAGTATTGTAAAGGAATATTATCTTTTTAATAATTGCATAATTTATGCTAAATTGGATGGAACTTTTGTTGTACTCCTTATCAATCTTTATATTGGTAAAAACAGCCACAACTTCTGCAGTGGTGGAATTATTATATTATAACAGATGGATGTTTTAATTTTTTTACTGTGCATTAGGGCGCATGGATTTCTGTTTTAGATGCACTATTGTGGCCTTAAATATTTATTGCAGTTCCAGAATGAGTCTTCATGTACCCTTTTGTGTCCCTCAACCTACTTTGCTTATGTTACTTATTTTACCATTTTGCTGTCTTGTGTTTGATTCTTCCTTCTCTTTTACTTTTCTAATTGTGTGTGTTCCTGGGGTTTTTGGCGTGGGTGGTGGGGTGGGTTAAGGATGTTAGCTGCAATTTTCCCATGACAGATGATATGCATTTTAATTTTGCATGTGATGTTCCTCCTACTGAACCTTCGATTTAAGCTGTGTTGTATTCTTTATTTCTGTAGATAGTAACTTAACTTGAAGTGCATTTTGCCCCACGTTCAATTGGTTAGAAGACCTGTGGAGAGACTGCTTGCTTTTTGAGCTTTTGAATGGTGATGGCTACTTTAGTGTATATTCCCTTTTGGATGGATGTCCTTAGATCATTGCTTCCCTCTGGTGGGAATGCTTGCAGATACCGCACCAATTTGAGCATCGCCAGTGCTATGCATAATGACTATTATTATGGCATTCCCTTCTCTCTGAGCCACTTTGAGGACTGCACAATATTTGGTAAGAGAGCCTAAAAACTTTTGAGTGCGCATGCTTGCCTATGACATTAATTCTTTACTGCCTTTAAATCTGATGTTAGTGGCCGTATCCCTTTCTTTGTATCGGGCACATGAAAGCCATGTACACCCAAAAGGGTCAATCTAAAGTGGGAATGCCAAAGAGAGCAAACAGAATTACAAGGCGTGGGACAAAAAAAAGTACTTAAAAAAGAGCAAAAGCAACTATTCCATTCTCCATTAGCTGTGCGGGTGCACAAGAAACAATATTAGGCACCATCATTCTTCTTCTACATTTTTTTTCTCCCTACTGTACATAAGAAAATGGAGATTCCTTCCTTTCCCACGACGCATTATGCCTTTGTTTTCATGTAAGAAATTAAGTAAATACATGAGATTAAGGAAATGCCTTGGAAAAAGTTGGGGGCCTCTGCCTCTGAGTTCCGTGGCCATTACCTTTCATCATCTATACTTTCTTGATCATGCCTTTGCCTCATCAAAACAAGCCCGATTCTCACAATTAGGACTCTCATCATCACCTGATTGCTTTCATCTCTATCTTTCATCTCAGATTTTGCTCCCAAGGTGATCCATGATTATTTTCCTTTTCTAGGAAAGTGCCGATGGTTGCTACTTTTGATCAAGAGCATTGTCATCTGGGCTTAGCTTACCAGCTGAAAGTGTCAAGTATATCAGCAGAATTGTACCAATGCTTGACCTGTCACAAAACGAAAGTAGAGAGGCACGATCCACTTAAATATTTTAGTTCTTTGTCATAGTCAAAACCACTGAGAATGTAACTGTACAGTGGGCAATATTTATATGGCCTCCATTGTACCCAAAAAGGAAAAAATGTTGAAGGGAGGCCGCGGGGGAGGGGGGGGGGAGGGATTGTAAAACTTACAAGGTGGCAAACAGAAAGAGAACCCTTCTGGGATCAAGGACCCATGATGTTGCAGAACGCTTGAAACTATTTCGTCTTAAGGTGTATCTGCCTTCTGTGGAGGCATTGATGTTGCCAGTTGTGACGGTGATCTGATGATGATTGATTTGTGTGTTGCTGGAATAATCAGGGGTCCCTACAGCTACTACCGAAGCATTTTCAGGCGTGCTAGCCCCTGCTAAAGCAATTGCAGATTAATGAAACCATTCAGGATCACGCACATCGTACTACTTACCTAAACTATATATTTTTCAATAATGTAACAACAAAATGGTGGGTGCAGTGTAATCTGTGATGGGAAGGTGAACTAACCAAACCAACCAAAGTAACAAATTCAATTTCTGTACTCTCAGGTGGTTGACTCTAAAGTTTGGTAACACTTCACTTTCATAACCATAACTATCTGATAATGGTAGCAGCTAGTTCCTCAAAAAGAGAGAAAAAAAAAATGGTAAGAAGGAAAGAAGAAGAAGATAATGGTAGCAGGTAGAATGTATCATAATTACAGTGGATATAAGAAGTAAACAGTCTTCAGTGACATCTTCCCAACTCGATAGTCTGTGTTTGGCATAGCAGGGAATGAAGACCAACTCAATTGAAAAAGTCAATTGATATAGTGTAGGTAACTAAGATAGCAGGGATTGATAGAGTTCTTCAGCACTCTGATTATATTAACGAAGAAAAAGAGAGCAAACAATAAAAAAGAAGAGACAAAAATAATAGAGATTAATACGTTCATCACCCTCTAGGAATAATAGTGCCAATTGTGGGGATCACCTCACAAATTGGCTTTACTGTCTTATAATGGTGCCAAGTGCGTCGAAATCTGAACTTTATTCCATTCATTGTCATTATCTGCCAATGTCTCCCTCACACAAAGAGCCAAAGTTCCAGCAAGACAGAAGGAATTGAAGCATAAAAAAATGAAATTGGGGAAATCTAGTAGATTATCTGTAGAAAAGAATTACCCATAAATCTTTTTCTTTCATTAGTTTATGGCAAAATATAAACAAAGACAATGTCTATTTCTTTGGTGATTGCCAATCTATCAGCAAGTACGAAGAGGAAAAAAGATGAGACAGAACAAAAACTGATCATCGTCCCATGATAGAAACAAAACAGAACATGTGAGTCTGTGTTGCCAGATTATTACCTCTTGGCGAAGAAGTGGCCACAGTTATCTCTCTATCATTGGTAGATGTATTGGGATTATTAATCTTCTTGCTCTCGACTCCTCGTTGAGACCCTTTTCTGGACAGGTTCCTCTGCAACTATTAGGATTATGAACACCATTTAATCAACCTCATTAAGTTAATATTAGAATCAACGAGAAAAAAGAGAAATAGACAAAAAAGTATATATAAAAAAAAAAAACATAATGACAATTTAAAATTTAAATATCCCTCTGCTCAACATGAAAAATGCAACAAACACAAATTCAGCAACAAACTCCTTGAATTAAGCTGAGGAAGAAGGAAAAGGTAGAGAAGAAAGTAAGACAAAAAAATGAAAAACTTACTGCGATTCTTGAATTTGCATTCATATCTTTGTTGCTTCCATGTGAGAAACTTTCCATATCAATCACAAAACCATCAGATTTATCCGCCTTGTATTGCAGACCATTGACGTGACCAAAAACAGAGATTTTCTGGGTTTCGATGCTTTCTTCCAATTCTCCGGCCTCAGACGAACAAGCCATTTTCTAATCCAATACAAAGAAGATTAGAAAACAAGAAAATGAAAAGAAAAAGAGAAAATAAAAAGGGCCTGTGGGTGAGAAAAAGCATAACAAGAATCGTTGATTCTGCTGAGAAAAGACACTACTAAATAACTGTATGGTAATTAACAAATGGACAAAAGAAACCAAACCCAGAACTCAAAACAACGTCTTACAATGAGAAAGAATCGACCTTTACGAGGAAACCAGAATTATTAAAGAAAACCCAAAAAGGAGAAAGGGGATTTTTCACTCACCAACTTCGGGTTATCCGCCATTTCCATCACTTTCCCAAGAAAATGAAGGGACCGAAAAAAGCAAGATGGTGCAGCGTCAAAAAGGAGAGCCCTTTATAGGTCAAAGGTTGAGACTGATTAGTACGCATAGAAGACATTTCAAAAATCAAACAAAAAATTAACATAAAAGTGATAATTCTTATTCTTTATTTCACCTTTAAAAAAAATAATTATGTAACGATAATAACAAGAATAACCTTAAATACAAATGAAGCAAGACTATGTTTTCAAAGAGTTTGGTATTGAATCTTCTTCAACCACACCTGCCCTGTAGCAATTGGAGGCTATGTCTCTACCGGTGCCTTCATTAATGACAGGCACGAAATGTTGTAGATGAACTGACTTCTAACCACTTTGTGTTTTGTCTTGCTTGACAGAGGCCTTCCTTTTTCACTTACTTTTCATTAACAAGAAGAAGAAGAAAAAGATTAAGGAATTGGAACGGAGAATTAAAATGTGAGTGGGAGAATGTGAACATGTGAATTGGTGTTTGCAGAGAGAAAACGAAGGACAGAGACAGAGGAATTGTAAGCTACTGGGAGGCTGCTTCTCTTATTTATTTGGAGAGTTTTTTAATATGTTGGTGTTGTAAAAAAAATGGGAAATGTATTTGTTTAATATTTTCTCGGATAGCTAGTGGACCAGAGGCACTGAAACTTAGCTTGTCTTGTTGGTTACAATTTAGTACTTTCATTGGGACATGCCCCCTGTATTAATGCCCACGTACGAGTTTGAAGTGGAACACTGCAGCTCATTGAAACATGTTGTAACGCATAATGGGTTGTATCCTTTGCACAGTAATGCCCTGTATTTTTGAAATAAAAGTTTTATACGAACATCTGGGTTGTTTCATAGGATAACCTTTTGAATACTTGAAGAAAAATTCCGAATTTCAAAGGATAGTTAATTAATTTGTAACTGGAATTTTGCACATTGGCATTCACTAGAAACAGATAAGGTTTTTCGAATTTTGCATCTTTCATACAAATACACGCTCTTTTTGGCTGATGGGTACCCTTGTCATCGTCGATTTATTGGCCAATTGAGCGTACAATTCAAAGGCAATCATCATGTGTTCGTACCCAACAATTCAAAAATTGGGAATTTCTTCAATTTACAGCCCACAAATTTTCTTGCTTAAATTATCCCAATTTTATTCTTCAAAGAACAAATATTGGGAGTTATACGGATATGGTAGTGGTTTCACTGCGAGATACATCTGCGAACGCTGGCCTTTTTCTAAGAGTGAAATGGAGAATTGTGCACATGTTTGACACTACTGTTTGATCAAAAGGACCTAAGATCTATTTCAATTGGGAATCTATAATGTATGACAGTAGGCTGCCAATAATAGATGACAACTAATACATCCAGCACACAGACAAATGATCGGAATGGACTAGGCTTAGGCCGAGCTGACTTCCATGAAACTTTGGCCGTTCGGCTTCACAGGGAGTAATGTGAGAATTAAGTTGATATTCGCAGGGAACTGACTTCCATGATATTCACCAATGACTGGCTTAGGATATTCACGTGCATAAGGTCTTTTGTGCTCTGATGGACCTACAGTTTATTGTTGAATGTCTAGTTCATGATAACTGTAATTGATATGCATACATTGCGTGCTAAACCTAAAATTCTAGAATGACTTCATTTCTCAATTGTGACCCAACAGCAATGTTTGTGGCCATAACAAGCCGTTGAGATCATCCTATTCCGTGCATCGGTTTACAGACTTGAACACAATAACTTAAGGTTCACGGCAATTCATTGGAAAAAAATGAAAATCCAAATCAAAGAAAGAATGACGAGAAAATTATGGTCACTTGAAGGTCACATCTTAAAATCAATTTTTAAAGGCGTTAGCGTAACGCAAGAGTGAGTTAGTCTACTTCGCTCCACTCTGGTAATCAAATTTCAATTTTCCAAACAAGACCACGAAAAGGTAAATTTTTAACTTTAGAGTTTGACATGTCATGCATTCTTGAGCCTCCACCAATAACTCAACTTTTTGACTTGAATGTTTTATTGACAAGCACGGTAGCCCGTCGCCCTCATTCTTCCATTGATCATGTTTTTGTGATTTCTACGGGTAAGGAAGGCATATACTTTGTTCATTCTTTTAGTTTAATGGTCTTGTATGTGATATGATTATATGTTAAAATTTACTATATAATTCGTTATTATCTTACTTTATATTATAATTTTTTCCATTAAATGTTTTATTGACATTTATAGAATTTATGAGGTTTAATATTCATGGTTTACTATCTCATAAAAAATTATTATAATAACTAAAAATTTAAATTTTTAATTACAAAATTTTAAATTTTTATTTTAAAATTTGTTGTAATAAAGAGAATTACTTTTACCGTATTACTTTTAAACTAATTGACTTCTTAATTACCAGGAAACAAAAAGCACTCATGATTTGATTTTTTAAACCATATCAGGGAGATTTTTTTTTTTTTTAGAAAAAAAGAAAAACATGATAATCTGCAATTTGTCAAAAAGTACAGTGGTGGAGTGACCTGAATATTTAGTTTCAAATTTATAGTTCTTTTCTGAAAATTTTACAAACGAAGAAGGAAAAAACCTGGTAAACTAAAGCTAGTCTGACGAAAGCAGGGAATAGCAATGGCATACTTCCGAACAGAATTTTTTGTTTCTGGGGGAGCGAGGGGGGGTGGGACTAAGAAAAAAATCTGGACATATGACCTGTAACGATCCAAATGCTTTGGGAAAGGTGCGCGCAAGAATCACCCCATTCCCAACGAGGATGCATCCCCTCTCCCACCAGTGTAGACAACACCAACAATATTTTGAACTAAAATAACACCGGCAATTATCCTCCGGGATATTGCATTTCGGTGCAGACAGCCAAGCCAACACATCAGAAACATTAGATTAAGTCCCAAGCCTTACAAATTTGCAGGCTCCACTAGCAAGATGTATCGGTGCCTACGTTATTATATGCATGTGTGGTAGTTGATTGTCAGTGGGATAGGCTTTTGACTTAAATCGAAAGAATTAATATACATACTAGGGTATACAAAAAACTGACGTGCGATATGATTTGATTGCAACCAAAAAAACAAAAAAATAAAACAAAGATATGTGTCATTCTAATGAATTGATTGAATAATTATAGCAAAAGAACATTAATGAATTAATAGAACGGTGGTAAACTAATTGAGATTCCAATCAAGAAAGATGATTAGCAAGTACGATAATCAATTGGTGAAGTTAAGTTGTGGCGCGTGTCAAGGAAGCGATGTCTTGCCTTTCAATTTCATATGACGGAGGTGGCGCTTGCCCATTTTTCCATGTAATTGAAAAAAATATATATATATATAATAAAGTGACATGTAGGAGTAGGTTCTCTTTAAACTAATTGATTAGAGAACCCTTGCACATGGATACTTTAACGACTCTAGCAAGAGAAGCTACACCATTAATGGCTCCTTTGATCCTTGTTTATTCTTAGTTCCGTATTTTAACATTTTAATATCTAAATTTTGACAGGACAGCGCAGCCCGAAGATAAAGGATTAACCTAAGTTAGCAGCGTGAGTACATTATTTACCTTCAGGTTTTGATGCGTGTGCAACAGGGTTGCAAATTGTTGCGAGGTAATTTCTTAGGAATTGCTTGATCTCGGCGTGGATGACGAGACTTTTGACTGAGGTGGGAGAACGTGAGTCATCTTCAATTTTAAAAGTCTCCGGTTGGAAAATTTTAACGATAGTCAATTAACCAAAAAAAAAAAAAAAGAAGAAAAGAATATATATATATATATATAACTTAAGGTGTATATAGTCAAGTGATAAAAAAGTTTGTGTGACTTTTGTGTCTAGGCCAACAAATTAAGACGCCTCAACTAATTCATTTATTTTTGGGTTGTCACCTAGAAGTAGTGAGAGTCCATGGTATTTCGGCATAAAAATTTAGATTTTATTTAAAAAAAATAAATAGTTAGATAGTTAATTGATTACTCATCCAATATCTTTTTTTTTTTTTTTTCAAATATATGAATAGAAGATTTGGATGACAATTTTAATTCAAAATTCAAACAAACTTAAGATTAAGAGATTGAATCAAACACATTTCAATTTTCAAATCCTACAAATCTATTCTACATTCGTGTGCCTTACGTTAGAGTTTGATGTGATACACGAAATGGGACAATCTCTAAGATTTCGATTCCAAAAGCTTTGGGGTTGAAGTTTAATAAACCAAGAAAGTCCTTCAACTTTTCATCATTTTCTAATCTATCTTTCGAGCATTTATTTTATGATGAAAATTTAATCTAAATTGATATTGGAAAGAAAAAGTGAAAGAAAAGAAGCCTGTGTTCTAAAATCCAAGTATTGACTAAAAAAGGAAACTGTGGAGTTTTCTATTGTAATGTGGGAATAGAAAATTCTACATAATTTTTATTTTTGTTGGAATTATGAAATGATGGATCACCTGATTAAAAACAGGTGGACTAACCTTGGGATAATGCACCAAAAGAAAGCTGGGCGATATAAAGAACAATGAGAATAATTCTAGGTCGCTTGGACAAAATTGTGATGAGTAACATGGCCACAAATGCGACAGCAAATGGGGTCAAGTACAAAGGCTTGTTTGTATTTCTTTCTTTCATTTTCTGTCCCCAACTCCTTTTGTCTCCTTTTTTTTTTTTTTTAATTCTTTCCTGGCAATTATGATTCAAAAAGGAAAGGAAAGGAAAGCAAATGAGAATAAGATCTTCTGAAAATTACAAAGAAATAGCTGCTAGGCCAAAATGCCTGGAGGATATGTGGTTTGTGGTGGAACATACTTGTTGACAGCTTTCTGTTTTTGGTGTTTGCTTTTTTTTTTTCTTGAGAAATTGACACAAACTTTTTTTTTTTTTTTTTCCTTGAGAAAATTTATAGTTAGGTTGGGTCATTGTTGTTCGAAAACTGAAGCACCAATGACCCATTTGCTGCACTAGGTGTTGGCGTTTACAATAAATGCCGATACTAAACTAGCTAGGCCCGTTGCGCCTCTGGGTTTGTCCCCTTTCTTGTCTTCCACTTTTGAGTTTGCCTGGGATGCGATATTCCTGAGTCCAGACTCATCAGTCCAACTATATTCTTTTTATGAGCCCTACGACCTCTACGTTATGTTTTGTCTAAACTCTATGTAAATAGAAAGGTCCGTACCTTCATATGATATACCTCTCGTCTCCCACTACTTTTTTCTTTCTCACTCTTATTCTATTTCTTTATTTTTTTAATTAAATTAAATAATAAAACTGAATTTTAATTTGACACTTCTTAGTCTTTTTTTTTTTTTTTTTGTAATTGTTAGATCTCAATCTTGATTCAGTCCAATATCTATAAAAATGATTCTCATAACTAAATGTTTTTAATGAAATGAAAATTGACAGGGAAAAATCTTACATGGCAAATACAAAAGATATTAAACGGAAATGCTTTCAAACTTAGGTGACTGTATGGGAAATGTTAGTTGAACAATTATTTGCTAATTAATTGAATTACGAGGGATTTACTTTAAAGAGCCAACTTTTTATATAAAATTTTTAGATGGATGGTTTTCTTGAAAAAGGAAAATTTGAAAAAAAAAAAAAAAAAAACACAATAAAATTTCAAAAGGGTTGTGAAAATTTTATGAGATTTAAAGCAAATTTGTTGCAATTTACTAAAACCGGCCTAATTTCGAGGTTTCGAGCGATTGTAGCTGGGCCTTAAGGTTTTACATCATTTTCTGAAAGCAACTATTAACGACTAAATTTCCCATCTCCCAAGGGAGGAATTGACTAATGAATAACGACTATATAGGTTTGTTCTTCCGGTGCGGCATTATTAGATCCCATTGAATTTTTGGATGGCTAGCTAAGACCCCATGAAAGTGATCGTCCGATTGACAAAGGGATTATAATATTTCTGTTTTCTGGGGCATTTTCGTTTGGTAATGTCACGGCTACGAAATGACCCAACACATCAAAAATTCCGTTCCCATGGATTGCCATCCTTCCGGGAAAACCATCTGTTTGAGAAACAAAAAAAAAAAGGGAAAAGGAGAGGAAACTTTCTTAAAATCATCCAGACCAAACTGAAACATGTTGTGGTGTGTTCCACCAGGCTAGATTCCAAGTCCTTTTATGATTTTGTTGATGGCAATTAATATTCATGTCCAACCCACAATCAATACATGGATCCTTCCCTTATCTTTTCGGTCTGCTTATAGTTGGGCTTACTACTTCTTTTCTCTTTATAACCGTACATAAAGCACGTGGATCACCGTAAGAAAAATAAATAAAGATGGATGAGTTTTTAGGGCTCTTCTTTAAGCAGGATTATAATGAACAGCAATGGTAGATAACATTATGATTGCCGTCCGCATAGAGCAGCAAAATATTTGGATAATAGTGAGCAACAACCGGAAGGTGATGAGATGGTGCGTTGTGCCTGTACAAAATGTGGTTGTTGGATGACACGTAGAGTAGAGAATTTTGGTAATCTTTAATGATCGTGCTTGGGATTCCAACACATTAACGCTGGTTTATACCCTCCAAATCAGTGCGCCGAATGGGTTGTGGACTTTCCTACGTTTAAATTCTGAGATGGGTTGTAAGATTCATTAACAAATGGAGAGTTGCGGATTCATAAGAAAAAAAAAAGAAAGAGGAGATTGAATAGTTCTTTAAGCCTCAAGAATATGTTCAAGACCAAATCAAAGTCAATTATCATCGTATTTGGTTAATGTTTTCCTAGCTCCAACATCTTATTCCAATTAAAGACAATCCTCCAGTGAGGCTAAGTGACTCGACAGATCAAAGTACTTCTTGAGGCATAGCTCTAAGAATCGAACTTTCATTAATAAGGAGATGAGCATCTCTACATTACTAATTAAGTCGATCAAACCTTGGTGTTAGTAGGTTGTTAATTTAAACACAGGATCTTTACTCTAAACGCATACATACACCAAGCCCAACTTCTCACTCCAATTGGAGACAAGTTATTTATAATGATACCAAGGGTCAAACCCTAGCACTGACAAACCAAAGCCATAAAAAGGGATTCAAGAGAAAATATGAATTGTTAGTTTGAATCGAAAAAATTGAACTTTCATTATTTCCGATGAATATGGAAAAGAAGAAAAAAAAAAAAAGATTTTTCGTTACCAAAAAGAAAAGGAACTTTCATTAATGAGGACATAAGCATATCCACATTATCAAAAACCTTCATTAATGAGGACATGAGCATATCCACATTATCAATTAGGTCAATAAACTTAGCGATGGTGGGTCATCAATTTGGCATTTGGGTAAGTAAATAAATGTTTTTTGTTTTCACTCATTCTCTTTCCACTCTGATCTTGAGCACAAAGTAGAAGGAAACCAATATCTCCCAACCACTCACTTTGGTTTGAAAGCTAACTACACAAGAGATGTTCAAGTAAAGGGAAAGGCCAAAATGATAATTTCAACGGCTATGTGTGGAAATGAGCAATGATCCAATTTCTTGAAGGGGAAACCAACAAAAGATTAAGTAAGCGTGGTCCCTAAAAAGAGATATTTCGAGCAATAAAGCATAGCCGTATACTTGCCCTAGCAATCAAGGAAGGCAACGTAGGAAATCCGATCACTTTTCTCTTTTCCCTATAAATGTCCAAAAGTCTATTTCAAGTGTCAAAAGAATAGAATCTTCTAATTTTTTCCCATGTGCATGAAAGTTTGGACCAACCATCTCTTATCCGTCCCGTCCTTGGTAGAGTAATTAAACGCCTGGAAGCAAACAAGATGTAGGCACAAGAGGCGTAAAATGGCGACAACGATCTCAAATTTAATTATCTTATTATACTCTAGAGGTTTTATTCTTACTATAAAGTTATGATAAATTTTTATTAAAGTATTTAAGTTTTATTGATTCTAAAATTTATTGATTTGAAACAATTTTAAATGTGGACATATTGTTATTTTATTTTATCTTTTTATCCCAGTTTGTAACAGTAAATTTGATGATAATTACTTCAATACCATTAACTATAATTATAATAGCAATATCAGTAAGAATAACTTCAATCAAGCGTAATCATAACCCATGTTGCAAGCAACTTACACCGTAATCTAGTGTGCAGTCACGGACGGATTTAGCTGGGTGGTAAATCCCTCTCGGCAAAAGCCCATTAATTAGTTTTAATTTTCAATGAGGTGCCAATATTGGGCTTCAGTGGGCTTCCCAAAAGATCTTCGGCCTGATCTTACCTGGTTTTTAGATCTTTGGAAGGCCCCCCACCCTCTTTCAACCCTAAAAATTGTTGCCTTTGCTTTTCTAGTTTGGAGGCTGCCCTTTCAAAATATTAGAAAATTATTATAAAAAAAGGGGAGTTTTTAGTCTTTTGCACTATGAGAAATTGTCAAGTAAATATACATTTTTTTTTTCCGCCATTAATTTAGGTCAATGAATATGAGTATGACAAAACAAAAAAGAAAGAGAGAAAAAAAGGTGTAATAATAGCAAACGTGAAATTAAAACTTGGTGTGGAAGGATTTGGGAAATTAAAATATTTTCTAGATTCATCACTGTTCTGATAGTTTTTTAATTTTTTTTTTTCTTGGTTTTTCCGATTTGGTGTTGAAGAATTTGGGTTGAGTGCCTACGCAGCTTTTAGACGCGGATTTTCGTTGGTGTCTTGGTAACAAAGTTCTGAGTAGAACAGGGATCACAAACATATTTAAAGGGACAAATGGAATGGAAACTTGTACTTTCACTCGATTGCCAAGAAGTGGATCACGCATTAATGTTCCATTCGTCCAATGTACAATTTGATGGGACCTTGTAGTGTTTGAATTGTTTTAGTTTTCAACGGTTGATACTGTTTCAAAATGTGCGTTAGGTAGATTTTTCTTTTATTATTAGAATATCATTGCATAGATACAACAACTCCTTTTCTTTATGCAGATCCAACAATAAAATATCTGCATAAATTTCAAATCCCTTTAACGCCATGCCATCACATGTAATTTCTTAATTTCAAAAAATTATTTATAAACCCCTACACCACTCTGGAATTTGGATCCCAAAAAAAAAAAAAAGAAATCACCTTCGAACCTCTTTGCAGAATATTGCAGGCCAGAAACACTACGATATAAATTTCGGATGTGGAAGAATTGAAGTGTGAACAAAACAGATTTGAGCAAGATCCAATTTCATGGTGATGGCAGGACTGAATTGGCAGACCCCATGTGGATAGATCTTGTGGATTATAGTGTGCTTTGCCCATAATGCACTTCAATTCTTCTCCTCTGTTAACAAACATATGGATATCAGGATTCCTAGACTGTTAGCACTTAATTACCATTCCACTAATCGTAAATTGTGTTTACCTCTAAATTTATAAGGAACAGTATCCATGTCAACGTACGACACATTGGGCTGTTTGATTTTGGCCTTGTCTACCGACTTCCGTAACAAACAAAAGCTTGAGTTGCGCTGCCACACAGCTGTGGAACGTGTTACGTTTTGCAAAGTCAACACTCGGTGTGGTGTGAACAACGAGTTTAATACTGTTTATCGTGTGAGGGGCTTCTGTTGAGCAGAAGCCATCAAGCTGATTCATAGCATTACGTCACATGGAAAGTTTAAGGGCTTTGATTGAAGCCACGTATGTTGCGTAAAGATGAGTCAATAGATAATCAGAATATTTATTTCAACCAGTCCGAGAATTAAATCTTGCAAAATGGTTGTTAAGCTCAAATTTTGTTTCTTTTTTATAAAAATCTCATGTGGTGACAGCCTTGACATTAAATTGTCGGCACGCCCCAAGCATGTATATAATGAAGCACTTCATGTTTAAATTGCACTGCATTGCATTAACTTGATCCCAATCCTTCAGCATGGCTGCTTCCAAGCATTTTTCAGGTCTTTTGCTTCAATTAGTCCTTCTGCAACTCGTTTTAATCCATGCAAACGCGAATTTAAAAGTCGGGTATTATTCGAACACATGCCCTCGCGCCGAGGCCATTGTTAAGAAGGTTATTGGTCAGGTCATGTCCGTGGCTCCTAGCCTTAGTGGACCTTTGTTGAGGATGCATTTTCATGACTGTTTTGTAAGGGTAAGCAAACGAAACTTGTGTTAATAGCATTATGCTGTACATTGTCCTTAATTCTTACATAGCAGAACAGAGCATTGCTAAAATGTTACTATGTCTACAGGGCTGTGATGGTTCAGTTCTGCTAAACTCTCCAACAAAACAAGCTGAAAAATATGCAAGTCCAAATCTTTCCTTACGCGGATTCCAGGTTATCGATAGAGTGAAATCTGCATTGGAGAAGGCATGTCCTGGGGTGGTATCATGTGCGGACATCGTGGCCATTGTTGCTAGGGATGTCACGGCGGCGGTAATGAATTTCGTTCAATTCAATTCAAGTGATGTTTTATCAAAAAAGAAAAAGAAAAAAAAAAATGAAAACAATTTGCACAACTAATCGTATTCTGTTTCTATCATCTTAATTAGACCAAGGGACCGCACTATAAAGTTGAAACTGGACGAAGAGACGGAAGGATTTCCATTGCAAACGAGAGCTTAACCAACCTGATACCACCTTTTGCAAACATTTCTACACAGATAGCTGGTTTTCAAGCTAAGGGTCTAAGCGTGAAGGACTTGGTGGTGCTATCAGGTACTCTCAAACCTTCCAACAAAAAACTTTAACATAGTCATGAAGCAACAAAGCGCCTTTTAATGTACGAGAATCCTCTACAGTGAGGAACATACAGTTACACTACAAAGAGGTTGTTTCTGCGACATAAGCCTGCTTGCATTGTCTATTTCTACGGAATCCATAATAGATTTGTCATATTTTCATTGACCGGTGGCCGTGTTGGTTAACTACGTTCAAACTGTGATCAGATTTTGACTACAAATCTATTCTCTCGCATGCAGGTGGACACACCATTGGCACTTCTCACTGCTCTTCCTTCGATTCCCGCCTTTACAACTTCAGTGCAACTGGCGGCCCTGATCCCTTATTAGACTCCGAATATATACCGAAATTGAGGAGCAAATGCAAACCAGGAGATAATACTACCCTTGTGGAGATGGATCCAGGGAGCGTCAGGACATTTGATGAATCCTACTTTACACTTGTTACGAAGAGAAGGGGTCTGTTCACTTCTGATGCAGCCCTGCTTGACCATCCTCAAACCAAAGCTTATGTTAAACTTCAGGCTGCCACCAATGGATCAACTTTCTTTAAAGACTTTGGTGTATCCATGGTAAACATGGGCAGGATTGGTGTTCTTACTGGTACTGCAGGTGAAATCAGGAAAGTGTGCTACAATGTCAACAAAAAATGATGGAAGGGGATTTTGAGAGTTTGTACCTGCCTGTTTGGATTTAAGGGTTTACCATATGGTTTGATTTGCATTATTTGTGAGCCTCAAACTTTGCTCTTCTTGTGTATTGATTTCAGTGCAAAATTGATGTCCCTAATGTAGAGTGTTCAACAATTTGGATCAGAATAACAAGAAATTTTCTCCTTGTTAATGAGAATAAAAATATTCTTTTTTTTTTTTTTAATTTTTTTTATAAGCAAAATTTTAAATGTTGGGTCACTTCTCAACAGCAAATATTAGGCTAAAACTCAAAATCTGGAATGAATAAATTCTTTGAGCATCTCTAAACTGCATAATTAAGATTAGTTTGGTAATTATCAATGAAATGATTTTAGTTCAATATGAACTGATCAAATCCAACATGCTCAATATGTGACTAGTAAATTACAAGGTGTAAATCAGAAACAACTGCTAATTCTAGGAACTAAATCATAAATTTTGCCCTGGTGACAACCGGGATGTTCTTGGGTCCAAGTCTGGACCCGCAGAAATTTGGACTTCCCATTTTGAGATATATGGCTCTGCCTTGTTCTCTGAGCTACAGGATTAACGTGAACAATACTTTTCCTACGCGTCCTTGGCATAATATCAATGTTTAGGGCCATATCTAAAGTAGATGACTGAGAATGTAATATTATATATTGTATTCAATGTAGCGATTTAATTCAATGAGAATCTCAGAATATTTATACAAAGGCAAACATTGTTTGAGGTAAATCAAGCGCGATCACTGGCTTCAAAGCAATTTTTAACTCAATGCATTTCTTGCAGGTACAGCTATTATAATTAATTCCCAAGAAACACGTAGCATATAAAATGGAACATGCATCGCGTACAGGGCAAGTCTTGTTGCCCGAAGACCAAAGTTAACATTTTGAAATAGTTTCCAGCATAGCTGTATTGATAATTAATAATCATGGAATCGGATAATGAGAAACATTTTCCGTTCCATGGACCACCACTACGTATTGATATAATCTTTGCCAAGGCCATCTCCAATTTCTTTTACTGTCTTCACTGCATGACAACTTCCCACTTGCAGCCCTATATTATCTAGTGGATTTTTGGAGACTAATTTCCTAGGACTAAGCGTTTACCGTTGCACGAAAGTCTTAAGGAGACTTTAATGAAGCTGCATCTAGCATTGAAACACGGCACCTATTTCAAGGCGCCATGGATTGGGATGTCAAGCCTGGAGTCTAAAAGAAATACTGACAGTATTAATTAACAGTCGGTTCCAAACTAGCTAGAGCTCCCACCCCATCTTCTTCAATGAATTTCACCAATTATTTGGGCCGTGTGTGCTCAGCCTTCTTGGTTCTTTGCCTTTTTTTAAGGGAAGAAAAATGTTATTTTCTAATTTGCTCTCCCCAAGGATGGAATCACAAAATAAATTAAGTTGCTTCCCGAGTAAAAGTTTCGCATTGTTGCCCAACTAGTCGGTCAGGCACACGTGATTAGATCATCAAATAATGTAGTTGTTAGGTTTCTAACCTTTGGTTAGGTTAGACAAAAATATTAAAATAATATATGCACGTTTATTGCTAAAAGAAATCGATCACAATCTTCTCCGATTTCTATTGCATCATAGTTACTATGTTTCCAACCTTTAGCATTAAATTGGTAGAAGAAAATCATTACTTAAATTTGCACTTATTTTGTTGGTCATTGAAGGCTTATTGAGTAGGAAATTATTCCAAGAGGTAATTCTCTTGTTCACATTAATTCAATAATGGAAGAATACGTGAATTTTTATTCGTTACTGTCAGAATTTAATTTATGGTTATTGGCCCTATTGGGTCACAATTCCTATTTTCCAATATAGAAAAAATTAGGTGAACACAAATTCAATTGACTAAAGTTCATAAAAAATGTTTTGATATTATATTTTTACATTATATACTATATCAATACAAATTAATGTAGTATAAAAATATAAAAATATAATATAATGTATTTTACATTCACTTAAATCCACTGTATTTGTGTCTACTTAAATTTTTAATTTGCAAACACTCAACTCCTATATCTAGGTTCTACTACTTCTCTCATTTATAGATCCACAACTAATTAATTGTTTAACTTGTGCATTTTGTTTCGCAGCTTCGTAGCCTCGGGAATTGTCTTTTTGATAAGGAAAATTTTGGTCTATTTTTGTCTTATGTTGATTATAATATGTACAGAAGTTCTTGGACAGTGAGGACTTTCTGTGACAATTGGATCGAGGGAGGATACAATGAATAAAATTAGTTTTTACAATTTTTTTTTTTTCTTTTAGAAAAGGAAATGTTAACTTTGATATGGACAACCCACCGAGAGGTGAGTTCGTGAAACTACCTTGTGCAATGAGCACTCTCTGGAAGGACAAAGACTTTACGATCCGCTACTACATCACACCACAATTCACGGAGTTTCCACAAGTTTATTATTATTATTAGTCTATGCCCGTCGGTGATACCATATTCAATCAGGTAAACAAAGTATTGTGCAGCTGCTTGTTGTTGCCGATTCTGATCAAGTCGTCAAATGCAAGTTGCTTGGCAAACACGAGCGTGCGAACAGTTACCATATTATATTGTGTGTTTTGCATCTAAGATGTGTCAAATTTAACGTCTCTGGGTAATGAAGTTCGCGATCATATTGTTTTAGGTTCGACCAAAGTGATGCTCAACCAATGAAGCACGAGCCACGCTGATTTTCTTTTTGTTATAACTTCTGGGTTGTTTCAAATCGAATTCATCTAAAAATCTTTTGTCCCAAGATATCGGAATTGATTCTAGTTTTCCTGGTTTTATACAAGGGAAATAAGCCACGAGGACTTGAATGGTAATTGACTAGAAATGTTGGTGTGTTTTGATTGCGGAACAAGCAACCCCAAGGAGAAACAATGAAGATATTCTTTTCTTCTCCATGCAAAGCACTCCACATTCCTTGGACAGCTTCGTATTCTCCTTAGACAGCTACATAAACACCTCAAAAAAAAAAAGGGACAGTAATAAATGCTTCTGTTCTCCTCAAAGCATCGTTGGAGACCCCGTCTAAGAAGTCATACCCAACACGATGTTCACTTCCCACCAATTACCGGTGCAACATCGCCAGGCAGAGGCGGAGCCTCGAGGCCCGAAGCCCCTCCGCAGAGCCGGCTACTACGCCCGCAGGGTCCGGGAAACCTTCACCGCCAGGGTCGCAAAAGTTGTATGTTCCATATTCTTGTCCGTTCTTTTTGTTTTGGGCCTGGTTGCTTTTATTTTATGGCTGAGTTTACGCCCACATCGGCCCCGGTTCCATATCCAAAGCTTTTCGGTCCCGGGTTTGGGTCAACCCAATGGGTTCGAGAACACCGAAATAAGCTTCAATGTCACGGCCCGAAACTCCAACCAACGTATCGGGTTTTTCTACGGAACCGTAGAAGGGTCGGTTTTTTACAGGGACCAACAGATTGGGTCCACACCATTGTTGAGCCCATTTTATCAAGAGCCCAAGAATACTACTATCATATACAAGGTGTTGAGTGGGGCCACACTAACAGTGAATAGCCAGCGTTGGATGGAGTTCATCAATGACCGTAATCAAGGGATGATCGTATTCCGTTTAGGTATAACCTCTACCATCCGATTTAAGGTGTTTGCTTGGTGGGATAGCAAGCGCCATCGGATGCATGCCAACTGTGATGTCACCGTGGGCCCAGATGGCTTGATCTTGGCAAGTAATGTAGATAAGCGATGTCCTGTCTATTTCACTTGATGTAATTATTTCCCTGGTTTTCATTTTTTATAATTTTTTATATGTTTGGAGTTGAATTTGTATTGAGATGGTGGCAAATTTGTTGTAAAAATGGATTGCTTAGATTGCATGGCCTCCTCTAGAACACTTTCCAGAGCCTCAATGACATTGCAAAGTCTGATTCCACGTGTTTTCTTTTTTTTTTTTTTCTTTTTAAATTAAGAAGTTAGTATATTTCATCAAAAATATGTAGTGACAAATTTATAAAATTGGCACATCTTACACGTAATATTTTTTTAAAATGAGAAAAATGCATCCATTTATGTGAGAGTATAAGTGAGAACGATTCTTACTCAAATTAAAACTGTAAAAAAAAAAAAAAAAAAAAAAAGAATTAGACTTGTATATAAGATTATTGAATCTCCTTAACCAAGGCCAAATTTTAAAAGAACTTTTTGTCAACAAAAATATTTCTTTCTTACTCTACATCGTTTCTTCATCTCTAAGAAAGAAGCCATACCTTTTGTTTTATATCCAACTGCCTTTTGGGACGTAAGCAAAGTGTCACAGGATATCTTGATCCGGCCCATTCAAGACTAACTCCGTGGCAAAAGGCTTTGATCTGGACAAAGCTTTAATAAAGATGATGCAAAGGTTGTGACGGACAATTGGTGACTGGAAAAGAAATTTTGTCGGAGCTAATCCCCACAAAAGTCCAATTTAACAAATGGGTTGGATAATGTAAGTACCCTTTTAAATAAATTACCTTTGGAGAATATACATCTATTGATTTATAGAGATTAATTGCATAAATTTTATTAAAAAAAGATAATAATAATGACATCAAATGGAGGGAAGGGCCTTAAAACATGAACACGAAGATGCTCAAAAAGATATTATTATAGCATTAATAATCTTTCTGTCTCTCTCTTCACGCTCTCACATCTCTCTCCCTCACAATAATCATAACCTTTCTATTTTCAATTGCACACCAAAATCTTTTTTAGATTTTTTAACACAAAGCCTACGTGGCCTAGTGGGAAACGGATGAGTCTTTAGTAAAAGAAGAGCAAATGGAGTTAAAAGTTACGCGCGTTCTTTGCCATCAAGTAATTTGCTCAATGGAAAACCATGTCACGGAAACATTTAGCTCTAAGCGCCGCGTTTGTAATGGATTATGGAATGGCTGGTTGTCTCTTACTCGTTAAATATAATATGTAATTTATATTTTTAAAAATAAATTAAAATTTTAATGTAATATTAAAATTTTATGATAAAATGAATTTATATTTAAATTATGTTATTTTTATATTACTTGTTATATTTATATTATTTAAGCAAGCACTTGAATTGAAAGTATTTTTCATAATATTTAAATTTGGGCTCCAAGAGATTGGGGTGAAATCCGACCCATTATATAACACAGTATTACTCCAATGTTTGAGCAGTGTCACTCCAAGAGAAACTCCCCTCTTCTCTTCATGGCTCGCCCAGAGGCCTCAGAATCTCTGCTTCCTGTGTGTTTCTGGTTTCTTGAGGTTTCGATTGCCTTTGCTGCAATATCCTTCCTTATCTACTTATGTTTAATTCCAAAATATCCTGTTTGTACCATCACCGATGCCTACATTCCAGCCCTGGATTTCAATTCAAAATTGGCTCACGTTAGTGCTACTCGAAACGCCTCAGTCGTTCTGAAAATCTCCAATCCCAACAAAGGAATGAGTATTCGCTATGATGCCAGCAATTTAACCTTGGATTTCAATGGCTCTATCATCGGAAATAGTTCCCTGCCAAGGTTCTTTCAGGGCTACAGAATACAAAACCAAACTCAGCTTGATGTGCGAGTGAATTCTCGCCAACCCCAATTTTGGAGTGGAAGAACAGGTGGAGAAATTGGCATCAGAGCTTGCCTGGAGGCATCAGTGAAGTTCAAGTATAAAATATTCGGGACAGAGACAAAATATCGGCCGGTCCAGGTTCAGGGCTATGTGCCAATTGGTCGCAATGGAAGTATAGCAGGAAACAGGACCATTGAGCTACTAACTCAACCAGAAGAGCTGCAAATTCTGTGACGCTTTCCCGGAAAAATAAATCAACTATGAACGTTGGTATGTTAATACATAACTTCTTACTGTAGATCACAACAGTTTAGTTCATCTAATAAACTAAGTAACCTGGGCTGGGCCTGCAGTTCTTAGAAGCTCTGTTTTGATAATCTAAACCCGCCCGAACCTAGCTTAGAACAACCCACATGTCTTCGATTCGGCTGTCACGCGTAAGACCCCAGTGGCAGGTCGGTCTAGGACCCGGAGGTATGGAGGCAATTTTTTTACACTAGAGCCTAAAATCACATAAAGAAATTAATTACAATAATTGCTAGAAAATTAATTACATTTTACAATTGACCTCCTCTCCAAAGCATTGTAAAATCAATGGTTAATCTGTTATTAATGATATTTAATACTCCTTTCTCAATATATTTAATAAAGCCATCATTTATTTAACTATTACTTATTTATTTATGTAGTCAATTTTTAATAATTTTTATTTTTGCAAAATAATTTCTTTGCCATTGTTCATAACAGGTCAAACAATTGCTAATTTCAAGCAAGTAAATTAATTAAAAATAACATTTCTCTATCTTAATAAATTTTTACACAGATGATATGAATTTCTATTTAATTATTAAATGTCACAAAATTAAAAAAAAAAAAAAAGAAAATAAAACTGAGTGATGTGAATCTCATTGTGGGATTTTTTTTTTTTGGGTATTGGGTCTCATTCTTTTTTATAAGATATTAGCTAATCCCAGAGCTTATGGCAAACTCTGGGCATGAAGGAGATACTTTTCCCATACCTTTTTCTAATCTACTAGCATGGGCTCCGCGTTGCATCACCAAGGATCAAAAGCACCTCAAAAGAAAGGCACATATCTACTCCTTGTTTTGATTTTTCAAATTTACAATACCTACATATGACTACTATCATTCAACCATCAAGCAAACCAAAATACTTGCCTTTGTTCTCACTCAAACCACCATTCCATTCCCACAATTTTTAGAAAACTGGATCCTATAATGGAGTGCAAACAAGATCTTGAAACTTCCCTTGAGGCTCTCTCACTACCAAGATAAAAACAAATGTTCGGAACCAAAAGCTTCTATTTATGGTCTCTTCAAATTGTAGGCCTTTTAGGCTTCATTGTTCTTATTTTATGGCTAAGCATGCGTCCCAAAGATCCTACCTACACTATCGTGGACTTCTCCATCTCAACAACAAATAATCAAAATAATTCGAATGACACCATCCATTATACCCTAGAAATTGAAAATCCAAACAAAGACTCTTCCATTTACTATGATGACATGTTCTTGGTATTCTATTATGGGCAGGACACAGTGGGAGAAAGCAGAAAATTCACTTTCAAGCAAAAAAAGGATACAAGGGAACTGATGGACTACTTGAGTGTAAATACACGGCCATGGCGAGCTTTTGTCGCGGCAGCAGCAAATGCATCCGCTGAATTGAAGGTTGGTTTACTAGGTAGGTTTCGATTCAAAACTCTTGGGTTGAAGAGCAGGCATCATGGAATCAGATTGCAGGGTACTCTTCCAATTGGTTCGGACGGGAAGATATCTGGTGGGAAAAAAAAGGTTAAGTTGCATCATGCATCTAGGACATGGACTTTAAGGACCACTAGATCCCATTGAACAATGCTAAGGTTGCTTTGAAAAAAAGTAAAAAGAAAATCTGAATTTTCTATCTATTTGTTCCATGAATGTGCTTGGGAAATGGAATTTAAGAACCACGAGCTCCCATTGAAGAATTGTAATGTTGCTTAAAAAAAATAGGAATTTTCTATCTTTTTGCTGATGTTTCTAGCGTTGCAGATTCCCTGCATTCTTTTTTGATGTATGAAAACCTTTCTTTCATATCCCACGAATCATTATCCCCACGGAAGTACGTTTCGGGACGTTTTGCGGACTAACGGTACACTTTTAGAGTTTCTCCCTACCACCACTGCTTTTCCATATTTTATATATATTGGTTCCATGAATTCATTTGGCAAAAATACAAGAGAAAGTACGATAAGGACAAGGCAAAATTATCCAAACATCATGCTAATGAACTTATTCGGACCATTACACACTTTTTAATTCTAATTGGCCCAAATCAAGAGATTATTCGACAGACGAGCTCTTTTCAACTTTTTTTTTTTTTTTGGTTAATTGGTCCTAAGATTTGAATCTAGTTGCTGGGATCAACAACCTAACTGATAACCACACCTTTAACTTGTGCAAACTATTTCTAGCCCTCTTAGCTAAAATTATACTACATGTTTTTTTTTTTTTTTTTGTTTTTCAGCTGGCTTCAACTATAGATCTAACTTGAGAACATCATCCTCGAAAACGTCTCAATGCCACCAAACATAAGAAAGAAGGGCGTTTCTGATTGCCCTTAATTACATTAAATTTTAATTCCAAACATTTAGACCCCCTTTTTTCGTATTTACACCATAGCCCCTCGGTCAATTATCAAGAAGTTTTCTATTAAATCAAATTAATCAGTACCAAATTAATAATTGCCAAAAAAAAAAAAAACTTTATATTAAAACAAATTCCTAAATTTTGTTTCGAAATTATCCGTTAGTCTTTAAAATTCATTTCTATTAAATATTTTAATTTCTAATTAACCAAATTATACGAACTTAAATTCAATATCCTTGCATGTGATCAACAAGAAAGTTCATGAACATGAACTTTTTGTAATCTATTCTTATCCACTATCTTAATTAGCTTTGCACATTCTACGGTCACGGAGAAATTGTGTTTAGACCTCACAGCTGCAAGGCCCATAGAGGATAAAACAAGTAAAATCAAGCCTGATGTTCTTTTATGGTAAACAGGATGGTTATAATTGCAACTATATATAAATCCTAATTATGAGAAAAAAATAGCAAAAACACTTTGAATTATTCAATTTTGTTTTTTGGTCACAAAACATGAATAATCTCTATAAGACTTAGAGACCCTTTACTACACTCTCTAAGATTACAATGACGAAGAACCTAGGTGAAAACCAATACAGCATGAGATCGGTTGGAGATTGTTTAGGTTTGGAGTCTCCTTAGACCACAAATGAGGATGAGAAATGTCCCAGAGGTAACATAGATGTTACTTCATCTTCCTAAAAAAATCAGAAATGGAAGGAAAGTTTAAAAATTGTTAAATATATGCTCGTTAGGCAGCAGCAAATTAGTAATTTCCAACTTATTAGACAAAGAAAATCTTTGCATAAAATATATTTTCAAAATATTGTGATATATACAATGCAAATTAATTTTTTTTTAAAGGTTTTACGTCAATTTTTTTTTTTCTTAGATGTCGATGAATTTCGTGCAGGCCACTTTTGTCCACTTCCCCGTCCTTCAAGATGACATTAATTAATTTGTTTATGTTGTCAATATGGATGAAATGTCCGAATAGAACAAAACGGACAAAGAAAACAAAAAGGTGTGGAAGGCATGATTTGCTCTGATCCTAAATTGATTAGTGGAATTGGTTTTTTAGTATCATGGTATTTCATTGTATTCAACTCTTTTTATTGTCCCTGTTAGATGCATTTTCTCCACTCAAATAAAAAAAAATTATTCTTATTAGTTTTTACCTCAACTCCCATATCGAGATTTTTTAGAGTGAGGTGAAAATCTCATATAGGAAATAAAAATATAATTAATTATTTTTATTTTTTATAAATAAAAAATTATATAATGAATTATAAATATAAGAATTAAAGAAAAATTAAGAGAGTTAAAATTTTATCTTGATGAGTTTTTAGTCCCATTTTTTAATTTTACTAATTAAACTTTCAAGTCTCTTTTATATTATTTATTTTAATAATATTTACTCTTATCTTTAATTATAAACGTAGGTCATATTGATCGAAACACGTAAAATTAAAATTATTATTTCCAGTTACCATGTAAAATTAAAATTATTGTCTCTAGTTTCAAAGCCACAGTTTGGTTCATCAAGAAAATAGCCAATATTATAATAATTAAGTATTATTTTGAGAAATTTGATTGGAGTGTCAATTTTAGTAGGTGGCAGCTGAAGATGGAGGCCATGCTAGTTCAAGATGCCATCAACAAAGTGCTGCTAGGGAAATAGAAAAAGTTAGAAAAGATGTTAGATAAAGAGTTTGCCAGTCTTGACAAAAGTGCCACATCAGATATCATTTTAAATTTTTTTGGTAAAATTTTAAGAGAAGTAGTTATTAAAATTACTACTAAAGATTTGTGAGAGAAATTAAAATTTTTATATATAGAGAATATAATGGAGAATAGATTTTATTTAAAATAGAGTTTATATATATTTCGTATATTTGAAAGATCATTTATATTATCGTATTTGGATAAATTTGATTTTTTATTTATAAATTTGAGTAATATAGATATTTATATTGAGGATGAAAATCAAGTCCTATTATTATTGTATTTTATTTCCCATTTGTCTAAGTATTTTAGAAAAATAATACTTTATAATAAATAGATTTTTTTATAAAAAAATTAAGTTTATTTTGAAATTGAAAGAATAGATTGACAAGGATATAACTAAGGAGAATAGTAACAGTGGTCAAGTTAACAATTTGGTGGTTCAAAGTATATTAGATAAGAGAGATGCAAATAATCAGAAATTCAGTAGATCTAAATCCAAATATAGAAATTTGGTGTACAATTATTATAAAAAAAAATGACATATCAAAGTTAATTATTTGAAACTGAAAGTTAAGGATAAGGAGAAGTATAAAAGTAATGAGTCAGTTTAAATTAGTGTTGTAGAAGATGAGAGTGATGAAATTATTTTATTTGCTAATAATAAATCAAGGTCTATTCATGAATGAATTTTGGATTCTTATTACATATACCATGTGTTCCAATAGGAATTGAGTTTGCACCTATAAATCTATTGAAGGTGGGGTTGTCATGATAAGTAATGATACAGTTTACAAAATTACTAAGATTAGTAAGGTTAGAATTAAGACTCATAATGATATCATAATAACACTTACATGAGTCAAACATATTTCAAAATTGAAAAAAATTTTTATCTCTTTGGAAATATTCGAGACTCTTAGGTATACCAGTGAAGGTGGAATTATAAAAGTTAGTAAAAATACTATCGTAGTCATGAAAACTTATAGATTTAGAAATTTGTATATTTTATAAGAAATTATAATTGTGGGTACTATTGCAATTTCTATAGAGATAATTGCAAAGAGTAAGGTTTCAATTTAAAAAATTAGTATTAGAAATAATCCTATAAACATACTTACAAAGTTTTTTCCAATTGTTAAATTTAAGTCGTGTTTGAATTTAATTGAAGTGTTATGATAATTTGAGAGTGTATGAAGAATGTGAAACATTATTACTATAGTTGCATGTGAGATTTGAGTTAAGGTGGATATTTGTTAGTTTATGGCTTAGATTCCACATTGAAACTTTTAAAGATGAAGGTTAAAATTTTACATCGAGAATAAAAATATGATTGATTATTTTTATTTCTTATAAATAAGAAGTCATGTAATGACTTATAAATATGAAAATTAAGAAAAAATTAAGTAAATAAAAATTCTATCTCTATGGGTCTTTAGTTTTATTTTTAGATTTTATTAATTATGTTATAAAATTTTTTTTATATTTTTTATTTATTTTAATAATATTTATTTTTATTTTTATTTATAAATATAAATAAAATTAAATTATAAATTAGTATCTCTAATTTCAAATATTTTTTTTTTACTTTTATTATTATAACCAAAATATATTTACTAACAATTTTTGTCCGGACAAAGAAATTTATAATAAACTATATCGTGGCGAACATGGTAAAATTTTTAATGGCTGGGTTCAAACAGAAGTTGAACAAAATCCATAACAATTTATACGATATTTACCTGAGAAGCTAGAGATACTAGTTGGTGCTGGCGACGTCGGCGTTGACACTACTGGAGCCTTAGGTGAAACCGCCGCGGCTGCGATGGTTGGGCGACGGCACAGCTGCCGGATTATAGAAAATGTCCTTTTCATACCTGAATTGACAACTGGGGGTATATAGTCTCCCTCCTTGCCTCCCCGTGCAACATTGTGGAATCAATCGTATGGTGTAGTTCATGCACTTGGTACATTGCAACTTTGATAAATCAGGAGTGCATTGCACGAATGCATATAAAGTATCTTTACTTGTCGTTGCTCGAGTTTCCGACGGCAAATTCCAAACGAGAATCGCCGGAGGAAGCGATGCTTGTCAGGTTAGTTAACAATGCGTTCAGGGCCTGACTGAACTGGTCAACTTTGGAGACATTGTTTAGGTTGTACATCCAAAAATAAGGCCCCGACTCTGCGTTGCCAAATATGTTTCGATCCGTGTACCTTAACATGCAATTATCGTCCCAAATGATAGCCTCTTTCTGGTTAGGACAGCGTTGTCTCAGCACCTGATGGGCATTTTTGACACAAGTAGTGCAAGCAACTGGCTTGGTATCTCCTCGGCAAAGCGCAATTGCATTGGCCTGATCGTTGGTTTCCGCGAAGGAGCTGTTTTAAAAGCCATAGTTGATGTCAGAATCGGAAGCGAGGGAGGTGAGGAGGTGGTCAAGGTTGGTTTTTTAGGCACTATTGTTTGTGAAATTGCCTCTTTTTGAACATATGTTGTCTAAGGGGTCTGGTGCAATGGTGATATAGCATTGAATGAGAACGGGAGAGATCAAGAGAAAAAGTCTTGAAGAACACATTGCCATTTTCTGCCCTCATGGAATTGGGAGGCAGCTTCTGCTTTTTATGATGCAACTGATAATACCTTATATATTACGCATGTATGGGTGTAAAATTGAGGGGTTTTGTTAGAAAGATATAATATTCATAGACCGCGTATCTTGACTTTTTATTGTAATTAATTATTGTTATTATTTAATTTTTATATCTATAATAAATAACTTAAAATTATATTTTATTTATATTATTTATAAATTTTGCATTTTCTTATCTTTTACAAAAATTAAATTGAAAAATAATAATATTGATGTCACTATGAAAAGAAGGTGTAAGTATAGTGATGTATTGATAATGCCTATTATCTTTATATCTTTTATTATTATTATTTTTAATGCATAATTTTTATATAACATGTAATTAGCTACCAAGACTTGATCCAAGTATTAAAACCAAACAACATACTACTCTTTTTACATAACATTACATATAAGATAGTTTATTTTTCCCCTTTTATTTCTTGTTTTTAAGATATTAGCTATTTATGTTCACGGAAAGTAGACAATCTCCCAAAGCAAAAGCAAAGCAGAGATCCATTAAATCAAAAATTATACAGACATGGAGCCTCTCGTCAAACTCTCTATAATTCTACCGATTCTCGCTTTGCTTAGCTTTGCCAATTTCGCTGAAGCCGATTACCTTTATCACAATTGCCCGAACACAACTTTCAGGAACAACAGCATCTACAAGACCAATCTTGATCGCCTCCTCTCTTCTCTATCTTCAAACTCCACCAACTCCACTCAATTTTACCTTAATGGGTTCCGCAACAGCTCATCTGGACTCGACCCGGATGTTGTTTACGGCCTCTTTCTATGCCGGGGCGACGGCAGCACCGAGGTTTGCAGGAACTGCGTCAGACAGGCCTTCCAAGATATAGTCCAACGTTGTCCTGTAGAAAAAGTGGCCATTATATGGTACGATGATTGCCTCTTACGTTACTCAACCGAGTACCTGTTTTCCACCATGGACGATAGTCCTGCTGTTTATATGTGGAATTCTGGAAACGTCACTGAGCAGCCAACGCGTTTCAACAGGCTGGCGTCCAACACTTTGGGTGAGTTAGCCACGGTGGCTGCCGACGCTACATCGGGTACCAAAAAGTTTGCGGTCAAGCAAGTGAATTTCACGGCGTCTCAGAACCTGTACAGCCTCGTGCAGTGCACGCCGGACTTGTCGAGGCTCGACTGTGATGCATGTCTTCGAAGGGCTATCGCGCAGTATCCCAGCTGCTGTAATGGGAGGCCAGGAGGAAGAGTCTTGTTCCCAAGTTGTAATTTTCGGTACGAAATCTATCCGTTTTACAACGAGACGTTGTTGGTGGCGCCGTCTCCTCAGCCGGTGGTTCCTCCTTCCCCTCCGCTTGGAACTGGAGGTGAGGTCAATTTCTTGATGTGCTTTGAACCTCTGTTTAACAAATAAAAGTAATTTTCAACTTTGAATAGAAATTATCAACAGAATATTCTAAGTAATTAATTTTTTTTGTACATATTAAATGTGTTGGCTCCAATGCCACGAAGTACTTAAAATTTTACAAAGAGTTTCATAAAAAGAGCACGTCAACGATTTCCCGTTCCAGAGCAAATGCTTAAAAACTTACCCAGATCAAACCACCCATCTCTGTTGATTAAAAAGATTGGAAAAATGATTAACCTGACTTGATCATTTTAATCAGTTAAAAGGTGAATGAAGTAGGCAAAAAGAGGTACATAAAGTTGAGGTATGTGTTGGATGATAAGATGCGCATATATGTATCCACAATCCACAAAGAAAAGTGCTGACCGAGATGGGTTAGCGGCGTAAAAGCTACTTTTATTTATCTAATTTTTTGGGGGCAACTCTGGCCGGTGTCCATGAACTATTTTGTTCTGTCGATTTTGTAAGTTTGCTTATTGTTTCTTTTTTAAATAAAATTTGAATTCCATTTCCATTTTCCAGCTAAGAATAAATTTATTTAGGTAAGTTGTATGAAAAGAGACGGCGGCACCTCTTCATCACATTGTTTACTTTCCTCATATGCAGCATAAATTTTGAAATTATGAGCTTAAATTTGAAAGTTCAAGTTCTTAAAAACAGGATACAAACATCTACTAAGCGATAACTCAAAAGCAATAATTTGCTGGCTATGAAGTATCTTAGTGCAGGAAAATAACACGGCGTGTTCTCGGTTCGTTTGCTTGTTTTTGCAGGAAAAGGTGGTCTATCAACAGCTGCAGTTGTAGCCATTGTTGCTCCAATTTCTATATCTGTTGTGCTTTTCTGCATTGGCTGTTGTTTCTTATGCAGGCGGGCACAAAAGAAGTATAATCCTGCTGTGGAAGATAATGGTATAAGCATAAATGAAAGATTTTTTCTTTTTTTGTACTTTTCTCTCATGTTGTCCCATTTTACCATGTTCACTGCATATCAATCTAATTCATTGTGTAGTTGGAAATGAAATTACAAATGTGGAGTCCTTATAATACGATCTTGCAACCATTGAAGCTGCCACAAACAATTTCTCTGATGATAACAAGTTAGGAGAAGGTGGATTTGGTGTGGTTTACAAGGTGATTATTTTGTAACCTCTAATCTCTTCTAAATTTTTCTGAAATATACTTGGCAATGAAGTAGACTATATGACATTTGTTAAACTGCATTTTCAGGGTACACTACCTAATAGACAAGAAGTAGCTGTCAAGAGGTTGTCAAGACATTCTAGCCAAGGCATAGAAGAATTCAAGAATGAGGTTGCTTTGGTAGCCAATCTACAGCATAGAAATCTAGTGAGGCTGCTAGGATTTTGCTTAGATGGAGAAGAAAAGATACTTGTATATGAATATGTGCCCAACAAAAGCCTCGACTACTTTCTTTTTGGTATGAACATTCTTTTAACATTTTCAAATCCCTGCATGCTGAATTAAATTTCTGATTTCTACAATGAAATTGTAGACCCTGAAAAGCAAGAGCAGTTGGATTGGTCAAGACGATTCAAAATAATCGGAGGGATTGCACGTGGAATTCTTTATCTTCATGAGGATTCTCGGCTTAGGATTATCCATCGTGATCTGAAAGCTAGCAATATTTTGTTAGACACAGATATGAACCCGAAAATCTCAGATTTTGGCATGGCTAGGATTTTTGGAGTTGATCAAACTCAAGGAAATACTAATAGAATTGTTGGGACATAGTAAGTTTCAGATTTCATTCCTCATCTTTCTTGACATAGAATATGTTGAAAGACGTATAAATGACTGTGTTTTGCCCTGTGATCCTTTGGTCTTTTGTAGTGGTTATATGTCTCCAGAATATGCAATGCATGGACAGTTTTCGGTGAAATCAGATGCTTATAGTTTTGGTGTCTTGCTACTTGAGATAATATGTGGAAAGAAAAACAGTTCTTTCTTTCAAACGCAGGGTGCAACTGACCTCGTGAGCTATGTGAGTAGTTCATTACAATAAACATTATCTCCGCCGGTTATGCTCAATATGATCAAGGTTTGGGAAGGGGTAACATCTCTGCTGTGTTGGACAATTTTGCAGGTTTGGAGACATTGGAGAGATGGGACACCTTTGGAGGCGTTGGATCCTACTCTGGCAGATACATATTCAAGAAACAAAGTTATTAGGTGTATCCACATTGGCTTGTTGTGTGTCCAGGAAGATCCGGCTGATAGACCCACGATGGCAAATATTGTTCTCAAGCTCACTAGTTACTCTGTCAGTCTGCGATTGCCTAAGGAGCCAGCATTTTTCCTCAGTAGTACAACGGAGGACTTGCAGATGAACGGGTTGGCGTCCGGTCAGTCTACAAGTCAATTAGTGCCACGGTCTGTAGATGAAGAATTAATTACCGAAGTATACCCGCGATAGATGAGGATATGACCATAAGAGATACAAATACTTGAACGCTTGGTTTTCCTTTTCTTTTTTTTGGAGAAAGCTTGGTTTCCTTAATTTGCTTAATAGAAATTAGTTGAAAGTTTCTAGTTTAATTTACATATTGTTGATGAATCAAACGTTTTCTTTGGAATCTTAATTGCATCTTTTTGAAAGTTAAAAGTTTATATTGGATAATCCGATGCTTAAAACTTTTTTTTTGCGATACGGCAGACATTTTTTAATTGGTCACTAACCAATTTCCTAATACCTTTATCAGTTGTGGGATCCCAAAAAGGGATATATAGCTTAATAATAATATTTTCTATGTGAATCTACCACAATTATGACTATTAAGTTTGTTTATTTTCATAATCTCAAATTTAAATTTAGTAAAAAATATATATATATATATATAGAGAATTAAAAAAGATATTTTTTTGTTATATAATTTAAAGTGTAATGAAATAAATTGAAATAAATAACTCATAAGCTTACAAAATTTTTGTAAAATCAAAAGACTCAATTATTATTAGATACAATTTTTTTTTTTATTTCAATTGTGAAATAGTTTCCGTTGTTACTTGTTCGTGTGGAGGGGAAGATTTTTCAGGTTTGATAACATCGTGAAGGAGATTATAAGATTCAATCTCATAATCTTCTCCGAACACAAAAGCATGGTAGCTCGTCAAAGTAGCTACTGGCGTCCTAATAAATTACTGCCTTTTCGGTGCCACTTTTTTTTTTTTTTTTAAAAAAATATGTATATATATTATTTAATCTTGAAGTCATCAGTAACCACGCTCCACTAGACGGGGCAATGCACATAACCCTAGTTTTAAGACTTGGACCGGACCAGTAATTGATTTAAAAAATCAGTAATTTGACCTTGAATCCAGTCTTATTTGTTTGAAAAATTGAATAAGATTGAAATAGAAAAAAAAAACTGCTTGAGTCAATCAACCGCAGTGATCCGACTAGGTGGTTGGACCAATAAATTCATATATATTGACATATTATAGACGTGCGTATACAGTTGTGTATATCCCATATTTGTGTATGATTTTTTTTTTTTTTTTTAAACTAGGGTATCTTCATATTCATGTGAGGTGTAACATCTATATTCGTCGCCATGCATCATGGGGCCACAGTTGTGACTCTAGATGCACCGTTGTTCAAGTCCAGTTACTTGATATATAGTAGTTTTTAGGATGTGTGGGGATTAATCTGGTTTGAAGGATTCAAATAGAATTTTCCATTGTTTTGTTATTAATAATAAATTTGTTATCATTCCTTGAATATAATAACGGAAAGGCCAATCGATTTGTATAAATTTATGTCATCAATGTTATTGACATTGCCAAAGGATGCACAGATGAATACGGCGGCGCAGGTAGCAATTAGTTGTGGAGGTTTTTTAATTGCCGTCGTTGGCAGAAG
Source organism: Rhizophora apiculata (assembly GCA_037832385.1). Taxonomy (NCBI): domain Eukaryota; kingdom Viridiplantae; phylum Streptophyta; class Magnoliopsida; order Malpighiales; family Rhizophoraceae; genus Rhizophora; species Rhizophora apiculata. Next base: position 3,773,100 of record CM075438.1, on the reverse strand, counting down.
GTTGTGGAAACTTTTCTATTTGGCTTTTATTATTGATATGGTGGTCTTCGTGCATTTGCAATCATTTCAATTGTTAAAACCTTAACATAATGTCGTGACTTCAGAGTGACAGAAAAGCTTTCTAAACAAAATAAAAAATTAATTTTCGGATTGGATCTTCTCCCGTATAACTTACAACAATTTCTTATAGTCCGATTATCATATTTATCGAATCACATCCAGTCATTGGCGGACCAAATCGATCGGGTGAACCCATTTCAAAATCATACGTCACTATTTGAATAGTTGATTCAATATAACACAGACTATTTATTCACCTTTCTTAACATGATCGTCGTGGTCAGACGGCTCAATCGTCCATGTTTGATAGGATCACCGTAAAGTTGTAAGAAATTATTATGTAAAACCATTTTTAGAATTATTTTCTTTTATTTGGAACCTGTTGGAAATTTGATTGCACGAATATATTTAAAATATTTATTTTATTTATTTATTTTTTAGTATAATAAATTTATTATTTTTAATTATATTTTTTTTATTATTTTAATTATATTTCAATTAAATTTTTTTATTTTTATATATAATATTAAATTAATTTAATTCACATATTAAATAAATTAAATTAAAAATATCTTATCGTTCCTTGGAGATCAAATCATAGCAGCCCACAAGATAAAAAGCCTTTTCTTCTTCCTCTTCCCACTTGTTTATTCATGCCTGTGTTTTGATTTCTCTGCCCCTCCTTTGGATTTTTTGATTATCTTCTTCTTTAGTATTTCTTCTTTGATTTTTCCAGTCATATCCCGTAGTCATAGAAAATAAATGTCATTTCCACCAAAATGTTTGTTTTTTTCTCAATATTTCTGGGATCTATTTTTCAACTGCACGTTAAAGATTTTCGTCACGTGGTATTTTCCTTGCCAAATTTGATTTCCAAGAGTATTACTTCACGATTACAGTTTTATAACAATACTAATCAATCGTTGCTGCGACATTAAGCGGTGATCGATCTCCTAAGCAAGTTTCATTTGTCCTTTTTCTGTTTTTCGTAAATAGATTTAAAATAATAACTTTTTTTTTTTGGAGCAAGATTTATCACAATACTGATCATTCATTGCTGCGACATTAAGCATTAATCGACCACTAACCACGTCTCATTTGCAAATTTTTGTAGGAACAGGGAGTAACATGGCTCGAATATTAGCCGCCGGCATTTTGCAAGTATTACTTTTGGGATACTTGGCCGAGTCTCCTAGGCTGAGGGAGACAAATACTAGAACCAAAATTCCAGGGTTGGTTTTCTTTCGTTTTTTTCTTTTTTTTTTTTTTGTTTTTTTGTTTTTTTTTTTTGGGAGAAAGCTTGGTTTCCTTAATTTGCTTAGTAGAAATTAGTTGAAATTTTCCAGTTTAATTTACATATTGTGGCTGAATCAAACATTTTCTTTGGAATCTTAATTGCATTTTTTTTTTTTTTTTTTTGCGTTAAGGCAGACTTTTGTGAATTGGTCACTAATCAATTTCCTAATACTTCTTTCAGTGGTGGTATCCCAAAAAGGGACATATAACTTAATAGTAATATTTTGTACATGAATCTGCAAGATCCATGACTATTAAGCTTGTTCATTTTGTGGATCTCAAATTTAAATTTCAAGAAAATAAAAAAGTTTATAATATAAGAAAACTTAAAAAAGATACTTTTTGTTTGTAACTTAGAGTGTGATAAAATGAACCGAAACAATTTTGCTATCATCGAACGGGGAGAAAAAATTGTGTCGGTAAATAATACTACTCCGAGAGGTTCTAATATAAGAAGTAGTCCGAAAGATTAAAAAATTATGTATTCATCCAAGTAAATCAATTATACTGTAAAATAAAAGATAAAAAATGAAATTATTTTTTCATGACGTTATTGGTTCGATTGGAAAAAACTTAATTATATTTGATTTTTAATTAGATTAAATCCTAAAAGATGTAAGTTACATTAGATAAAAGTCAAACTATTAAACCTATAGTTACTATTTAAAATAATTAATGAAGTAAAATGAAAGAAAAATGCATTATAATTTTCTCTCTTTATCAAAATAAAATTTTAGTTTAATAAATTTAATAATCAAAATTGTTCTTTAATCATTTTTCAAGTTACAGGAGGTTTACTCAATTTTGTTTAAAGCGAATGCCAAATTGTTTCATTTCTGTACATTGGTAAACGACTTAAAGTAACATAAGCAGAAAGCTCAAATTCTTCAGTCACCGATAAACAATCTGTTGGCCAATACTCAACAAAGTTTCCACAAAATATACAAATTTTGAAATTAATACCGTAATTAAGCAGTTGCTTAGGTTTCCAATTTCCCATCAACAACTGGTAGATGTATAGGAAATACACGAACACATACTTCACAAGCAATGCATTTATCAAATTCAAAATGGATTCACGTGCAGATGCGATTAATTTTTCATAAAGATATTGAATCGTTGCAGGTAAACGATTCAAGTGGGATAAGGTGATCTGAAACTTTGACCAATGTACCTGGCAGCTCAACACAAGGTAAACATAGGGAAATAACTTTAGCATTCCTGCATCCTTCTTTTATGTCTCGAGCTATGGACAGTTATTTTAGTTTTCGCGCCTGGAAAGCAAATTTTTGGTGCCTTATTGTTGGTCTTAGATCCCGAAGCGAAGGAAAGAGCGAGGCAGTTGAAAAACCAGTCGGCCCCAAAAGACAGACCTATGGCTCGGTACCCCTACCTACTTCTTTAGGCTCAGCATTGGATCTGGAAACCCTGTCTTGCTTTCAACTAGAACTTCCAAAAGAAAACAGTATTTCATCTGCCCATACTGATGGAAGGGAAGCGAGAAACTTTCACTGACCAAAAACCCTCGATTGACCTCGCCCCGACATGAATAGCTTCAAACCCACAGGTTCTTTTGTTTACCTATTTCCGCTATCCCTTGACCAACCGCACTTTAGAGAAGCGAAACTCGAACGGATAGAGCAGATGGTCCAACTACATAACTTTTTCCTTTTCATTACTTTCATGGTCGTGCCCCGCGGCAAGGCAGCACCCGTACTATTGAAATGGTTTGTCAGTAGAGATGTTCCCATAGGTGCCCCTTCTTCCAGTGGTACTATAATTCCAATTCCTATCTCTTCATTCCCTCTTTTGGTCTATCTACATTCCAGGAAATTCATACGCCCCATGGACGGAGCAAAAAGTAGAGTCTTGGTCAGAGCAAGCCGTCCTATTCTCTTACCAGACATAATTGGGAGAAGCTCACCCTAAGCTAGGGCTAGAAAAGCCTTATTTCGTTTCGTTCCCATTCTTAATTTCCTTCTTCTCGAATCCAAGGGGGACTTCTCATATTTAGAATCTTGCTGCGGTATGCTCTGTTTACTATTATTTTTTACTTTCTTCTCTTGACCACGCGATAGGTCAGCAAGGCGTGAGCTGACAAACTTGATTGACAGCATAGCAGATGTCGGGTCTGGTGAGAGTGAGGTACTGAAAGGCGCCAACAATGCTACGATATTCTGTTGCATCAGAGAGAGGAGACTTGTCAACGGTAGTGCGTACCTCAATTCGATTGTACCCAAAACAGATGCACTGACCAGACTGCGTTGACGATAATTCATAAGACCAGTTACCATAGGGAGTATATCGTAAATATTTATGAAGAATTTTATATTTGTTTCTTTCTCTTATTTGAGACAAGTTAGAGACATAGAAATGTATTCTTTTTTATTTTTTTATAGTGAAAAGAGTTGGGAAGAGTTTGTTATTAATAAATTATCGAGGGAAATAAATAAAAGAAATTTCCATCCAATGTTTAACAGTGGGTCCATTCTTTGTCGAGGTGAAGTTAGGAATGAACAAGAATAAATAAGTTTAACCAATACAATAAAGATACCAGTTATTGCTTCAAAGGTTTCACTTACTTTATTTATTTCAAAAAGCTCAGGAACCAACATGTGCGGAATAGAGAAATTCCAACCGCCCAAGTAAAGAACCGTTACAAATAATGAAGAAACTAATAAGTTTAAATAGGAAGTAACATAAAATAACCTAAATTTGATACCTGAATATTCGGTTTGATAACCTGCTACTAATTCTTCTTCTGGTAAATCAAAAGGCAATCTCTCGCATTGAAGAAATTGAAAAAATAATAAACCCTATAGGTTGACACCACGAATTGCACCCCTAAACCCCATATTTGGATTGTGCCCCGGTTATATCTACTGTACATAAACTATTACACAATTATTATTAGTAATACCATCACTATTACGAAATTGTACCTGATATTTTTACTTCACACGGCTCCTCGAAGGTCATAAAAAATTTAAGGATATTATTTATTTTGTATCATATATGAAATTAAAGTTTATCGGACATTCTCAAATTTAATCAATGAAATTCTATTTGTTATAATATTCTAAAAAAACAAATTATATATTAATATCATCTTTTAATTAAAAATAATAATTTTTTTATTAAATAATAACTTAAATTCTTCAATAAAATATTTTTTATAGGCATACCAATACATATTTTTTTAATCTATTTTTTTCAAGTATTCTAAAGAATTGGGCATTTCTTTAGTACATGAATTATGATATGAACGCACTTTTATAAATATGGACATAAGAAAAAAGGAAAAAAAAAAAGTAAGAGATTCTTTAATTTTCTGATAATTATTTTTTTAATTAGTGAACGAAAACATACTTTGAATCAAAATTATGGAGAATACTGCCTGATCATTTCTACTAATTTCAAACTTCTATTAATATTTCTTTTATATTATTATTATACAAAAAATATCTTTTTTGAATAATTTCAAGAACTCTCTGTTTCTATCCTTTATATATCTTGGTGTTCCTAACCATCCACTCATTCTAATTCTTTCTCAACTGCTCATTACATTAATCTCATAATAATGGAATACATATAAATGATAATAAAAACTCGATAAGGTTGATCTTTTGAGTCCACTTCAAGCTTGGACGATTAATCAATTAACCTTGGGATAACCGATTTTCATCTTGTATTATTATATCTCTTCTATGTTTTATTTTGTACATAAGAAATGAGTTTTGGATTTTTTTCTACAAATTTAAAAAAAATTTAAAAGTTGTTTTCTTTTACTCATTTAAGTATCCAATTTACTTCAAATGAAGATATCTTATTTAATTTTTTTATTTTTTTTTGAAAAAAAATAAAAAAAAACAAAATAATAAAAAAATTTATATTTTAATGAATTAAACCTAAAAATATAAATAATATACAGAGAATTAATAATATTTTATAACTAATTGGTTAAACAACGGCTCGTGAACCACTTAAAAAAAAATATTTATTATTTAATCCATATCCTAGTATAAGAAGTCCAATAAGAGCAAACTTGAAATGACAATCCATAAGAAAAATGCCAAAATTTAGATCAACTAAAACAAAGTGATAGTCAAAACTAATTATCGAATGGTTTAATAGAGTAGATATAATTGCTATGGACGGTTCGATACTGAAAACAAAGGAGTATCGCCCCGTGATGGAAAAAGATTTTCTTTGAAAAGTAATTTTGTCCCATCCGCTGGAGCGTCCAGCGTGAAGAACTCCTAAAGGGCCGGCATATTCAGTTCCAATATGTTGTTGTATCCTTGCTTTCTAACCATACAAGTATTAGAATATCTATCACAACTCCCAATATAAGAGAAAAAAATAAAGACAAGCATCCATATAATTCCGTAGACTTCGTTTAAGTTTAACGATTTCAATCCAGAAAAAGAATTGATAACTTGTACTTCACTTATATCAATTGCTTCTGTTGTACCAAGATTAAGTATCATTTTAACATTAAAATTCCCCCATAATTATATCTATGCTATTTAGTATTGTCATAATATCAGCAATTTCATTCTTTTAGCTAAATGAGAAAGAATTGGGAAATGATATTCAAGGAAACCAACTATTCCTTCAATACGAAAAAAATTATGCATCATTGGCAGTTTCGAATAAATCATATATTATCTCTCTTACTCTAAAATTATAGAACAAAAGGGTTTCTGCACCAATATCCGCCATAAGTGGACCAAGCCGTAACAGGTGAGATGCTATACGGCGCAACTTCAACATAATTACTCTAATATAACCAACTCTTTTAAGTACTTGAATATTATCCAACTGTTCCGGCCCATTTATTGTTATAGCTTAGTGAACATAGTAGCTAAATGATCCCAACGTGTTACATAAGGCAAATCTTGTATGATTGTTCGGTTTTCCACAATTTTTTCCATTCCTCTGTGTAAATAACCTAATATTGGTTCAGGGTCAACAGCGACTTCACCATCTAGAGTCACCATCAGTCGAAAAACGCCATGCATTGAGGGGTGGTGGGGACCCATATTGACTATCTTAAGGTCTTTTCTTACAACTGGTACATTTATAGGGGTCTCCTCGACTTATTCTTCCATGAATTACGGGAAAATGAAAAGAAATTAATCAAAAATCAAGATCTAAAAAATCAAATAACAATAATAATAATAAGACTTTTCAAATTAACAAATTATTGACTCTTAAATCTCCAGCTGGAAATATACTTCTTTATAACGTACTCTACTTTTCATTGCCAAATAAGACAGTAGTCATTGGCCATTTTCTAGTATTTTTTTGTAAACTTCTTTGAGATAAATAGCCTTTTTTTTTTTTTTTTGTGAAATTCCAAATGTGAACTATTTGAAATTGGACCTTCTTCTTGTGAAAAAATTAAGATGAATGAGTTTTGTAATCTTAAAATGAAATTTCTTCTTTTTTTTCTTCATAAATTTTTTTATCGATCAGTATTTTATTAATTAATAATAATACTAATATATAATATAATTATTATAATAAATAATAAATAATAAATAATATTAATTTATTTTAATTATATATATATATTAATTATTATTTTATTATACATTCTTAATATTGTTAATTAAAATTTATTATTAATTAATTTAATTTTTTACTATTGATAAATGGTGCAAAGAGAGGGCTTTAATTTAAATAATTTATTTTTATCTTCATCAAAATATTTGCTTTTGTACAAAATGGGCTTCATTTGGCAAAAATACAAACGAAAGTACGAGAAGGGCAAGGCAAAATTATCAAAACATCGTGCTAATGACCTTATTCGGACCACTACACGCTTTATAATTCTATTTGGCCCAAATCAAGAGATTAATCGACATACAAGCACTTTTCAACTTTTCTTTCTTTTCTTCTGTTCTTTTGTTTTTTTTGTTAATTGGTCCTAATATTCGAATCTAGCTGCTGGGATCAACAACCTAAATGATATCCACACCTTTAATTTGTGCAAACTATATCTAGCCCTCTTAGCTATAATTATACTACACGTTTTTTTTTTTTTTTTTCCAACTGGCTTCAACCATAGACCTAACTTGAGAACATCGTCTTGGAAAACGTCTCAGTGCCACCAAACATAAGAAAGAAGGGCGTTTCTGATTGCCCTTAATTACATTAAATTTTAATTCCAAACATTTAGACTTTTTTTTTTCTTTTTTTACATCATAGCCCCTCTGTCAATTATCAAGAGGTTTTCTATTAAACCAAATTAATCAATTCAATATTTATAATTACCAAAAAATAATTTATATTAAAACAAATTCTTAAAATTTGTTTCACAATTATCCGTTAGCCTCTAAAGTTCATTTCTATTAAACACTTTAATTTCTAATGAAACAAAATATATGAACTTAAATTCAATATCCTTGCATGTGATCAACAACAATGTTCATGAACATGAACTTTTTGTAATTTATTCTTATCTACTATCTTAATTGGCTTTGCACATTGTAAGGTCATGAAGAAGATGTGTTTAGACATCACAGCTGCAAGACCCATGGAAGGTAGAACAATTGAAATCAAGCCTCATGTTCTTTTATGGTAAATAGGATGGTTATAATTGCAATGACATATATGAGAAAAAAAAAAATGGCAAAAACACTTTGGAATAATTTATTTTTTTGGTCACAAAACATAAATAATCTCTTGAAGACTTAGAGACCCTTTACTACACTCTCTAAAATTACAATGATGAAGAACCGAGGTGAAAGCCAACACAGGATGAGATCGGTTGGAGATCCTTCAGGTTTGGAGTCTCCTTAAGCCATAAATGAGGATGAAAAATGTTCCAAAAGTAACAGAGATGTTACTTCCTCTTCCTACAAAAATAGAAATGGAAGGAAAGCTTATAACTTGTTAAATATATGCTCGCTGAGCAGCAGCAAATTAGTAATTTCCAACTTATTAGACAAAGAAAATCTTAGCATAAAATATTTTTTTTCAAAATATTGGGACAATACAATGCAAGTTTTTTTTTTTTTTTCTATTTTGAAGATTTTATGTCAATCTTTTTTTTTTTTTTAAATGTCAATGAATTTCGTGCAGGCCATGGCATCCGCCTTTGTCCACTTCCCGTCTCTACCACTTCAAGATTTTTGCCGTTTCCAAGAGAACAAAAATACAGAGAGAGAGCAATTAATTTGTTTCTGTTGTCAATATGATGAAATGTCCGAAAAGAACAAAACGGACAAAGAAAACAAAATGGTGTGGTAGGCATGAAAGGGAAATGGATATATATAAATATATATATATATTAATTTTTTCTATCCTAAATTGATTAGTGGAATTGGTTTTTTAGTATTATGGTATTTCATTGTATTTAACTCTTTTCATTGTCCGAATTAGATGCATTTTCTCCGTTCAAATAATGAAAAATCATTTTTTTTCTGGACAAAGAAATTTATAATAAATTATATCGTGGCACTGAGAACATGGTAAAATTTCTAATGGCTTTATTCACACAGAAGTTGAACAAAATCCGTAACAATTTATACGATATTTACCTGAGATGCCAGAGGTACTAGTTGGTGCTGGCGACGTCGGCGTTGACCCTACTGGACCCGGCGGTGGAACCGACTTGGCTGCCGATGGTTGGGGCGACGACACAGCTGCCGGATCATAGAAAATGTCCTTTTCATACCTGAATTGACAACTGGGGGTATATACTCTCCCTCCTTGTCTCCCCGTGCAACATTTTGGAATCAATTGTATGGTGTCGTTCATGCAATTGGAACATTGCAACTTTGATAAATCAGGAGTGCATTGCACTAATGCATATATAGTATCTTTACTTGTCGTTGTCGAGTTTCCGAACGCAAATTTCAAACGAGAATCGCCGGAGGAAGCGATGCGTGTCAGGTTAGTTAACAATGCGTTCAGGGCCTGACTGAACTGGTCAACTTTGGAGATATTGTTTAGGTTGTACATCCAAAAATAAGGCCTCGACTCCGAGTTGCCAAATATGTTTCGATCCGAGTACCTTAACATGCAATCATCGTACCAAATGATAGCCTCTTTCTGGTTAGGACAGCGTTGTCTCAACACCTGATGGGCATTTTTGACACAAGCAGTGCAAGCAACAAGCTTTGTATCTCCTCGGCAAAGTGCAATTGCATTGGCTTGATCGTTGTTTTCCCCAAAGGAGCTGTTGTAGAAGCCATAGTTGATGTCAGAATCGGAAGCGAGGGAGGTGAGGAGGTGGTCAAGGTTGGTTTTGTAGGTACTATTGCTGGTGAAATTGCCGCCTTCTGAACATACGCTGTATAAGGGGTGTGGCTGTGCAATGGTGAGATAGCATTGAATGAGAAGGGGAGAGATCAAGAGAAGAAGTCTTGAAGAACCCATTGCCATTTTCTGCCCTCTTGGAATTGAGAGGCAGCTTCTTCTGCTTTTCATGATGCAACTGATAGTACCCTTTTATATTGCACATGTATATGGAAGTAAAATTGAAGGGTTTTGTTAGGAAGATACATTCCTGTATTTTTGACTTTTTATTATAATTAATTATTATTATTACTTAATTTTTATTTCTATAATTAATAATTTAGATTATATTTTATTTATATTGAAGATAAATTTTGTGCTCTTTTTATGTTTTTCAAAAATTAAATTAAAGAATAGCAATCGTGCCAGTCACTATAAAAAGTTGGTGCAAGTACTGTAATGTATCGATCATGCCTTGACGTTTTCATATCTTTCTCTTCTTTTTTTCACATCTTTTAGTGCATAATTTTTACATAACATGTAATTAGCCACCGAGACTTGGTCCAAGTATTCTTATTTTTGGACATTAGCTACCAAGACTTGGTCCAAGTACTAAAACCAAACAACACGCTATTCTTTTGTGGGGCTACCATCTGACAAGAATAATTATTTTTTCTACTCTGTTGGGTTTATAATTTCAACTACCATTTTTATTTTATTTTAAAAAATAAAAAAATTATTAATTTTATTATTAAATTTTTTTATATTTTCATGTTAGTTTATTTATATTTACACATTATATACAAAAATATATACACATTATATTTATATATTCTTTTATTTTTTAAATTACATACACTATTTATTTTTTTTTTATTTATATTTATAATATTTTTAAATTATACATATATGCACAAATGCTCACAAAAATAAACATGCATATTACATCCATATATATATATATAATATGTAAAATAAAAATATTTATTTAATTTAATATATTGTAAAATTTTTATATTTTTAATATAAATTAATATATAATAAATAAATAAATAATATATATTTTTAATATATTTAAATTTTTAATAAAATAAAAAAATAAATTAAAATAATGTAAAAAAGTAAAATTTATAGAATATATATAAAAAAAAAGAAGGGGTGGGGGGAGAAAAGTGGGGACACATTTAATTATGTTCGGGAGAAAGTGAAGTCAACGTTGCGCAACAGAACAGTTTTCTTTGAGACTTTTCCTTCTTTCCTTTAGAAAAATCTCCGCCGTTGCACACGAATACCGAATGGGAGCAGGCATGGTGTGATTAGGTGTTGAATATTAATATTAATATTAAGGAAATGAGACAATTTTTTATTGGATCCCTATATATATATACGTATAATTAATAAAATAATTATTCTATTAATAAATAATGACAAGTACCGGTAAATTTTAATTTAAAAAAACTATTTTTTAATAAGTACATTTTTTTAATTAAATATGTATACTGTATGTATGAAATTATACATTAATATAATTGGTCGCTTAATGTTAGTATTAATTTCTGGGCGACCAGACAGGCAAATGAATTAGGGCCTCACGTTTATCGCTCCAGTCATCCTCATTAATTTGAGTAAGATATTCCCAACAGTTTTGGCTGTTGCGCAAAATTGACTCTTTCCTTCTCGCGGGGATGGGGGCCGCTTGACTTGGACTTTTCCTTCCCGTGATGCAACTCCAGAGTCTCCCATCATCTATTAGGCAAACATTACTATTTCTTGAATTTAGATGAATTCTCTCTCTGTTTTTTTTAGTTCTTTTGTTCTTAGCGACGAATAAATCTCTTTATGACTGTACTTATAACAAAAGCGGTTCCATTAATAAGATTTGGTATGGATGAGATTGATAATTTTTTTTAGAAAAACATATTTTAAATTTAACATATTGTCACACATTATAAACATTATAATATTTACAAGTATATTAGTAAATAAAATCAGAATTTATCAAAATTTTTAAATTATATCAAATAATTGTATTATATTATTATTATAAAACTTATGATTTAGTGATAACGAAATTTTTCTTTACTACAAAATTTAAATTTCTATCAAAGCATTTTGAAACACTAAATATATTTTTACAAAATTTATTTTAAAAAAAAGTATATGTTATTATTTATATTTTCTTATTTTTTAAAGACAAAAATAAACAAAAAATAATTGTGCTTTACTTTTTGCTGGTCGCTCTTATGTATGTATAAACATCCGCAAAATAATTTTTATGTAGTAAACCCTTGGAACCTTGAGAACAATTAGTAAGATTCTAAATTTATTCATTTTTTATAGCTTAAGAGCCAATTTATCGACCAAAATTACCAATAAAATTAAATATCAAGTATAATGCAGGCCGTTGATTTAAACACTGTAGAAAGACTCGGGTACTCCGACTCCTTTCTTTTTTCTTTTTTTACAATTTATGGGGTACACATTCGAACTCGGAGACATCCTAGTCAAACTTAGCCAATTAGAATGATATGACAAGAGGGCGAAGCTAAAACAGAGATGGATATCCCAAAGCAAAAGCAAAGCAGAGATCCATTAAATCAAAGATTATACAGACATGGAGCCTCTCGTCAAACTCTCTATAATTCTACCGATTCTCGCTTTGCTTAGCTTTGCCAATTTGGCTGAAGCCGATTACCTTTATCACAATTGCCCGAACACAACAACTTTCGGGAACAACAGCATCTACAAGACCAATCTTGATCGCCTCCTCTCTTCTCTATCTTCAAACTCCACCAACTCCACTCAATTTTACCTTAATGGGTTCCGCAACAGCTCGGCTGGACTCGACCCGGATGTTGTTTACGGCCTCTTAAATTGGTGTATCCTCTTTTATACTTTATTTGCATTGTTATTTTTGTTATTCAATCATCTCCTCGTAAGTTAAAGTAAACAGAAAAATTTTTTCAAACTACTTATACTCCGCCGCGCCCCTTCTCCCATCAAATCTTCTCCCATCAAATCGGCTAGTATTCAGTTTCGAATAAATCATATATTATCTCTCTTGCTCTAAAATTATAGAAGAAAAGGGTTTGTGCACCAATATCCGCCATAAGTGGACCAAGCCGTAACAGGTGAGATGCTATACGGCTCAACTTCAACATAATTACTCTAATATAACCAACTCTTTTAGGTACTTGAATATTATTCAACTGTTCTGGCCCATTTATTGTTATAGCTTAGTGAACATAGTAGCTAAATGATCGCAACGTGTTACATAAGGCAAATATTGTATGATTGTTCGGTTTTTCACAATTTTTTCCATTCCTCTGTGTAAATAACCTAATATTGGTTCAGGGTCAACAGCGGCTTCACCATCTAGAGTCACCATCAGTCGAAAAACGCCATGCATTGAGGGGTGGCGGGGACCCATATTGACTATCATAAGGTCTTTTCTTACAACTGGTACATTTATAGGGGTCTCCTCGACTTATTCTTCCATGAATTACATAACATGTAATTAGCCTCCGAGACTGGGTCCAAGTATTAAAACCAAACAACACGCTACTCTTTTCTGGGGCTACCATCTGACACGAATAATTATGGGTCAATTGTGGGGCAAAGTATTTGAGCCATCGTAAAACGACAAAAAAAAATTCCAAAAAACGAAAAAAAAATAATTTCTTTAATTTTAACTATCAATTTTATTTTGTTTCAAAAAATAAAAAATTATTAATTTTATTATTAAATTTTTTTATATTTTCATATTAATTTATTTATATTTACATATTATATAGAAAAATATATACACATTACATATGTATACTCTTTTGTTGTTGTAAATTACACGCACTATCTAAGTTTTTTTCTTTATTTATATTTATGATACTTTTAAATTATATATGTGTCTTTATTATATGCACAGATAGTTACAAAAATATATATACATGTTACATCTCATATATATATATATATATATAATTAATGTGTAAAATATAAATACTCACTTAATTTGATATATTATAAATTTTTATATTTTAATATAAGTTAATATATGATAAATAAATAAATGATATATATATTTAGTATATTTAAATTTTTAAAATAATAAAAAAATAAAATTTAAAGAATAAAAAAAAGAGAGAGAGAAGAAGAAAGAAGTGAAATGTCTCCTCTCTCAAGGAAAAAAAAAAAAGAAGGGGTATGGGGGAGAAAAGTGGGGACACATTTAATTATGTTCGGGAGAAAGTCAAGTAAACGTTGCCCAAAAGGACAGTTTTCTTTTAGGCTTTTCCTTCTTTCCTTTAGAAAAATCTCCGCTGTTGCACGAATACCGGATGGGAGCTGGCATGGTGTGCTTAGGTGTTGAATATTAATATTAATATTAATAGTAAGGAAATGAGACAATTTTTTATTGGATTCCCCATATATATATATAATTAATAAATTATTATTCTATTAATAAATAATGATAAGTACCTTAAATTTTAATTTTAAAAAACTATTTTTAATATGTACAATTTTTAATTAAATATGTATACTGTATCTATGAAATTATGAATTAATATAATTGGTCGCTTAATGTTAGTATTAATTTCTGGGCGACCAGATAGGCAAATGAATTAGGGCCTCACATTTATCACTCCCGCCATCCTCATTAATTTGACTGTTGGCTGTTGCGCAAAATTGACTATTTCCTTCTTGTGGGGATGGGGGCCGCTTGACTTGGACTTTTCCTTTCCGTCAAGCAACTCCAGTGTCTCCCATACATTTATTAGGCAAACATTACTATTTCTTGAATTTAGATGAATTCTCTCCCTGTTGTTTTTTTTTGGTTTTTTTGTTCTTTTGTTCTTATCGACGAATTGACCGTACTTATAACAAAAGCGTTCCATTAATAAGATTTGGTATGGATGAGATTGATAATTTAAAAAATATATATTTTTTAAATTTAACATGTTGTCACATATCATAAACATTATAACATTTACATCCAATAAATTACTGTAGTAAATAAAATCAGAATTTATCAAAATTTTAAAATTATATCAAATAATTGTGTTATATTATTATTATTATATAAGGTATGATTTAGTGATAAGGAAATTTTTGTTTACTGCAGAATTTAAATTTCTATCAAAGTATTTTGAAACACTAAATATATTTTTACCAAATTTATTTTAAAAAAAATGTATGTTACTATTTATATTTTCTTATTTTTTAGAGACAAAAATAATTGTGCTTTACTTTTTGCTATTCGCTCTTATGTATGTATAAACATCCGCAAAATAATTTTTATGTAGTAAACCCTTGGAACCTTGAGAATAATTAGTAAGATTCTAAATTTATTCATTTTTTATGGCTTAAGAGCCAATTTATCGACCAAAATTATCAATAAAATTAAATATCAAGTATAATGCAGGCCGTTGATTTATTAGAAAGACTCGGGTACGCCAACTCCTTTTTTTTTTTTCATTTTTTACAATTTATGGGGTACACATCCCAACTCGGAGACATCCTAGTCAAACTTAGCCAATTAGAATGATATGACAAGAGGGCGAAGCTAAAACAGAGATGGATATCCCAAAGAAAAAGCAAAGCAGAGATCGATTACATCAAAGATTATACAGACATGGAGCCTCTCATCAAACTCTCTATAATTCTACCGATTCTCGCTTTGCTTAGCTTTGCCAATTTCGCTGAAGCCCATTACATTAATCACTATTGCCTGAACACAACAACTTTCAGGAACAACAGCATCTACAAGACCAATCTTGATCGCCTCCTCTCTTCTCTATCTTCAAACTCCACCAACTCCACTCAATTTTACCTTAATGGGTTCCGCAACAGCTCATCTGGACTCGACCCGGATGTTGTTTACGGCCTCTTTCTATGCCGGGGCGACGGCAGCACCGAGGTTTGCAGGAACTGCGTCAGACAGGCCGTCCAAGATATAGTCCAGCGTTGTCCTGTAGAAAAAGTGGCCATTATATGGTACGATGATTGCCTCTTACGTTACTCAACCGAGTACCTGTTTTCCACCATAGACATTATGCCTGCTTATTATGGCTGGAATCCTGGAAACCTCACTGAGGACCCAACGCGTTTCAACACGCTGACGCCCACCACTTTGCGTCAGGCGGCCACGGAAGCTGCGGCCGCGCCGGCGGGTGCCAAAAAGTTTGCGGTCAAGCAAGTGAATTTCACGGCGTCTCAGAACCTGTACAGCCTCGTGCAGTGCACGCCGGACTTGTCGAGGCTCGACTGTGTTTCATGTCTTCAAACGGCTATCGGGAACTATCCCAGCTGCTGTAATGGGAGGCCAGGAGGAAGAGCCTTGTTCCCAAGTTGTAATTTTCGGTACGAAATCTATCCGTTTTACAACGAGACGTTGTTGGTGGCGCCGTCTCCTCAGCCGGTGGTTCCTCCTTCCCCTCCGCTAGGAACTGGAGGTGAGGTCAATTTCATGATGTGCTTTGAACCTTTATTTAACAAATAAAAGTAATTTTCAACTTTGAATAGAAATTATCAATAGAATATTCCAAGTAATTTTCTTTTTTTTTTTTGTACAAATTAAATATGTTGGCTCTAATGCTACGAAGTATTTAAAATTTTACAAAGAGTTTCATAAAATGAGCAAGTCAACAAGTTCCCATTCCAGAGCAAATGCTTAAAAACTTACCTGATCAAACCACCCATCTCTATTGATTAAAAAGATTGAAAAATGATTAACCTGACGTGATCATTTTAATCAGTTAAGAGGTGAATGAACACAAAGTTGAGGTATGTGTTGGATGATAAGATGCGCATGTATGTATCCACAATCCACATGCTCACCGAGATGGTTGGTGGCGTAAAAGCTACTTTTGTTTGTCTAATTTTTTGGGTGCAACTCTGGCAAGTGTCCATGAATTGTTTTGTTCTGTCTATTTTGAAAGTTTGCTTATTGTCTCTTTTGTAAATAAAATCTCAATTCCGTTTTCGTTTTCTAGTTAGCAAAGAATAGATTTACTTAGGTAAGTTGTGTAAAAAGAGACTGCGGCCCCTCTTCTTCTCATAGTGTTCTTTCGTCATATGCAGCATAAAAATTTGAAATTATGAGCTTAAAATTGAAAGTTCAAGTTCTTAATAACCTGATACAATAATCTAATAAGCAATAACTCAAGTGCAATAATTTGGTGGTTATGAAATATCTTAGTGCAGGAAAATAGCAGTCTTAGCTTAAGGGTTGGTAACATGGCATGTTCTTGGTTCGTTGGCTTGTTTATGCAGGAAAAGGTGGTCTATCAACAGCTGCAACTGTAGCCATTGTTGCTCCAATTTCTGTATCTGTTGTGCTTTTCTGCATTGGCTGTTGTTTCTTATACAGGCGGGCACGAAAGAAGTATAATCCTCTTCTGGAAGATATTGGTACAAACATAAGTGAAAGATTTTTTTTTTCCTTCTTTTGGTACATTTCTCTCCTGCCGTGTCATTTGACTATATTCCTTGCATATCAATCTAATTCATTGTGTAGTTGGAAATGAAATTACAAATGTGCAGTCCTTACAATACGATCTTGCAACCATTGAAGCTGCCACAAACAATTTCTCTGATAATAACAAGTTAGGAGAAGGTGGATTTGGTGTGGTTTACAAGGTGATTATTTTGTAACCTCTAATCTCTTCTAAATTTTTCTGAAAATGAAGTAGACTATAGGACATTTGTTAAACTGCATTTTCAGGGTACACTACCTAATAGACAAGAAGTAGCTGTCAAGAGGTTGTCAAGACATTCTAGCCAAGGCGTGGAAGAATTCAAGAATGAGGTTGTTTTGGTAGCCAATCTACAGCATAGAAATCTAGTGAGGCTGCTAGGATTTTGCTTAGATGGAGAAGAAAAGATACTTGTATATGAATATGTGCCCAACAAAAGCCTCGACTACTTTCTTTTTGGTCTGAATATTCTGAACTCGTGTGAATTTTCTTTAACATTTTCAAATCCCTGCATGCTGAATTGAATTTCTGATCTCTACAATGAAATTCTAGACCCTGGAAAGCAAGAGCAGTTGGATTGGTCAAGACGATACAAAATAATCGGAGGGATTGCACGTGGAATTCTTTATCTTCATGAGGATTCTCGGCTTAGGATTATCCACCGTGATCTGAAAGCTAGCAATATATTGTTAGACGCAGATATGAACCCAAAAATCTCAGATTTTGGCATGGCTAGGATTTTTGGAGTTGATCAAACTCAAGGAAATACTAATAGAATTGTTGGGACATAGTAAGTTTCAGATTTCATTCCACAGCCTTCTTGACATAGAATATGTTGATACACGTTTAAGTGACTCTGTTTTCCCTGTTATCTTTTGGTGTTTTGTAGTGGTTATATGTCTCCAGAATATGCAATGCATGGACAGTTTTCGGTGAAATCAGATGCTTATAGTTTTGGTGTCTTGCTACTTGAGATAATATGCGGAAAGAAAAACAGTTCCTTCTATCAAACAAATGGTGCAATCAACCTCGTGAGCTATGTGAGTATGAAATTTTGTTCATTACAATAAACATTATCGTCGCCAGTTATGCTCAATGTCATCAAGATTGGGAAGGTGTAACATCTCTGCTGTGTTGGACAATTTTGTAGGTTTGGAGACATTGGAGAGATGGGACAGCTTTGGAGGTGTTGGATCCTACTCTGGCAGATGCATATTCAAAGAACGAAGTCATTAGGTGTATCCACATTGGCTTGTTGTGCGTCCAGGAAGATCCGGCTGACAGACCCACGATGGCAAATGTTGTTCTCATGCTCGATAGTTACTCTGTCAATCTGCGATTGCTTAAGGAGCCAGCATTTGTCCTCAGTAGTACAACGGAGGACTTGCAGATGAACGGGTTGGCGTCCAGTCAGTCTACAAGTCAATTAGTGCCACGGTCTGTAGATGAAGAATTAATTACTGAAGTATACCCGCGATAGATGAGGATATGACCATAAGAGACACAAATACTTGAACCGATTCCAGGCTTGGTTTCCATTTTTTTGACTTTCGAAAAACCTTGGTTTCCTCAATTTGCTTAATAGAAATTAGTTGAAAGTTTCTAGTTTAATTTACATATTGTTGATGAATCAAACGTTTTCTTTGGAATCTTAATTGCATCGTTTTGAAAGTTAAAAGTTTATATTGGATAATCCGATGCTTAAAACTTTTTTTTGCGATACGGCAGACATTTTTTAATTGGTCACTAACCAATTTCCTAATACCTTTATCAGTTGTGGGATCCCAAAAAGGGATATATAGCTTAATAATAATATTTTCTATATGACTCTACCACAATCGTGACTATTAAGTTTGTTTATTTTCAAGATCTCAAATTTAAATTTAGTATATATATATATATATATTTAGAGAATTAAAAAAGATATTTTTTTGTTATATAATTTAAAGTGCAATGAAATAAATCGAAATAAATAACTCATAAGCTTACAAATTTTTGTAAAATCAAAACTCAATTATTATTAGATACAATTTTTTTTTTTTTATTTCAATTGTGAAATAGTCCGTTGTTACTTGTTCGTGTGGAGGGGAAGATTTTTCAGGTTCGATAACATCGTGAAGGAGATTATAAGATTCAATCTCATAATCTTCTCCAAACACAAAAGCATGATAGCTCGTCGAAGTAGCTACTGGCGTCCTAATAAATTACTGCCTTTTCGGTGCCACTTTTTTTTAAAAAAATATATATATATATTATATTTAATCTTGAAGTCATCAGTAACCACGCTCCACTAGACGGGGGCAATGCACATAACCCTAGTTTTAAGACTTGGACCGGACCAGTAATTGATTAAAAAATCAGTAATTTGACCTTGAATCCAGTCTTATTTGTTTGAAAAATTGAATAAGATTGAAATAGAAAAAAAAAAACTGCTTGAGTCAATCAACCGCAGTGATCCGACTAGGTGGTTGGACCAATAAATTCATATATATTGACATATTATAGACGTGCGTATACAGTTGTGTATATCCCATATTTGTGTATGATTTTTTTTTTTTTTTAAACTAGGGTATCTTCATATTCATGTGAGGTGTAACATCTATATTCGTCGCCATGCATCATGGGGCCACAGTTGTGACTCTAGATGCACCGTGTTCAAGTCCATTACTTGATATATAGTAGTTTTTAGGATGTGTGGGGATTAATCTGGTTTGAAGGATTCAAATAGAATTTTCCATTGTTTTGTTATTAATAATAAATTTGTTATCATTCCTTGAATATAATAACGGAAAAGGCCAATCGATTTGTAAAATTTATGTCATCAATGTTATTGACATTGCCAAAGGATGCACAGATGAATACGGCGGCGCAGGTAGCAATTAGTTGTGGAGGTTTTTTAATTGCCGTCGTTGGCAGAAGGTTGTGGAAACTTTTCTATTTGGCTTTTATTATTGATATGGTGGTCTTCATGCATTTGCAATCATTTCAATTGTTAAAACCTTAACATAATGTCGTGACTTCAGAGTGACAGAAAAGCTTTCTAAACAAAATAAAAAATTAATTTTCGGATTGGATCTTCTCCCGTATAACTTACAACAATTTCTTATAGTCCGATTATCATATTTATCGAATCACATCCAGTCATTGGCGGACCAAATCGATCGGGTGAACCCATTTCAAAATCATACGTCACTATTTGAATAGTTGATTCAATATAACACAGACTATTTATTCACCTTTCTTAACATGATCGTCGTGGTCAGACGGCTCAATCGTCCATGTTTGATAGGATCACCGTAAAGTTGTAAGAAATTATTATGTAAAACCATTTTTAGAATTATTTTCTTTTATTTGGAACCTGTTGGAAATTTGATTGCACGAATATATTTAAAATATTTATTTTTATTTATTTATTTTTTAGTATAATAAATTTATTATTTTTAATTATATTTTTTTTATTATTTTAATTATATTTCAATTAAATTTTTTTATTTTTATATATAATATTAAATTAATTTAATTCACATATTAAATAAATTAAATTAAAAATATCTTATCGTTCCTTGGAGATCAAATCATAGCAGCCCACAAGATAAAAAGCCTTTTCTTCTTCCTCTTCCCACTTGTTTATTCATGCCTGTGTTTTGATTTCTCTGCCCCTCCTTTGGATTTTTGATTATCTTCTTCTTTAGTATTTCTTCTTTGATTTTTCCAGTCATATCCCGTAGTCATAGAAAATAAATGTCATTTCCACCAAAATGTTTGTTTTTTTCTCAATATTTCTGGGATCTATTTTTCAACTGCACGTTAAAGATTTTCGTCACGTGGTATTTTCCTTGCCAAATTTGATTTCCAAGAGTATTACTTCACGATTACAGTTTTATAACAATACTAATCAATCGTTGCTGCGACATTAAGCGGTGATCGATCTCCTAAGCAAGTTTCATTTGTCCTTTTTCTGTTTTTCGTAAATAGATTTAAAATAATAACTTTTTTTTTTTGGAGCAAGATTTATCACAATACTGATCATTCATTGCTGCGACATTAAGCATTAATCGACCACTAACCACGTCTCATTTGCAAATTTTTGTAGGAACAGGGAGTAACATGGCTCGAATATTAGCCGCCGGCATTTTGCAAGTATTACTTTTGGGATACTTGGCCGAGTCTCCTAGGCTGAGGGAGACAAATACTAGAACCAAAATTCCAGGGTTGGTTTTCTTTCGTTTTTTTCTTTTTTTTTTTTTGTTTTTTTGTTTTTTTTTTTGGGAGAAAGCTTGGTTTCCTTAATTTGCTTAGTAGAAATTAGTTGAAATTTTCCAGTTTAATTTACATATTGTGGCTGAATCAAACATTTTCTTTGGAATCTTAATTGCATTTTTTTTTTTTTTTTTTGCGTTAAGGCAGACTTTTGTGAATTGGTCACTAATCAATTTCCTAATACTTCTTTCAGTGGTGGTATCCCAAAAAGGACATATAACTTAATAGTAATATTTTGTACATGAATCTGCAAGATCCATGACTATTAAGCTTGTTCATTTTGTGGATCTCAAATTTAAATTTCAAGAAAATAAAAAAGTTTATAATATAAGAAAACTTAAAAAAGATACTTTTTGTTTGTAACTTAGAGTGTGATAAAATGAACCGAAACAATTTTGCTATCATCGAACGGGGAGAAAAAATTGTGTCGGTAAATAATACTACTCCGAGAGGTTCTAATATAAGAAGTAGTCCGAAAGATTAAAAAATTATGTATTCATCCAAGTAAATCAATTATACTGTAAAATAAAAGATAAAAAATGAAATTATTTTTTCATGACGTTATTGGTTCGATTGGAAAAAACTTAATTATATTTGATTTTTAATTAGATTAAATCCTAAAAGATGTAAGTTACATTAGATAAAAGTCAAACTATTAAACCTATAGTTACTATTTAAAATAATTAATGAAGTAAAATGAAAGAAAAATGCATTATAATTTTCTCTCTTTATCAAAATAAAATTTTAGTTTAATAAATTTAATAATCAAAATTGTTCTTTAATCATTTTTCAAGTTACAGGAGGTTTACTCAATTTTGTTTAAAGCGAATGCCAAATTGTTTCATTTCTGTACATTGGTAAACGACTTAAAGTAACATAAGCAGAAAGCTCAAATTCTTCAGTCACCGATAAACAATCTGTTGGCCAATACTCAACAAAGTTTCCACAAAATATACAAATTTTGAAATTAATACCGTAATTAAGCAGTTGCTTAGGTTTCCAATTTCCCATCAACAACTGGTAGATGTATAGGAAATACACGAACACATACTTCACAAGCAATGCATTTATCAAATTCAAAATGGATTCACGTGCAGATGCGATTAATTTTTCATAAAGATATTGAATCGTTGCAGGTAAACGATTCAAGTGGGATAAGGTGATCTGAAACTTTGACCAATGTACCTGGCAGCTCGTATAGTTTGTTGACGATAATTCATAAGACCAGTTACCATAGGGAGTATATCGTAAATATTTATGAAGAATTTTATATTTGTTTCTTTCTCTTATTTGAGACAAGTTAGAGACATAGAAATGTATTCTTTTTTATTTTTTTATAGTGAAAAGAGTTGGGAAGAGTTTGTTATTAATAAATTATCGAGGGAAATAAATAAAAGAAATTTCCATCCAATGTTTAACAGTGGGTCCATTCTTTGTGGAGGTGAAGTTAGGAATGAACAAGAATAAATAAGTTTAACCAATACAATAAAGATACAGTTATTGCTTCAAAGGTTTCACTTACTTTATTTATTTCAAAAAGCTTAGGAACCAACATGTGTGGAATAGAGAAATTCCCACCGCCCAAGTAAAGAACCGTTACAAATAATGAAGAAACTAATAAGTTTAAATAGGAAGTAACATAAAATAACCTAAATTTGATACCTGAATATTCGGTTTGATAACCTGCTACTAATTCTTCTTCTGGTAAATCAAAAGGCAATCTCTTGCATTCTGCTAGGGAAGAAATTGAAAAAATAATAAACCCTATAGGTTGACACCACGAATTGCACCCCTAAACCCCATACTTGGATTGTGCCCCGGCTATATCTACTGTACATAAACTATTACACAATTATTGTTAGTAATACCATCGCTATTACGAAATTGTAACTGATATTTTTACTTCACACGGCTCCTGGAAGGTCATAAAAAATTTAAGGATATTATTTATTTTGTATCATATATGAAATTAAAGTTTATCGGACATTCTCAAATTTAATCAATGAAATTCTATTTGTTATAATATTCTAAAAAAACAATTATATATTAATATCATCTTTTAATTAAAAATAATAATTTTTTTTATTAAATAATAACTTAAATTTTTCAATAAAATACTTTTTATAGGCATACCAATACATATTTTTTTTAATCTATTGTTTTCAAATATTCTAAAGAATTGGGCATTCCTTTAGTACATGAATTATGATATGAACGCACTCTTTATAAATATGGACATAGTAAAAAAGGAAAAAAAAAAAAAAGTAAGAGATTCTTTAATTTTTGATAATTATTTTTTTAATTAGTGGATGAAAACATACTTTGAATCAAAATTATGGAGAATATTGTCTGATCATTTCTACTAATTTCAAACTCCTATTAATATTTCTTTTATATTATTATTATACAAAAATATCTTTTTAAATAATTTCAAGAATCTCTGTTTCTAATCCTTTATATATCTTGGTGTTCCTAACCATCCACTCATTCTAATCTTTCTCAATTGCTCATTACATTAATCTTATGGTAATGGA
The DNA here is from genome assembly GCA_037832385.1 of Rhizophora apiculata. Taxonomy (NCBI): domain Eukaryota; kingdom Viridiplantae; phylum Streptophyta; class Magnoliopsida; order Malpighiales; family Rhizophoraceae; genus Rhizophora; species Rhizophora apiculata. The sequence continues at coordinate 3,749,228 of CM075438.1, read as the reverse complement.
ATACATATAAATGATAATAAAAACTCGATAAGGTTGATCTTTTGAGTCCACTTCAAGCTTGGACGATTAATCAATTAACCTTGGGATAACCAATTTTCATCTCATATTATTATATCTCTTTTTGTTTTATTTTTGTATATAAGAAATGAGTTTGGATTTTTTTCTATAAATTTAAAAATATTTAAAAATTATTTTCTTTTAGTCATTTAACTATCCAATTTATTTCAAATAAAGATATCTTATTTAATTTTTTTTTATTTTTTTTTTTGAAAAAATAAAAAAAAAACAAAATAATAAAAAATTTATATTTTAATGAATTAAACTTAAAAATATAAATAATATATAGAAAATTAATAATATTTTATAACTAATTAGTTAAACAACGGCGGCTGGTGAACCACTTAAAAAAGAATATTTATTATTTAATCCATATCCTAGTATAAGAAGTCCAATAAGAGCAAACTTAAAATGACAATCCATAAGAAAAATGTTAAAATTTAGATCAACTAAAACAAATCAATAGTCAAAACTAATTATGGAATGGTTTAATAGAGTAGATATAATTGCTATGGACGGTTCGATACTGAAAACAAAGGAGTATCGCCCCGAGATGGAAAAAGATTTTATTTGAAAAGTAATTTTGTCCCATCCGCTGGAGCTTGAAGAACTCCTAAAGGGCCGGTCGATACTGAAAACAAAGGAGTATCGCCCCGAGATGGAAAAGATTTTATTTGAAAAGTAATTTTGTCCCATCCGCTGGAGCTTGAAGAACTCCTAAAGGGCCGGCATATTCAGTTCCAATATGTTGTTGTATCCTTGCTTTCTAACCATACAAGTACTAGAATATCTATCACAACTCCCAATATAAGAGAAAAAATAAAGACAAGCATCCATATAATTCCGTAGACTTCGTTTAAGTTTAACGATTTCAATCCAGAAAAAGAATTGATAACTTGTACTTCACTTATATCAATTGCTTCTGTTGTATCAAGATCAAGTATCATTTTAACATTAAAATTCCCCCATAATTATATCTATGCTACTTAGTATTGTCATAATATCAGCAATTTCATTCTTTTAGCTAAATGAGGAAGAATTTGGAAATTGATAAAACCTCGGGGGCGAATTTTCCATCTCCAAGGAAACCAACTTTCGTCTCCTATCAGACAAATTCCCAATTCTCCCTTTGGGGCTTCGACTCTGACATAAAGTTGCAATTCAAAAGTAGGAGAAGTCTTTTTACTAATGCAATGATATTCAAAATCATTCTAGTCTCAATCTCTTTCTAAATTCTCATAAGGCCTCTCAGGATTCTTTTCAGGACCTGTTGAATAATTTTTATGGATTCTGTCATTTCACCAATTCGGACTAAATAACGAGCTAATGAACTGCTTCCCGCTGTACCCCGGAAACTCGTAGCATTGTTCCTGATAAACCCCAATTTATTGCTTTCTCTGCATCAACAATACCTATTCTTTCAACTCATTCTGAAAAAATAGGATTTTGCATGATAATTTTTTGATGTTCAGCAATTCCAGCTAAAAAAATAGTAGCAGAAATCCAACCATTTATCGATCCAGCCATGAGGTAAATCAGCTACTATTCTTTCAATACGAAAAAAATTATGCATCATTGGCAGTTTCGAATAAATCATATATTATCTCTCTTGCTCTAAAATTATAGAACAAAAGGGTTTCTGCACCAATATCCGCCATAAGTGGACCAAGCCGTAACAGGTGAGATGCTATACGGCTCAACTTCAACATAATTACTCTAATATAACCAACTCTTTTAGGTACTTGAATATTATCCAACTGTTCCGGCCCATTTATTGTTATAGCTTAGTGAACATAGTAGCTAAATGATGGCAACGTGTTACATAAGGCAAATATTGTATTTCCACAATTTTTTCCATTCCTCTGTGTAAATAACCTAATATTGGTTCAGGGTCAACAGCGGCTTCACCATCTAAAGTCACGATCAGTCGAAAAACGCCATGCATTGAGGGGTGGTGGGGACCCATATTGACTATCATAAGGTCTTTTCTTACAACTGGTACATTTATAGGGGTCTCCTCGACTTATTCTTCCATGAATTACGGGAAAATGGAAAGAAATTAATCAAAAATCAAGATCTAAAAAATCAAATAATAATAATGATAATAAGACTTTTCAAATTAACAAATTATTGACTCTTAAATATCCACCTGGAAATATATTCTTTCTAACTTACTCTACTTTTCATTGCCAAATAAGACAGTAGTCATTGGCCATTTTCTAGTATTTCTCGTAAACTTCTTTGAGATAAATAGCCTTTTTTTTTTTGTGAAACTTCAAATGTGAACTATTTGAAATTGGACCTTCTTCTTGTGAAAAAATTAAGATGAATGAGTTTTGTAATCTTAAAATAAAATTCTTTCTTTTTTTCTTGATAAATTTTTATTGATCAGTACTTTATTAATTAATAATAATACTAATATATAATATAATTGTTATAATAAATAATAAATAATAAATAATATCAGTTTATTTTAATTATATATATATATATTAATTATTATTTTATTATAAATTCTTAACATTGTCAATTAAAATTTATTATTAATCAATTTAATTTTTTTACTATTAATAAATGGTCCAAAGAAAGGGTTTTAATTTAAATAATTTATTTTTATGTTCATCAAAATATTTGTTTTTGTACAAAATGGGCTTCATTTGGCAAAAATACAAAAGAAAGTACAAGAAGGGCAAGGCAAAATTATCAAAACATCGTGCTAATGACCTTGTTCGGACCACTACACGCTTTATAATTCTATTTGGCCCAAATCAGGAGATTAATCGACATACAAGCACTTTTCAACTTTTCTTTCTTTTCTTCTGTTCTTTTGTTTTTTCTGTTAATTGGTCCTAATATTCGAATCTAGCCGCTGGGATCAACAACCTAAATGATATCCACACCTTTAACTTGGGCAAACTATATCTAGCCCTCTTAGCTATAATTATACTACACGTTTTTTTTTTTTTTTTTTCTAACTGGCTTCAACCATAGACCTAACTTGAGAACATCGTCTTGGAAAACGTCTCAATGCCACCAAACATAAGAAAGAAGGGCGTTTCTGATTGCCCTTAATTACATTAAATTTTAATTCCAAACATTTAGACTTTTTTTTTTCTTTTTTCACATCATAGCCCCTCAGTCAATTATCAAGAGGTTTTCTATTAAACCAAATTAATCAATTCAATATTTATAATTACCAAAAAATAATTTATATTAAAACAAATTCTTAAAATTTGTTTCACAATTATCCGTTAGCCTCTAAAGTTCATTTCTATTAAACACTTTAATTTCTAATGAAACAAAATATATGAACTTAAATTCAATATCCTTGCATGTGATCAACAACAATGTTCATGAACATGAACTTTTTGTAATTTATTCTTATCTACTATCTTAATTGGCTTTGCACATTGTAAGGTCATGAAGAAGATGTGTTTTGACATCACAGCTGCAAGACCCATGGAAGGTAGAATAATTGAAATCAAGCCTCATGTTCTTTTATGGTAAATAGGATGGTTATAATTGCAATAACATATATGAGAAAAAAAAAATAGCAAAAACACTTTGGAATAATTTATTTTTTTGGTCACAAAACATAAATAATCTCTTGAAGACTTAGAGACCCTTGACTACACTCTCTAAGATTACAATGATGAAGAACCGAGGTGAAAGCCAACACAGGATGAGATCGGTTGGGGATCCTTCAGGTTTGGAGTCTCCTTAAGCCATAAATGAGGATGAAAAATGTTCCAAAAGTAACAAAGATGTTACTTCCTCTTCCTACAAAAATAGAAATGGAAGGAAAGCTTATAACTTGTTAAATATATGCTCGC